>JAJEJO010000541.1:1549627-1566103 GCA_020662805.1 Glaucomys volans
TGAGGCTGGCTTTGAACTCGCAATCTTCCTGTCTCAGTCTCCCAAGTGCTGGGATTATAGGTGTGTACCACTGTGTCCAGCTTTTTATTTTTTTAATTTTGAGACATGGTGTTGCTAGTTTGCTGAGGCTGGCCTCAAACTTGCAATCCTCCTGCCTCGGCCTCCTGAGTAGCTGGGGTTACAGGCATGCACCCAGCCCCTGGAAATGTTAATTCTCTTAAGAATATACTTTGGAGGGCAATTGCTGGATTGCATGGTAAATCATCTATGTTCAGCTATTTGAGGAACTGCCAAACTGTTTTCCAATGCAGCTGCACCGTTTTTTATTCCACCAATGGTGTCCAAGGGTTCCAATTTCTCCACATCCTGTCCAACATTTATGTCTTTCTGATTATAGCCAGTCTAGCGCCTGTGATTTGCATTTCCCTCGTGGCTAATGATGTTGAGCATCTTTTCACGTGAGTTGGCTGCAGATTTGACTCATTTGTTGCTTCCCATTCTTACTGAAAGAGCAGATGAATACAACAGTCCACATCTCCTCTCCGAGTGGCTTTGCATTCCTGTAGCTTCAGCATGTTATCTTGCCCCTCAAGGTTAGAGAAGGGGAAGAGATTAAGTCGATCTGGCATATGTTATGTGGCTGTCATCAATCCTCTCAATCAAGCCTGGGAGGGGGATGATGGAGTCTGGATTTCACAAATAAGAAATCTGAACACAGACCGTGTAAGGATCTGCTGTTGAATGCTCAGCTGAAACTCAGCCCTAGGTCTCTGTGACTGTTTCTCAGTGGTCCTCCTCATGGTCCTCTGCAGCCACAAGTTAGAAACTGATGATTTTGGCTCTTGTGTGGCACCCTCTTGCATGCTGTGAATGTGGTTTGTCCCCAAAGGTCCAAGTGTTGGAGGCTGGATCTCCAGGCTGGTGGTACTGGAGGGTGGTAGAACCTTCCAGGTTTAGTGGGAGGTTCTTGGGCCATGAAACCTCAGAGAACCAGAGAGCTCAAAGATAGGAGCCCCTGACCTGAAGATATTCCTATGAGTAATCTACCCTTTGGATTTGGGGGGTCTCTTAGTCTGCTCCAGCTGACACACCAAAATGTCACAGACTGCAGGACTTTAATATGGCATCTTTTCTTAGTTCTGTTGCCAGATGGTCCAAGATTAAGAGGTTGGCCAACTCATTTTCCCGGGAGGGCTCTAGGAGTCTAATTCTATCACAGAGGCCCCACCCTCACAACCTCATTGAAACCTAATTACCCCAACAAAGGCCCAGCCTCCAAACACCTTCACATTAGGAGCCAGGGCTTCAACATATGAATTTGGGGGGCAGTTACAAATATTCAGTTCATAAGAAAGGGTTAAGGTCTGTAACTGGAGGAACTAAGTGGGCAACAGGTAAAGGAATGAGAGAGACAGAGAATGGGAAAGAGAGATGGCTACAGGTCTTTCCATAACCAAGTCAGAAAGGAAACCTGGGCCACTGAACATTTTATCTAGGTGAATCTCACAAGACCCCAGAACATCTGTTACTTCTCAAAATTCTTATCGCGATACAGTGTACATATGCCATGGATTGAAGGTGGTCTGTTCTCCAAAACTCATGTGTTAGAGGCCTGGTCTACGAGGTAGAAGTATTGGGAGGTAGGGAAATCTTTAAGAGGTGGGGTTTAGTGGGAGGTCCTTGGGTCATTGGGAGTTCTGCCCTCAGAAGGGATTAAGGTATTTCTTGTGAGAGTTATTATAAAAGTCTGAGAATAGTTCTTTCTGGCTTCTGATGTCCAGGTGTGATTACTTGCTCCTATACCGGCTCCCACCAGTACCATTGCCATGATGTGATGCAACTTAGAACTAAGCCAATGTCAGCATCATGCTCTTGAAACCCCCAAACTGTGAGCTAACTAAACCTTTTATTCATCATAAGTATCTTGCTTCAGGTATTTTATTACTGTAACTAAAGCTGACTACTACACATAAAATCTACCACTTTAATAATTTTTAAGTACAAGTGAGAAAAAGTATAAGTGTCCAGTTCTGGGGCAGTAAGCACATTCATATTGTTTTGCAACCATCACCACTATCCATCTCTAGAACTTGTTCACCTTTCCAAACTGAGGAAAAGATCTCTAACTCCCTCATTCCCCTCTTTCTTTTTTCTTATCATCTCTTGTTCTTTGATCTCTCTATAATAATTACAGTGAAGCCTTTAATAGGATGAGCACTTATGCACTATTAAAGGTCACAAGAATCTGGGAAAACTGTATCTACTCTGGAGGAGAGGAACACCAATAAATAAGGGTTAGTTTTGACAGTCTATGTGGAAAAGAAAAAGCAGAACAGATCCTAAGAAACCAAGAAAGGGAGGTAAATGAAGGGGCCAATTTGTACCAGGGGAAGGCTGGGGCCCTATGGAGCCAGACCAGCTGCAGGGCCTAGGAAGCCTTTGGAAAAAGCATCAGGGCTGCTGCCTCCCAAGGCAGCCACAGCAGAGGCATTGAATGGTCCCCTGTCACCACTGCCTCTGACACTTTCATTTTCACTCTAAGTCTTCCTAATAATTTGCTGTTCAATTTGGTAGAAAAACACCCACTTAATGGCAAATCCAATTAATGTGGATCTCCCCCATTAGTCATCTTAAGTAACTAGGGTTTTGCTTATACTAGACCCGAATAATGAATTACTCCAAGCTGTAAAGCAAATCCTGACTCTGCTCTCTCATTCTCAGTTTGTTTCCACCTTTTATCTGCCTTAAACAGTTGGGTCCTGATGATGAAGTTTTTTCTTGGGCAGAGAACTAAAAAGGAGGCAGAGCCTGCTTGCTAGCATTGAAGGCTGCAGCAGGAGCTGGGCCACAGCCACAGAGGGAAGGACTTGGTGTGTGGCCATGTGGGTGGGGCCATTAGAGCCACCCCGAGAAGACACTGGCTCCTAGTCAAAGTGGGGGACAGTAGCAGACCTCCAGTCTGCCTGTGTGTAGAGGGAGGGATGATGAATGGTTGGGTGTTTGGGACTGGGGGTTCTGAACTTGTAAGTTGGAAGGACAAGGGGTCGAGGGGTCCTCAGGTGTCCAGGGTGGGCAGGTGAAGTTGTGCTTCTGCAGTCTTGAGCTAGATCTCCAATGGATCTGAGATCTCCAATAGATCTCTTGCAACCTTTAGCTCCTGGTACCCACATGGCCTCAGCAGACTTTAGTGAAGCAGTTAGGGCTGAAGTGGCATTCCTGTGACAGAAGGCTCACCCAGGCAACTGAAAGTGTAGTCTGCAGGTGTCTGAGAGCCACTTCCAACACCTCCTAGATGCCACCCAGCCTCAGAACTGTTCTGTCACTGCAGCTGCGTGCTAATGAGTGGTTTGGGGTCACTAACCTCTCCAACCTGCAGATGCCTGAGATCCACTGCCATCTTGCTCATCTGTTTATCTTTAGAGCCTGGCACCCTCTCTCAATGAAATAAAGACATTGCCTGGAAAACCAAAATTACTACTGCAGGATATTTCGAGCCCCAGCCTGCCTGCTTTGGTCTGGTGTCTGATTCTCACTCATTGGCTGAGGTCAACCAGCCAAATGATCTTGCCTGCTCTAAATTCGTCGAAGGAAATGAACATGCTTCCCCAATGAGACGACCTTGCTGTTTTTATGAGCCCTGCAGAGAAAGCCCAAGACAGTGCCCAAGTGGACAGGAAGCATCATTATTAACACTTCTTAATACTTTCTTTTTCTGTTTTTTTTTTTTTTTTTTTTTTTTGTACTGGGGATTGAAGCCAGGGGTGCTTAACCACGGAGCAACCTCCCCACCCTTTAAAAAAAAATTTTTTTTTTAATTTAAAAAAATTTTTTAAAGGTCTCACTAAGCTGCTTATGGCCTCACTAAGCTGCTGAGACTGGCTTCAATCTTACAATCTTCCTGCCTCAGCCTCCTGAGTCACTGGGATTACAGGTGTGTGCCACTGTACCAGACTTTCTCCATTCTTTACGAAGCAGAAACTCCAAGAGCATCTGAATCTAGCCAACCTAAACTCCCTTGCTGCATAGTTTGGAAGACAGTGTCATCTCAAGTTAACTTGGGTTTTGCTTACATTAGAACTTGAACTTTACATTAGAATTTTCTTCAAGCAGCAAAGCAAATCCTGACTTTGTTCTTTCATTCTTAGTTTGCTTCCCATTGGAAAAAAAAAATCATCTCCTTCTAATCATGGTAGTATTCTACTGTGAGGTAGGATGAAGAAGGAATACCCTCCCCAGCCCATCTCTAGGGGAGTTCACAGGCCTGGCAGGAAAACATTCACTTCCTGCCTATGACTGTAAGATGCATTAGGTCACAGAGGGAATAAATTCCAAATCCTATTTTGGGGAAAAGAGGTAACATTGGAGGCAACAAGGCAGGGAGGCCAAGTCCAGCCTCAAACTGGAAGAGGCTCAAGGGCTCCTCAATAAGCCCACAGTTCCAGGGGGACAAATGCTGTCAAGGCCTCAAGTCTCAGGCATCCGCTCTCAAGTCTCAAGGCCCCCAGTGGCTGTGGAGAGGGACGGTACAGGATGTTCTCATGAATCATCCCAAATCCTATGAACTGTCCCATTAACAGAGCCAAAGCCAAGCTTTAAACCCGAGAGTGTGTTTCCTCTGGGCGTGTGAAGAGTATGCCTCCTCTCCTACATTTCCTAATGGAAATGCTTTTCAGGGGCAGGCGCAGCTCAGTGGAAGAGCATTTATTAGCTGAGCCTGCTTGGGGCCCTGGGTTCCATCCCTAGTATTGCAACAAACAAAAACCCTTCATATCCAGGAGAGGCAAAATTGTCACCAGTATGTCTATAAGAGTCTAACTACCTGTTTAAAAGAACTTTCTGTGATAACAGGAACATTGTCTACCTGCACTGTTCAGTACCGTGGCCACCAGCTGCATATGACTACTGTGCATTTGAAACGAGGCTAGTGTGAGACAGCAAATGAATTTTAAATTGTGTACACATATGAAATTTTCACACTGTACCCCATAAATATGTACAATTAAAAATTTTTTAAAAGGACTGGGCTCATTGGTAGAGCACTTACCTAGCACGTGTGAAACCAGGGTTTAAGACACAGCACTGCAAAAAAATAAAAAATAAACAAAAAAAATTAAGATATCAGTTTTGTTTTTTTTTTTTTTTTTTTTTTTTGAACCAGGGATTGAACTCAGGGACACTCGGCCACTGAGCCACATCCCCAGCCCTATTTTGCATTTTATTTAGAGACAGGGTCTCACTGAGTTGCTTAGGGCCTCGCTAAGTTGCTGAGGCTGGCTTTGAACTCACGATCCTCCTGAGTCAGCCTCCCAAGTCGCTTGTATTACAGGCGTGCGCCACCGCGCCCGGCTAAGATATCAGTTTTATAAAGATGTGAATTCTATACTAAACCCATACCAGGTTTTGTGATCTTGTAAAATATATCCAAGGAGCTCTGAATATTGCATGTGGAACCCACGTAGGAAAGAAGGAGTACCAGCCTAGTGATTTTTCCACAACAGACTAAAACAGAAACAGCTAACAAAGAGAAAGTCTGGAGTTTATTCAAACAAACTGCTTTGTTTTTATAAACTCTGTTACTTAAAACATCTCTAAGACATTAAATAGCTTATGAACTATTTACATATACTATTATCCCAATTTATCATTTAATAAAATTTCCCTGATCTTTTACAAAAATGCATCAGAAAGAGCAATAATTCACTGATGTCATGAAACCATAGCCGTTCCCAAACTTACAATAGATTTCTCCACTTTAAGAATGACTCATTACAAGCCACAAAAGGAACTCAAAGTTCTGATTTCTGTAATGAAAAATCAATTTGTACTGTGCTGCAGATTTCCATTACGGGTCTCCAAGAGGCTCTCTTGCAAAGAATGGGTGTAGGAGGAGGCCCCTTGGGTCCCCCTGAATCAGCACAGCTCCGCCCACTGGAAGGGGCATGGGCCCCTTGAGAGTTACAGCCTAGGAACTGTACATTTCCTTGAGCAAAAGTGAAAATGTTAAAAATCCCACTCTTCTGTGACTCGGTGGTAGAATGCTTGCCTAGCATGTGTGAGGCACTGGGTTCAATTCTCAGCACCACATATAAATAAATGAATAAAATAAAGGTCCATCAACAACTAAAAAAACTATTTAAAAAAAAAGCCTGCTCTTGACATTACTGCTCTCTTGTGTATAAAACTGATCCCTTTCTGAAAGTTGCCTCAAAAAATATATATATATACATACATACATATATTTATATCATACATATATATGTATACGGGATGGAGTGTCATTCAGTGTAGAACATTTGTATAACATGCACAAGGCCCTGGATTTGATGCCTAACAGTGTAAATAACAACTTCAATGCAACAACCATAGTAATAAAACCCAAAAATAACTTCTCTTTTGATTTAGAGCACCATTTATAGGTTTTAAATGAATTACAATTTTGTAAGGTTTTATACAGTACACCCACTGAAGTTAACAAACTATGCTGAAGTGCACCAAGTCCAGCATTTTTACATTTATTTTTGCTTAAGAATTTGGGAAAAAAAACAACCAGAAAACAAAAGACCCAGGAAAAAGACCTTTCCAAAGCGGCGTGCTCCCTCATGAACACGTGGCTCCCTCTTGTGGCGAGTGCAGGCCTCGCATGCACAGACCCCAGGTATGCTTTCTATTTACTCCTTCCCCTCAAAGCAGCAGCTAGGTCCGTTACCTGGGAGATTCACTTAATATGCACTATCCCGCAGTAGCCACCCATCCACTGTGTTGGACTTAGGTTGCTCACCTTCAAAGACAAGTGAGAATTTTCCACTGAAATTTAAAAATTTACCCAGATTAACAAAAGCCACATAATAAAGGGACTAACTGCCGGATGGGCTCGGTGGCACACACATACAACAAACAATCCCAGCAACACAGGTGGCTGAGATAGGAGGACTGCAAGTTCCAGGCCAGCCTCAGCCACAAGGCCCTAAGCAACTTTAGCGAGACCCTGTCTCAAAACAAAACAAAACAAAAAATCCTGCAAATGTAGTGGTAAACCGCCCCTGGATTAAATCCCAGTGCCAAATAAAAATAACTATTTGGAATTCTGTAACACGACCTTGTCTGCAAATTTAAAACATAATGTGCATAGCCTCTCATAGTTTCAAACATAAGCACTGCCTTTAAAAAAAAATCCCTGTATTAATTTTAATGCATTTAAAAAGAAAAAGCAGCCGGGCGTGGTGGCGCACGCCTGTAATCCAAGCGACTTGGGAGGCTGAGTCAGGAGGATCACGAGTTCAAGGGCAGCCTCAGCAACTTAGCGAGGTTCTAAGCAACTCAGTGAGACCCTGTCTCTAAATAAAATACAAAATAGGGCTGGGGATGTGGCTCAGTGGGCGAGTGTCCCTGAGTTCAATCTCTAGTTCCAAAAAAAGAAAAAAAAAGAAAAAGCAAGTTTCTTCAGTTTATGCCAATAGCTGTATTAGCACATTTAAACTCTGAAAAATGTAATGTGCTTTCTCAACCGAGAGAGAAGGGGACCTACACAGGATTTAAGTGCTAGACAGGTGCTGGGGCAGGTGTCTTAGTCTGAATGATTCTCATCTACAACAAACCAGGCATTTTCTTCCCATTTACTGGATCCACTATCTTCCCCCAAAGCTGTGGTTTAGATATGAGTAGTCCCCCAAAAGCTCATGTGTGAGATAATGCAAGAAAGTTCAGAGGTGAAGTGATTGGGTTATAAGAGTCTTAACCTAATCAGAGCATTAATCCACTACTAAGGATTAACTGGGTATAACTGTAGGCAGGTAGTGGGTGGTCTCTGTGGGTGTGCCCTTAGGTTTATATTTTGTCCCTGGTGAGCAAAACTCTGCTTCCTGATTGTCATGTCCTGAGCTGCTTTCCTCCGTCAAGCCCTTCTGCTCTGATGATCAGCCTCACCTCCAACGCAGCAATGGAGTTGGCAGTCTATGGACTGAGACCTCTGAAACCATGAGCCCCAAACAAGCTTTTCTTCCTCTAAAGTTGTTCTTGTCAGGGTCACAGCAGTGATAAAGAAGACTAAAACACCCAACAAACCAAAACTATCTATCATGAATCGGAGAAGCTAAGGGCAAATGTCACACATTAAGGTCAGGTCTGGAAGATGAATCCCACTATTCTACCACTTTTGGGGTCAAAAGGTACATTCATTGCTCCATACAGAAAAAAAAAAGTCTTTTTTGGCATAATGTTCATCACCACATAAATGATGCCAATCTTAAAGCAGAAGAGCTCTTTCTGATCTTCCAGGACCTTTTTCTTTCTTTTTTTTAAGTAGTACTAGGTACTGAACCCAGGGGTGTTTAACCTCTGAGTTACATCACCAGCCCTTTTTAAAAATTTTTGAGGATCTTGCTAGGTTGCTTAGGACCTCGCTACATTGCTGAGGCTGACTTTGAACTTGCCATCCTCCTCAGCCTCCTGAGTCACCGGGATTACAGGCATGTGCCACCTGCCAGTTCTTTAGAAACAGTATGACAAGTACCGAGAACAAAGAGGAGCACTGGAATATATAATATCCACTAGAATATAAAATATGTTCAATTCAAATCCACAATATTTACATGAACCAAATGGAGGTGTATGGCTAAAGTATTCTTGTTACTGAATTCTTCATTCGGGAAAAAAGGAACTGCATAACCAAATGTTTGAAAATTTTTTTATATTTTGCAGTGTCGGGGATTGAACCCAGAGCCCTGAGCAAGTGCTCCACCACAGAGCTATTTCCTGCCCATTGGAACATTTTAAAACAAGTATTTGCCAAACCTGGTTTTTATGCAGTGGAATAGGAAATGTGAACTTTAACCATGAACCTTGCCTGACACTCTCCTGGATGTGAGGATTCGAAACCTACTTCAACTTATTGTCTCCAACGCACCACAATGCAAGGGTAGAAAAAGGGCTTATTTCCCTTATTGCATTCTCAATTTCAAAATGAATTCAGATGTGTATGTGTTCCGTCTCCCCACCTGTAAAACAAAGCACCTGCTTTTACAATGAGCTGACTCCCCTTTTTCTCAGCTCTTCCTCATACAATGGGTTTTCCTGAACAGGGTCCATGTCAAATCTTGGTTGAGGGTGGTAAGAAAAATGCTTTCTGGTCACATACCTATGTCCTCGGTAGGATATCCCTTCCATATCCTACAAAATTCTAGATTTTTTGAAGCATGTGAGAATTCCACTGAAGAGGTAGCTATGCAATTTCAAAGGATCATCTACATGATGCTTTTCTCTGTCATCCAAAATAAGTAGCAGCAGAATGTTTATAACCCTGTGTGTAATCAGAGACCAGCTTTCAGGTTTAGAAAACAGAGCCTTATTCCTAATCTTCAAACAACTAACTCATGGTTTGGGGGATTTTTTTCCTCCGTGGTGCTAGGGATTGAACCCAGGGCCAAATGCATGCTAAACACACCCCCAGAACTTTAAGGCAGACAGGGAAAGAAATAGGTCAAGTCCTCCACCTTCAACAAACTAAAGACAGTAAACAGTAAATTGGAGAAGTCCACTCTGCCAATACTGTGCAAGACCCAGAAAAATTCCTTACATTGTTAGGCAACTAAACTTTCTTTTGGAGGGCTGGACTCGAATCCAGGCCCTTGTGCATGCTGAGCACACTCTACCACTAAACTACACTCCTAGGTTCTAAAACAATTTTTCAAAATGACTGTAATCTACTCAAAATCAACCAAAGCAAAACTTGCATGTTTGATCCCCACACAACCAAATCCCCATTTAAAAATAACAAAAAAAGTCTTGATGAACCTCAAGAAAACAAGACCATTTCAGGAAAAAGAAAAGCTGATTCTACAAAGTTGGCCTATCCTGCAAGCAAGCACCTTTGAAAACAATCTTATCCAAATTTTCATCAAATATATAGTTCTCAATAGTGTGCCAAGTTCAAAATGAAAGCAAGCAAATGACTTTTTGATCTGATCAACTGAACTTTGATAAAAAAATATTTGGGAAAAAGACCATTTTGGTAGAAAAGAAGGGCCAAGTGAAAGCAGCCATTAAACTCAATTCAGTAAGAACTGGATCTTCTGCTTCTAGGGTCAAGTTTTCAGTGCACATGTATGTTGCCACCTGGACAGGCCATGTCTCAAAAATTGCCAACCTTGCCAATATAAAGTAGTGTTCAGCTCTGCACTCATATCGTTTGGGAGACCCTCCCCTGTTTGTTTTTTTCTTGCTTGGAAAGTTTAAAAAGAACTTAAATATTGTGAGAAATGTAGAGAAATGCTGGGTGTGTTGGTACATATAATCCCAGTGACTTGGGAGGCTCAGGCAGGAGGATCACAGGTTCCAGGCCAGTCTC
The DNA here is from genome assembly GCA_020662805.1 of Glaucomys volans. Lineage (NCBI taxonomy): Eukaryota > Metazoa > Chordata > Mammalia > Rodentia > Sciuridae > Glaucomys > Glaucomys volans. The sequence continues at coordinate 1,559,970 of JAJEJO010000541.1, forward strand.
AGTAACTTACCAAGACCCTGTCCCAAAATAAACAACAAAGAGGGACGGGGATACAGTTCAGGGGCAAAGGGCCTGGGTTCAATACCCAGTACAAAAAAAAGAAAAAATTTATAGTACATTTCTCATTTCATATTATAGCAAATCGTCTATGGATTTTAGAATGCATAGATTTACAAAGTTCTACATATCTTGCATTCTGTTGATTAAAATCAAGTCATGTAAGAACCTATTTAAATGTTAAGAGTTTACTTTTTATTCTCTATAGACTTGCAACTTCAGGACTTGAAGCCCTCATCATTCCTATTTTTAAAAAGGAAATCATTTCCAAATGCAAATAAGCCCAAGTCCAAGACTTTGTACTCTGTATTGTTTCTAAATTTAAAATGCTTGTGCTATTCAATCCTTAAGAGCAGAATTGGGGGGGGGGAGCATATAAAGTTAAGAATTATTTTAAAATAAACTTTCTTTTGTTTTTCATTTCCAAAATGATGTTTCAAATCTTTTATAATTCAATCATGGATACTTATCTGAAAAAACATCTCATTTCTGTACTAATTTTCTCAAAAATAAAATGTTTATAGAAGGCCCTCTTCTGTAGTCATGAAATTATATGGCACATTTATCATCAGTTTCTTATGGACTGTGAACCTCCTCCTTAGAACTTTTCACAGGAGAGGGCATCTTCAGATAAGAACCCAGCACAATCCCAAAGGGAAAATTCACTGTGAAGTCTATGTGCAGAAAAAAATTTCTAATGAGAAGAAAAAAAGGCAACAGTGAACTTCTCCCCAAAACCAATTAGAAAACACACGTTCTTCTAAAGTAGCCATATGAAAAATTTCAAATTTCTTAATTTAGCATGTGATGCTAAGTGGGGACTTCTGCATTTTTCTTGGCAAATGGTTGACCATTTATATATTTGCAATTTACAAAACAAATGAGTCATGGAAAGTTCCATCCCAAAGGAGTGATCTTTAAAAAAACAAAACCAAACCCAACAACCAGTGAAAGGAGAGCTGGACAAGAAAATAGTCCCCATAAATCCATCAGTGACACCAAAAGGGCATATATTCCCACTAGGGCTCTCCCTGCTCAATCGAAAAGGTGTGTCATTTGGACAGGTTGGAGATGGCTGCTTTGCAAGGACTCCATGTGCATCACCCCAAAGGATCAGAACACACTATTTTATTCCATCCGGGGAGGAAAGCTGAGAGTGGAGTTACAATCTAGTCTTACATTTTGCTTTTAGTCTTCTGCATTGGCGACCTACTTTGCCTGGTGCTGAAAGATGTTTAAGATGATGACAGTATTAATAAAAAGACAAGGAGAGCTTAGAGTACACACATAAAATAAGACATTTATTATGCTAAAGAACAGATTTTATTCTCCATTTTCCCCAAACACTAAAATAGCACATGGCATAGTAATTTAGCACACAATATAAATTGATATATGCAATCAGTTATCCCCCAAATAGCTGCTTTAAGTCTCGCTTTGGGAGTCCTTAAAAACTTACACTTTTAAATGACCTTTATTGATAAAATCATCAATGAACAACAAAACAAGTCACTTCAGAAAAATCTTAGTGTAAAAGACCTCAACTCTTAGGAATTTTGGAAAGGAGGTTCTTGATTTGCCTCTCTACATCTGACCCAGAGCAGAGTCTCCAGTTCTTTTCTACTTAGGGTAACACTGCTAGGGTTCCTAATTTGAGATGATTAAATTTAATATTGCAACTTTCACCACAGGGCCTCCATTTAAACAGCATTTCATGTGGAAGGAGTGTGAGAAATCAAATTTTGCTGCAGACCAAAATTATTCTATGAGATGCAGAAATGGTAACAGCTCGCCATGAGCTCAGCAAGGTTTAATAAAAATACAGTGGGTAGATTTTACAAATATTCACTTCCAGGAGGTGATCTAAGGAGACAAGATGATGTCTGGGACAATAGCCCTTTGGAATGGGTAGACATCTCAAGATACATAAAAAACTTCATGTTAAATCACCATGTGCTCATCTGATATTAAACTGGATAAATCAATAATCACCTGAAAGGGTTTCCGAATTCTGAGTGTCTTTTAAGCACAATTTAAAACATGCTACAAAATTTCCTTCTGCATTTATCAGCCTTTGGTGAGTGAACTCGGCTTATTCTCTGCCTGGTCACACAGACCAAAATGAGATCTGAGCGGCTGAGCTGTCTGCATCCAGACTTAATGGGAAAGAAATCATTCTAAGACAACTTTTAAAATTAATCTACTATTTTTATTGTTCTGCTTGTACCTTAACTATGGCATAAGGGATCTGCTAATTGAAAAGGCTGTAGAGCCAGTAACCCCAGTGTTATCTGCAGACCATTTGAGGTACTTTTTACACATGAAAGCATTTTCTTATATTCTGTTGTTTGCTCTGAAAACATGGGCTTTAAATGGTCAAGGAAAACACATCTTGTCTCATCCTCTAGAAGTACTTCAGGACTGGAGTGCAGTGTTGCCGGTAGCACAGAATGCAGGCAAGACAGTTTCAACTCAGAGCCTAGTCCCTCGTGAAGAGCACTTGGTGGTTCACCCTTAAAAATTTCCATTTCCCACAGTTTTGGATGGACTGGCTGTCCTGACACCCAAGGCTCTCCTTTGGGGCACTGTCCTCTGTGGCTGTCCATGGCTCTGGGCCCACTTCTTAGCCAGTCCCTCCCCAGAGCTTCCCCGACACCGAGGAACACCCCAGCAAGATGCTCTTCTGCAGGAGTAGAGAACAAACCCATGGCCTTGGATGGAGCAACTGTGGGAGCTAAATTTCTTCCCATTGATTTCTTCAAATATGGAAGCTCTTTGTTGCCATTTTGAAGCAAGAGATCAGTGTCACTCAGATCGTTTTTCATTTCCAATGATAATACCTTATTCTGTGAATTTCCATTTACATCAACCGCAGACTTATCCATCCAGAAAGGTACATCTGCTGGGCAAAGGCTCCCCTTCTGTGTTCTTTTCTTAAGGCTACATAATTGTTTGTCCCAGTCATCTCCTCCCTCCCCCTTTGCTTCTGTCAGGCAGGTGCTGAGGGTCCCTCCTCCGTCCCTCATGCTTTGTGTTCTTTGATGCAGTGAGCCTGGGGTGACACCTTTTTCAATCAGGGAGGGCCTTCAGTGGATCTCAATATGAACCTGGAAAAGATAATCATGTTAACATTCTACGATGAAGCTAGAGGGTCTTAATAGTGTCTACACACATCAAACATTGCCTAACAATGTAAGATCTCCAACAAACTAAGTACCACCAATTCCTACATTAGAACAAAGAACAGAAAGACAGCCCACCTATTAGAGATTTACAATAACCCCGCACACTACTAATGCATTATTTCCTAAAAATATATCAAAATGAGAAGCAGGCTTCAGAGAGAGTGCCTGAATGCATGCACAACACCCTGGTATTTAAAAAATTCCAAGGCTTTGTACTTTGATGTGAATGAGTATGAGAAAATGTTTATGTGGGTTCAATAAAAATCTGTCTTTGACCAGGATTTACTGTATGACTCAATTATGCACCAAGGCCTTAATGGAAGTGTTCTATTTGAGCTTCTTATTGTGACAAGTCACTCTTAAGGAAAGAGGGTTGATACTACTTACAGACCAGACATCTATAAGTGCCTACACCCAAAACCAACCTGGAGTCTTCTCCAATAGGACCAAAGTCTTCAGGTGTGTGTTTTTCTTTTTTTTTTTTTTTTTTTGCGGTACCAGGGATTGAACCCAGGGCCTTGTGCTTGTGAGGCCGGCACTCTAACAACTGAGCTATATCCCCAACCCCTTCAGGTGGTTTTGAGATCACTTCGTGGCAGACCAGGAACCTTAGCAAATGTACAGCCTCATAAAGAGAAGAATTCACCCAGGCTTACAGGTAGTACAGGTAAAAATATGGCACCTTCTTGGGTTTAGGTCTCCAACCTCAGATTTGCAAATACAAGAAGTTTTAAGAAGCTCCATCTGGGGCTGGAGTTGTGGCTCAGTGATAGAGCGCTTGCCTAGCATGTGTGAGGCCCTGGGTTGGATACTCAGCACCACATATAAATAAAAAAAATTGAGCAAAAGATCCACTGGCAACTAAAAAATGTATTAAAAAAGAAAGAAAGAAAAAAGCAGCAGCTCCTTCTGAGATTCCTCATGAAAACCTCTGCACAGTGATCTGTACCATAGCAGGAGTTCAATACCAGGTGGCTCTACACAGTGAGAGTACACTCAAGGTGGTTAATGGCCAATCAACACTCTTGTTGCACCTACAAACCCAATGAGGCCAGATTGTTCTGTGATCAAGAATCATCTGTCTTTGGGGCTAGGGTTCTGGCTCAGTGGTGGAGCACTTGTCTAGCATGTGTGAGGCTCTGGGTTCGATTCTCAGTGCCACATATAAATAAATGAATAAAATAAAGATCTACTCATCACCAAGAAATTAAAAAAAAAAAAATCTCTCTTTGACATTATTACACTCCAAATGGGGAAGATGTCAGAAGAATCATGAAAGGATCTAAAAGGAACAAAAAGATTATGCCTTGTGTTATCTAGTGCATCCTTCCAGGTTCTCTTTTATGGGGACCTACACCTTTCCATATCTTTGATTGGCTTACAACTCTGTAAACTGTCAAAATCTCTTAAGAGTAAGGCTAGTAAATTCCTGTCCAAAGAAATGAAAACTAACTGTGCCCTGTGTAATACAATTAATTATTGCCTGTCAATGTCGTCTGGTTTTGTATGTGTTTTTTTTTTGTTGTGTTTTTTTTTTTTGGTACGGGGATTGAACCCAGGGGCACTCTACCACTGAGCCAAATCACCAGCCCTATTTTTTATCTTATTTAGAGACAGGGTCTCACTGAGTTGCTTAGGGCCTTGCTAAGTTGCTGAGGCTGGTTTTGAACTCGCGATCCTCCTGCCTCAGCCTCCCAAGTGCTGGGATGACAGGCATGCGCCACTGCGCCCGGCTGGTTTTGTATGTATTTGTAAATTCATATTAGCATTTTTTTTTTTTTTTGAGACAAGGTCTTGCTATGTTGACCAGACTGGCCTGGAACTCCTGGACTCAAGTGATTCTCCTACCTCAGTCTCACTTGCTGCTGGATTACAGGCACGTGCCATATCCAGCTCTAAGATAGCATTCTAGATTGCATGTGTGTTGTCCAATTTCTCCTTTAAACTGGTTGTAACATCTTACTAGTTCCCTCATATTAACTGATAAGCTAAATAAAAATCTTGGACACATGCTGTTTTTATTTTTATAAAAAACCCAGAACATTAATTGAAAATACATATATGTCTATATAAATAGTATTTCTAAGAAGCTAGCCTATGGAACAGTAATCTTACTAAAATGAATTAACTCTACCAGGAGGAAGAGCCATAAGAGAGAACACCTTGTCTTCCACAGTGAGAAGACAAGCACAAAGCCTAAAAAATGAAAAACCAAGAAGCAACATAAGCATGTAATTTAGCAATAGTAAAGCAAGCAGTGAACCAACCCCAGCTGAAAGTGGTGGCTAGATGCAAGGAGATTTCTCTGAACCAATCTTAAGGAACCAGGAGACTCCCTCCCCTGCCCCCCAGTTGTACTAGGGATTTAAACCCAGAGGTATTTTACCACTGAGCCATTTATTTATTTATTTATTTATTTATTTACTTACTTACTTATTTTTAAATTTTTGTGGTGCTGGGGATTGAACTCAGGGTCTTGTGCATGTAGGGAAGCACTCTACAACTAAGCTATATCCCCAGGCCTCTTTTTATTTTTTGAGACAGGGTCTAAGTTGCTCAGGACCTCACTAATTTGCTAAGGCTGGCCTCAAACTTGCAATCCTCCTGCCTCAGCCTCCTGAGTTGCTGGAATTAAAAGTATGCATGCTTGGCTCACAGCTTTAAGAGTCTACTGGTTCCAGCTGGGTACAGTGGTGCACACCTATAATCCCAGCAACTCAGGAGGCTGAGGCAGGAGGATCAGGAGTTCAAAGCCAGTCTCAGCCTAACCCCAAACCCTAAACCTACACCTAACCCTAAGAAAGAGAGAAGAAGAGAAGAGAAGAGAAGAGAAGAGAAGAGAAGAGAAGAGAAGAGAAGAGAAGAGAAGAGGAGAGGAGAGGAGAGGAGAGG
>JAJEJO010000541.1:1567104-1694108 GCA_020662805.1 Glaucomys volans
TTTTTTTTTTTTTTTGAGACAAGGTCTTGCTATGTTGACCAGACTGGCCTGGAACTCCTGGACTCAAGTGATTCTCCTACCTCAGTCTCACTTGCTGCTGGATTACAGGCACGTGCCATATCCAGCTCTAAGATAGCATTCTAGATTGCATGTGTGTTGTCCAATTTCTCCTTTAAACTGGTTGTAACATCTTACTAGTTCCCTCATATTAACTGATAAGCTAAATAAAAATCTTGGACACATGCTGTTTTTATTTTTATAAAAAACCCAGAACATTAATTGAAAATACATATATGTCTATATAAATAGTATTTCTAAGAAGCTAGCCTATGGAACAGTAATCTTACTAAAATGAATTAACTCTACCAGGAGGAAGAGCCATAAGAGAGAACACCTTGTCTTCCACAGTGAGAAGACAAGCACAAAGCCTAAAAAATGAAAAACCAAGAAGCAACATAAGCATGTAATTTAGCAATAGTAAAGCAAGCAGTGAACCAACCCCAGCTGAAAGTGGTGGCTAGATGCAAGGAGATTTCTCTGAACCAATCTTAAGGAACCAGGAGACTCCCTCCCCTGCCCCCCAGTTGTACTAGGGATTTAAACCCAGAGGTATTTTACCACTGAGCCATTTATTTATTTATTTACTTACTTACTTACTTATTTTTAAATTTTTGTGGTGCTGGGGATTGAACTCAGGGTCTTGTGCATGTAGGGAAGCACTCTACAACTAAGCTATATCCCCAGGCCTCTTTTTATTTTTTGAGACAGGGTCTAAGTTGCTCAGGACCTCACTAATTTGCTAAGGCTGGCCTCAAACTTGCAATCCTCCTGCCTCAGCCTCCTGAGTTGCTGGGATTATAGGTGTGCACCACTGTACCCAGCTGGAACCAGTAGACTCTTAAAGCTGTGAGCCAAGCATGCATACTTTTAATTCCAGCAACTCAGGAGGCTGAGGCAGGAGGATCAGGAGTTCAAAGCCAGTCTCAGCCTAACCCCAAACCCTAAACCTACACCTAACCCTAAGAAAGAGAGAAGAAGAGAAGAGAAGAGAAGAGAAGAGAAGAGAAGAGAAGAGAAGAGAAGAGAAGAGAAGAGGAGAGGAGAGGAGAGGAGAGGAGAGGGGAGGAGGGGGGGGGGGGGGGGGGGGGGGAGGAGAGGAGAGAGGAGAGGAGGAGGGGAGGGAGGGTAAGAGAGAGAGCATTACTGCATTATTGGAGGCTGAAGCAGAAAACAAGCAGAGCTGAGGAATGGAGCCACAGAACTCTGTCCAACAGGACCGAGGAAGAGAGGCACTGACCACTGTCATAATGAGCTGAGTCTTCATTGAGCAGCAGTGAAGAATTTTTAGCAAGGAAAAAATGGCTAGCTTTACATTTTAGGTGAATTACCTTGGTTGCACTGTGGTGGACAAACTGGAAAGAAGCCACAACAGAAAGACCATTAGGAGGCTATTCCAATAATGCAGTGAACGATGGAAAAATAATGCCACAATAGAAAAGAGGAGATAGAATTTTTTTTTAAGTTGGTAACTGAGTAAGGTGTCGTGGTGCACTCCTGCAACTGCAGTGACTTCGGAGAGGCTGAGGCAGAAGGATCCCAAGTTTAAGGCCAGCCTGCACAACTTAATGAGATCCTGTCTCAAAATAAATAACAAAGAGCCAGGAGTGCACGCATGTAATTCCAATGGCTCGGGAGGCTGAGGCAGGAGGATCATTATCAAAGCCAGCCTCAGTCTCAGCAAAAGCAAGGTGCTAAGCAACTTAGAGAGACCCTTTCTCTAAATAAAATATAAAAAGGGCTGGGGATGTGATTCAGTGGTCAAGCACTCCTGGGTTCAGTCCCCGGTACCAAAAAAAAAAAGTGATTAGGCATGTTTCTCACATGCCCTGTATAACTTAGTTTGCAACAAATTCTGAAAAACTCTTGGTACAATCTTCTAGTCCAGCAGTCATGAGGATGGGGTGAGCCCACCACAAGGAGCATGGGAGAAAATATTAGAAAATCTTTGCCCATTGCATCTTTGTCTCTTCCCCCTTTTAAACTTTTTCTATTTTAAATTATGCATTTGTGTTTGTTTTTTGGTGCTGGGGATGGAACCCAGGGTCTTCCGCATGTTAAGCATGTGTTCTACCACTGAGCCACACCCCCGGCCTTTTTTTTTGATACCAGGAATTGAACTCAGGGGCACCTGACCACTGAGCCTCACCACCAGCCCTATTTTATATTTTACTTAGAGATAGGGTCTCAATGAGTTGCTTTATTTTGCTGAGGCTGGCTTCAAACTCATGATCCTCCTGCCTTAGCTTCCCCAGTCACTGGGATTATAGGTGAGAGCCACCGCGCCTGGCCCCTCATACCATATTTTGATAGAGCAAAATATGTAGCTTATAAATATGTATACTTGTGGGGCATGCTCAAAAACTTTTGCTGATTAAAGTATGACCTTTACTCTATAATTAACTGATAAAAATGCACTTGAACAGTCTAAAGCAATATAGAAATGTAATGTGTATATAATTACTAGAAGTATGGATTCCAGCTGCATTTAAAAACAAATATTTTCAAAGTTCATCAAGTCAAACCTAATTAACATCTCACATTAACTTTGCAGAGCACATTATTTCAAACTGTACATTTTACTGATGAACTGTACCAGAAATGAACATTCTCCTGAAATGGGAGTGTTCATATATATGCATATATTTGACACATACATACATATATGTGTATATCTATACATAGATATACATATGTGTATATCTATCTACCTACCTATCTACATATAGATAGATATATAGCTATATATATATTTCCCCCCTTTTCTTTTTGTGGTACTGGGGCTTGAACTCAGGGGCCCTCTACCACAGAGCTACATGCCCCCAGCCCTTTATTTTTGAGATAAGGTCTAAATTGCCCAAGCTGGCCTCAAACTCGGGATCCTCCTGCCTCAGTCTCCCAAGTAGCTGGGACTAAAGGCATGTGCCACCGCGCCCAGCCCTACGTACATTTTAATAATAATTTAAAAGTTTTTTTTTTAATTAAGAAAAAGCAGGTCATTTAATATGGGGCAACTCTCGGAAAAACTAGTTCCTAACCACCTTTATTATATCCTTTTACAAGGACTTAATACTATTCGGAAAGATGAAATATTTCCAGAATTGTGTTAAAATATTTTAAATGAGTCAATTAAAATAATCATGTATTTAATGATAATCATATATTTAATCATGACAGAATAAACAATTCCCTGAAGTTCTTCTAATTCTTTAGTAAATTCAGTAATATGCCAGTATTTAATTCTCTTACCAAAAATACTTCAACAGGTCATTGACAACATTTTGGTTCAGAGCCTTAAACTAAACCCTCCTGATATTAGACTGTTAAATATAGTACTTACATTCTGAGAGCCAAAAATAGCTTCCAAATGACGTCTAGATATATTTAATAGCCACCTGTGAATTACTTTGCAGTTTATTCTCACTATGCTAGATATATACAGCACCAAATGAACTGTGCATAGTGTATATGTAATTAACTCTCCTTGGCCCCAGGCCTCATCATCCCCCACACCCCCATCCAAGTCTACCAAATAACATCATGAATTATGGCAAACAAACCTGTCCACCAAAACAAAGCCTACCACAGTGAGGGAAGGAGTCTATTTTAAAGTTCAAGCGGAAAAATAAAGTGCAGCACTGGGAATTCCTGAACTTCTTATTCCCTTGCTCCCCATCAAAGATGATAAGGGCTGAAATGGGCAATGTGCTCAGGGAAAAGAGAAGAGACTGTCCAGGTATGTCCACAAGCCTCAGGGCAGATGCAAGAAAGCCTCTTCTACACAAATCCCTGCCCTTATTGGAGGCAGCCAGCTTGCTGGATGACAACAGGCCTGACCCAATTAGGCAGCTGCTGCCCTCTTGGATGCCTGTCCCCTTACCTGTCCTAATGCGGGCTATTCATGGCCTGCAGCACCTGACACTGGACTACCACTGCTTTGTAAACTAAAAATATCTGGCCCCAATGTTTCCAAAAGCAAGCTGGCAAGGCTACTCCCAAAGGGGACAGGGGAAGTCGCTGATAAAATGAGCAGAGCACCAATGGGCCTTGGGCAGGACCTGAGTACTGATGGCTTGCACACACACTCCAAGACACTCCTGGCTTCACCCTGTAGGTGTGAGCTGTGGTATGTTTACTGTAGTATCACTGTGCCTGTGACTAAGATGATCAGGCTGGAGGTGGCTGAAACAAATCACCCAAATGTATACGCAGCTCAGGGGATGAGAAGTAGGAATGACTCCGTCATTTCTAAATTAAGCTGACTCATTACCAGAGAGAACACATTTCACTGAGTTCCTGCTACTGATCTTGCAGCACACTCAATCACACATGCCCTTACAAAACCAGCTGTGCCAACTCTACAGTCACCACCCTATTTCCTGATCGCCTGAAAGCTCAAAGGTGCACTAGGAGGAAAGGACTCAGGAATAACTCCAGGACTGGGGTATCACCATGCTCAGGGAGACTGAGATGCCCAGGATGCTGTGAGGATTCAGTGTGTGAAAGCACCCAGCATCTTCTCTGAACAGCATCCCATGGGCATGCAATTAACCATCAACTATTGTTATCAGTATCAACTGACCCTGAAGCAGAATGGAATGAATGACAAAAAGCTGCTGAGAGGTTTGGTGAAATGGAGGACACTTAAGACTGCTGAATGAAAGTGACCTCAATATAGGCAAGTGCATCTCGGTGGAATGGAAGAGGCCTGGCCCAGGTTGGAGTAGGTTGAAGAGCAAGCAGAGCCCACCCAAGGGAGCCCCTGATTTAGTGGTGAGGACAGCACCATAGAACAGCTTCCACGGAGCACAGCTGCCAATAACAGCCACAAATGCTGCCAAGCGCAGTGACCCACGCCTAGTAATCCCAGGACTTAGGAGGCTGAGGCAGGACTGCACATTTGAGGTCAGTCACAGAAACTTAGTGACACCCTGTCTCAAAATAATAAAAAGGGCTGGGGCTATAACTTAGTGACAGAGCACCCCTGGGTTCAATCTCCAGTACCACAAAAATAAAGAAAGAAAATAGTAAAATGGCTGGGGAAGTATCAAAGTGGTAGAGTGCTTGCCTAGCACATGGGAGGCTTGGGTTAAACTCCCAGTACTGCAAAACACAAAAGCAGCAAGTCCGATTATATCATACACCTCAGCTCAAAAATTCGTCCTGCCGTACTTAGAGTACAAGCCAAAGTTCTTACAAAGGAACACAAAACTGTCCTCCCTACCTTCTGCCTGTTACTTTTGGGGCTCCTCCTGCTCTCTTCCTGGTTAGTCCCAGTGGCTTTCCTGGACACTTTCACTTGAGGGGTGATCTATATGCCCCAATTTGCCACTGTGACCAGGCAGCAACAGAAATTAAGAACAGGCACTTGGGAACTTTTATGGCAACTTGACATTACCACAACATCCAAGAAAGGTTCTGTTAATTACTCTCTTAAAAATTGAAGTAAAATACACACAACATAAAATTTACCATCTTAACCATTGTCAAGCGTACAGTTCAGTAGCATTAAACATTCCCCTTGTGCAACCATCACTACCATTCACCTCCAGACTTTACCTCCTCGAACGGAAGTTCTGCACTAATTAAACACTAGCTCCCCACCAACCAATTTTCTGTGTCTATGAATCTGACTGCTCTAAGGACTTCATGTTAAGTGGACTCCTATAGAACTTGTCCTTTAGTATTTATTTACAGTATTTATTTCGTTTAGTGTAATGTCTTAAAGGCTCATTCACAAAACAGCATGTATCAGAATTTCCTTCCCTTTTTTTTGAACAAGGGATTGAATGTGGCCACTGAGCCACATCCCCAGCCCTATTTTGTATTTTATTTAGAGACAGGGTCTCACTGAGTTGCTTAGGGCCTCACTAAGTTGCTGAGGTTGGCTCTGAACTTGCAATCCTCCTGCCTCAGCCTCCCAAGCCGTTGAGATTACAGGCATGCGCCACCATGCCCGGCTCAAATTTCCTTCCTTTAAAAAAAAAAAAAAAATTTTTTTTGGTTGTTTATGGTCTGTCTGTCTGTCTGTCTGTCTGTCTGTCTGTCTATCTATCTATCTATCTATCTATCTATCTATCTATTTATGGTACTGAGAATTGAACCCAGTGCCTAACATGCTAGGCAAGCGCTCTACCACTGAGCTACAACCCCAGCCCAGAATTTCCTTCCTTTTTTAAAACTGAGTAACATTCCACTGAATAACATTCCACTGTGGATAGACCACATTTTGTTTGTCCATTCACCTTATCAACGAATACTTCAATTATTTCTACTGTTTAGCTACTGTGAAGAATGTTGCTATGAACATGGGAGTACAAGAATTTGAGTCCGCTTTCATATCGTTGAGTATATAACCAGAATTCCTAGGTCATTTGGTAAAACTCTATGTTTAAATTTCTGAAGACCCACCAAACTGCTTTTCATGGCAGTTGCATCATTTTATATTCTCGGCCAGAGTTCCAGTTTCTCTATATCCTTGCCAACATGTGTTTCTCCCTCTTTTTTGTGTGTGCCAGGGACTGAACCTAGGGGCACTTAACCACTGAGTCACATCTTCAATCCTTTTATCTTAACAGAGGGTCTAAGTTGCTTAGGGCCTAAGTTGAAGCTGGCTTTGACCTTGTGATCCTCCTGCCTCAACCTCCCAAGTTGCAGGGATTACAGGTGTGCACCACTGTGCAAGGCACTTCTCCCTTTAAAAAAAAACAAAAAACAAAAAACAAAAACCAGCAGCCATCCTTTATTTTACTTTTATTTTTCGGGGGGAACCGGGGATTGAACTCAGGGGCACAGGGCCTCTGAGTCACATCCCCAGCCCTATTTTGTATTTATTTAGAGACAGGGTCTGAGTTGCTTAGGGCCTCGCTAAGATGCTAAGGCTGACTTTGAACTCGCGATCCTCCTGCCTCAGCCTCCTGAGTCGCTGGGATTACAGGCGTGCACCACCACACAGGGCTAGCAGTCATCCTAATAGGTACAGTGTTACCTCACTGTGGGTGACTTATTTCTCTTAGAATTAACCATCTTTTCATGGACTTACTGGCCACCTGTATATCTTTTTTGGAGAAATCTCTAGTCAAGAAGTCCTTTGCCAATTATTGGACTGTTTTTAAAGTTATAAGAGTTCTTTATATATTTAGGATATTAATCCTTTATCAAATAGGTGATTTGCAAATACTTTCTCCCATTCTGTGAGTGGTCTTTTTCACTATTAATCTGGGGGGTGAGGATCAAATCCAGAGCTTCATGCATGCTAAGCACCCACTTTACTGCTAAGCTATATCCCAGCCCCTCCAGCTTCATTCTGTCACATGTAGAAGTAATTCATTTTTATCAGATCCTACAAAGCTATCAGGAGGTGAAGACACTGGCCCTTCTCTACAAATCAACTCAGAAGCAAGGCTCAGGCTCTCCCCTGGACCTAGTGTTTTCCTCCCCAGGCAACGACAAGCTTATTAATGAAAATTTTCAAATGGGATAATAGTTCAGGGTTTGCATTGTTGTTTTGTTTTTGTGTGCTGGGGATTGAATCCAGGGTCTTATACATCCTAAGCACATGCTCTATCACTATACAATGCCCTCAGCAATAAATTGTTTTTAAACTTCACTTCACTCCCCTCACTTAATATAGCAGATATCTTTTAACATCATAGAGATTGAATTTATATACCTTAATATCTGCTTGAACCATTAGATAATTAAGTGCAGGATTCTAGAAATGAGTCAAGGATACAGGTGTTTGCTATCCTAGTCTTTCAAATTTTACATAGATTTACATTTTTCAAAACAAAAATTTATGAAAAATTATGATTAAAGCATTCACTTGGAAGTCAGGAAAAATCCCATAGTATTTGTTTCCTATATTTTTGGTGTTTAACATCTCAAGTACACAGTGGGTTCAATATTTTGAAGCCAGAACAAACTCTTAAGCTTGAGCTCACGTCTTTGTAAAGGTTACAAACTATTACGAAGTTTTCTTAATATTCTATAATCTCACCCAGTTTTCTTTGAGGGGTCTGATGTAAACCAAGCAACAGTTTAAAAAAAAAAAAACTCATTTCAAGGGCTATAACTCAGTTGGTAGAGTACTTGCCTTGCAAGCACAAGGGTTCAGTCCCCAACACTGCAAAAAAAAAAAAAAGAAAAGAAAAACCCACCTCATTTCAGGCTGCAATCACCTCTAGGAATGGGGTCTTGGGGTTTTTGCTACTTTTTAAAATTGTTCAACTAGGTGTTATGGCCCATGCCTGTAATCCCAGTGACACAGGAGAGGCTGAGGTAGGAGAATCACAAGTTCAAGGATAGCCTGAGCAACTGAGTGAAACCCTGTCTCAAAATAAAAATAAAAAATGGCTGGGGTGTAGCTCAGGGGTAAAACTGACCCTGAGTTAAATTCCTAGTACCACATAAAATTAAATTTTTCAGGCATAAGATCATTTTAATTAAAGTCTAAGTCCTTCAATGCCTGCAAAACAGCATGGGTGCTGCCTCAAATTCTCTCAGTTTGACTGCTCCAGTCCCATCAGCCTCCTGCCGTTTCTGGAAAACACTAGGTTTGTCCCAGGTGCGGGGCCTTGGTTGCAGCTGTTCCCTCTACATGACACTCCTTCAACCTAGAAATCTCCATGGCTGAAGCCCTTCATCTCCTCGAAGGTTTTGCTCAAATGTCACCTTTTCAATGGGGCCCACTGTCTGCCCTATTTAGAATGCTAACCAGCTCCCTACCCTCCTTGGGAGGCAAAAGAATAGATTTTGAAGTATTAAGTGAAACATACAGAGCTATGAATTTAGGAAGTCATTCAGAGAGAGATTGAGAGGTCAGAAGAAGACAGGCAGCAGCCAGAGGAAGGTTCACACAGTGGGTTAGCATTGAGCAGTTCAGCAAAACACAGTTGGTGAAACAAGGACACTGCTTGGTTTGCCAAGGACCATCAACCTTCACAATATTTTCCTTTCTCTGTTCTTTTTCAGACCTTCTCTCTTGATGATTATAAGAAGCTAGGTGACCTGGGACTAAGATACTTGATCTTCCCACAGGTCACAAAATTGAAGAGTTTAGGCATGATTTGTAAATTACCGCAGGCTCCTGGTACCATTTTTTGTCTTGTTACTACATTTAGTATTTAGTATGGATTCTCCCTTTTTTGACTGCCTTGTACTTTAGCTTCTGTATAAATAAGCAGGATGCTACTAACTCCAGATGAAGGCTTGTTTAGAAATAGCACTTTTACATCATGACCCTTCTCAGTCTTCAAAGCCCTTTACCATCTATATTCTTGTTCAATTATCTTTCATACTGCAGAGGTAGTAAATCCTCTTAAAATGCCTCACTACTCCACAAACAAGAAATTTGAGGGTCCTATGTAAACATGTAGAAAATGAAATCCTTTAGGACTTATGCTTTCTAAATAGATTCTAGCACCCCTAAAAGAAGAGAATGGGTATAACACGCTTGAGGAAAAAAGGTCATGAGCTGGGGCTGTCTCCCCACTTACTCAGATTCTATTTCCTGTTGCCATATTCTATTTCTTGTTCCCTTTACCAGAGGTCAGAATAATTAAACCCCTAAACCAGTTAAGCTAGTGATTGTTCACAAATAAACTAAAACCTGCAGGGGAGCTTACAGTAGCCAATTTAAGTATTACAGTTGTAAAACACCATTCTCTCACCCACTGGATGTGAGACAGCTGCTTGCTGACTAGATCAAACCTAAGATCAAGTATAAAATCCTATGCAGTTCTAAGATAGCCCTTCCCCAAGGTACCTGGTGACTACTTCATCTATGCACCACCCTTCCTTGCATGCACTTGCCCCTGAATTAAGAGCCCACATTCAGCTCCCCATATTCTCAGAAGCTCTGCTGTGCCTGGACTATCTATCACTTGATATCAAGCTCACCAAATCACCCATTCTGGGTTTCTGGGATTGGTGCATCTGCACTCCCTGACTGCCCACATCACTCTTATTATAGATCCAATTTCCCTCCTCCAAAATGCACTTGCCTTCAATTATTACAGTGCAGATTCCTTGTTATGAAATTTGTATTTGAATAACCTTTCAGAGATGAGCTCACTGTCCAACAAACAAATGGAAGATTTGGAAACCCTGAGTGTCTCAGTGGAATTAAGTCTTTTACTGTTTATTACCTATAAAACAAATTAGTCTGCAATAAAGACAGCAGGTGCAAGATGATGGTGATATGGTTATCACAGAAGTCCTCTCTGAAAGGAGAGCTAAAGAATTAAAGTGTGAGAACATGCCAGCATTCAGGTGGAAAGAGCCTGGATGGCTGCCCAGGGGCAGGAAGGGGCTCTGTACAAGGAGAGATAGGAAACCTTGAGCAAGCATAGTAAGCAGGGTGCAAATAGGGGACAGGCAGCAGGAATGTGGAAGCCAGATCTTCAGGGTAAGAACATGTGAATGGTTCCAGGCAAGCTGTTTTAAGGATGACCGGACCTGACTTAGTGTTTCAAGGACTTCTCTTGGGCTGGGGATGTGGCTCAGTGGTAGAACCCCAGCCCTGGGTTCAATCCCTAGCACAGCAAAAGGCAAAAGCAAAAAAACTTCTGTAATTGCTCAGTGGAGAACAGATGAAGTATACTGAAATAGTCCAGACAAGTGATTAGATAGCTTGGACTAGAGAGAAGGTCATAAATAGAGAAGTGGATATGTAAGAAAGTTTGTTTTTTTAAAATCGTACAGGGTGGGGGGTAAAAATAATAACAGAATGTGTGACAGATACCATTGCCCTGTGTACATGCATGAACGCACAGATGGTGTGACTCTTACTTTGTGTACAACCAGTGAAATAGCTGTACTCCATTTGTGTTCAATGAATCAATAAGTAAATTAAAAAAATATTAAAAAAATTAAAAATAAAATACTTGTTCACAAGCATAAAAAATAAATAAAATCATACAAAACAAGGTAATTTTGAACATATCAGTAATATATAGTAGTGTAAGTCCTTCTTGTGACTTTATAGATGACTACAAATCATATGTAACTCTAGACAGACATAGGTTCCTAAGTGGGAGCTTGGGGGTTGGATATAGCCTGCATATACTTTTTGCTTTGCCCACTTTAAAAAAAAAAAAAAAAAAAAATGGAGTTAACCCGATACTTAAAAATCAGGACATCTGATTTCTCTGAGATCACTAGATCTGGCCAACACTGGGCCCATGTTTCCACAGGGTGGTAACTGGCTAAAACACAGGCTTTCTGATTTATCCTATTCCCACACCCAGCACCCTTTACTCATTTATAACACCTGCTGCAAAGAAATTTGAGTTTTCTACTCCTCCAACCTGGTACTACTTAAGGATGCCATAAGCCTTTTTTTTTTTTTTTAAAAAAAAAAAAAAATGTCATTTTGACCTTAAAACATAAACATGTTCACTTCAACTCACCTTTTTTTTTTCTTTTTTTTGTACTGGGGATTTAACCCAGGGGCACTTAAATACTGACCCACACCCCCATCCCTTTTTATTTTGAGACAGGGTCTCACTAGGGCCTTGTTAAGTGGCCAGTGCTAGTCTGGAGCTTGCCATCCTCCTGCCTCAGCTCCCAGCCACTGGGACTACAGGTGTGTGCCACCACGTAGGCTCTTAATACAATTTTGATCAACAGTTGGCATTAGGCTTCTTGTAGTCTACCATCATCTGTGTCAAGGACCAAAAGCCTGAAGATAGATGGCACCTAGCTAATTACACTGATATGATCAAACCAGAGAAAAACCTGGTACTACTGCTCAGACTGACTCGTTTTTCACGAGTGCTAAGAACTGTGGGACAGTAAGCTCCTCAAAGCCTGGGACACTCGAAGGTGTGAAAAAGGCATCCAAAAGAAGCTCACTATCTAGCCATCTTTCTTTGAGGAAGAATTCTCAAATTGACACTTTCCCCTTCTAGAAAAAAAGGCATCTGCTAATTCAAGAGTTGTAGAAATGTCTGTCATTTACAGCAAAGGTGGTCTACTGGGTGCGGGTGAGTGCCCTGTTATTTCACATCTGAATTGTTTCGGGTCTCTGAAACCTTTTAGGTCTCTACCTCCTCCACATCATTGTGTTATCTTTATCCTCACCTCACTTCAACTTCCGGCCGAAATAAATTAAATACGTGATCAAAACATCATTACCTTGCAATCTATTTTAAGCTTCAAAGATAATATGAAAAACCTTCCCAAAGTTTGGGAACCAGAAAATTTACCCATAAATACACCACCGGAACCCAATAATTTGTCATCTTCAGGACACAACGCCCTCTTCGGTACCTTTCAGGCCGGTGCTACCTCCTCCGACCCCCAGGTGTGGTACCTGCCACCTGAGCCTCGTTTGCAGAAGGCGGATAACAACCCCAGTGGGTTTTTCTCAAGTGGGGCTGCATGAGAAAATGCACGGTGCTTAGCACACACACAGCCTCCAACCGACTGTGGCTACCATGGGCATCTGCATCCCTCTGGGCCTTTCGGGGAGGGCCGGGCCCGGGAGTCCCGGCCGGCGCGGTTCACCCACCTGCAGGCGCACGTTGAGCATCATGGAAGCCACGATGTAGAGGTAGGGGAAGTTGATACGCAGCCGCCAGGCCAGGTCGAAGAAGATAAGCAGTGTGCGGGTCAACCCCTTGCAGAAGACCCCATAGGAGCGGGCGGCGGCCGAGCGCGAGAGCCGGACAGCCAGGCCCGACAGAGCCGCCGCCATATAGAGACCGGCGCTCCCACTGCCCGCCCGCCCGCCGTCCCTCTCCGCGCCGCGTCGTCCCGGGCCTCCGCCCCGGCCGCTGGCCTGCGCACGGCGCGCTCAGGGAACGAGGGAGGCGGCGGTGAGGCCGGCGGGCGGGCGGGCCACTGGGGAGCCGAGTCCGCGCGTCACCCTCAGGAAGCGCCTCCACGAGCCGCCGCCTGGTCCCGGCCTGGCCGCGCGGCCTGACGTCACAAAGCCCGCCCCGCGCCTGCGCGGCCCATAGGCCACACCCGGCCACGCCCCCGCCCTTTCCCGCAGGTGAGGCGCGCATGCGTGGGCGAAGGGGCGTAGGGAAGCGATGCTGGTATGTTGTCTCCGGCCGCCTCCTACTGGTTAGTGTAAGAATAAAACCAAAGGGAGGAGGTGATCCGTGGTGATGGCCAGAGGACAAAGTGAATGCACTTTATGCTTCTGAGCTGTACGCTTAAAAACGGTGACAGTGGTAAATTTTATGTTACCTATATTTTATCACAATTTCAAAAAACGAAAGGATCCTTTTGGGAGGCTAACGGGTAGTCCATTTTCCCCATGTGGATTGCTTGGAGTCGGGCCATTCTTGTTCAGTGTCTAATTATGAATTTAATATTTTAATAAGTAAAATTTTTAATTAAAGCCCCTGATATGAAAAGTAAAAATACTTAAGCTTCCAAAACTTCTAGTATTCTGTTTTTTTAAATAGTTTTTACATTGCTAATTAGGCATCTAGGTTTCTCTTGAAAATTTGCTGTGCTGTGAAGATACATACCTTCCTTTTAGTTTCTGACAAAATATTTCATGTCTTAATACTCTTGCCCTTCGATGAGAAAGTCAGAGAATTTGGTATGGGTGGAAAAAGAATTTTCGTGATGAAATATCCTTTTTAGGTAAGCCACACTAGAAAGTAAGCATGTAAACATGTTGAAATCCTTTGCCCCCAAATGGATTCATGTTAAAAATCATTCTTTTAAATATTTATTCACCTATACTTTGAAGAGGAACATTATAAATCATAGAGGATGTTTCTAGTATTGTTATTTAATGTTATTTTTTAAAAGTATCTATTGTATAATTGTTTATATTTACTACCCATTGCATTTCAGGGAAAGATGTTAAGTAGATATTTTGAAGTTTTTACCTTTCAGCTAGTTTTGTTATTATAATAATATTATTCAAAAAATCCACAAATCTTTAGTTTCCCCTATTTTTACAGCATTATATTTCAACACAGTTATGGTTGACATTAAAATGCTCACTTCCCTTTTTATGTAAGCTATTTTTCTTCTTTCAGTGCACATTGGATGCTATCTTTGAGCACTGCAGAACACATGCTGCTTGAATTATTGTTTTTCAAGCAATCCTCTTAAAAACAGCAAAATGAAAAAGTCTTTATGCAATATTTTAGGCAAATAAAGATTTTAAAGGCTGGAGTCTTTAGTGGAAAATTTGCAGAAGACGCAAAATCAATTTGGCAGTGTGTCAACAGGTTTGGATCAGCTAAATTTATTGTCAGGCTTATAAAATCTGGTGGAGAACTGGCAGTCCTATTTATCTGAACTATGTTGAAAGACCAGATGAGGTGTGGCCTTGTGAGAAAGACATACAGATATATCCTCCCTGGTTACTCATTTCTTTGTCTTTAAATGCCTCTGAAGCACAAGGCATTTTAATGAGGGCTTCAGTTGCTGTACACAATGGCACACACAATTACCAGAAAGCTAAACTGAGCTGGGTAGGAAGCCTGTTATCATCAGACATACTGAGAGGTCAAAGGGCACACAAAGGAAAGGTAACAAGATTTCAGGTATCAAATACAGCAAAGTTAACTGGTTCCAATGAATGCAGCTGGTAAGTTAGTCTAGGCTCATGATAGCATTCAACTCAGTCCTTTGTGAAGCGTCTCTCAGAAGGCACTGCTGATCATAATTTGACGAACAGACAGAACTAATTATAAGTCAGTGTGAAAAATATTTTCACAGAGGCACAAAGCATTATGAGAAGATACTAATGGGGAATAGTTCTATTAACAACTGATCAACAGGATCCATCTGCTTTTCAGGCAGTTTTCCCTCCTGCTAGCAGAACTGTGTCTCAGGTAAGAATGAGCTGGTGCAAAAAGCAGGCAGAAGCTAGGTTCCAGATTCAGCAACTTCTCAGTGCTCCTGTGACCTGGTTCTGTAAAAAAATGAGGATGAGGACACTCATCCTACAGGGTGTTTGTGAGAAATAAATGAGATCAGGTTTGCAGCATCAGACACAGTTCCCGGCAGATAGAGGGCATCTAGAAAGTGGTAGCTATTTTCATGCTCAGACCCCTCCAGCCCTTAGAGAGAATGTAAATTGGTAGATCCATTAATACCCATTGTGATAAATAAAGTTAAATCACAGCCACCTGAAGAGGGAGGAGGGGCACATAATTATGCTTCTGGAAGAAAGGATAGACACACGTGATCCAAAATGTGGGTCAGAAATCATTTCTGTTTAAACATGTGAGTTCAGTTGCCATATTGGCAAAATGCAAATTTCCAGTCTCCCAGAAAAGGGCTCTTGCCAGGTACCAGGTGCATCACATCGCACATTACAGATCAAGGTCAATGTGTATTGTTGACACCATGTTATTTACAAAGAGTGCATAATGTTAGTTGGAAAAGGTCAGAGGGAGAAAAGCATGCACAGAATTCCTTACCTAAGAAATGGAGGATATGAAACACGTATACACACATACATATGTGTATTACACACATGTAAATATATACAAACACACATATTCAGGTTTTTGTTCTTTAAATGAAAGGAAAAATCATAACTCTGCTTTAACGTGCTTACCTGTAAGGGGAAGAAAAGGATAGGGTAAAAGATATGAAGATAAAAAAAGATATGAAGATAGAAATTATACTTCTCTGAATATACATTGTTTTGTAGAATTTGACTTTGGAATCATGCAAATATATTACACCATTATGAAACAAAATTATATTTTTAAACTTAAAACTTTGCCAGGTGTGGTGGTGCATACTTGTAATCCCTGCAACTCAGGAAGCTGAGACAGGATTGCAAGTTACAGACCATCCTCAGCAACTCAGTGAGGTCCTAAGCAACTAAGCAAGACCCTGTGTCAAAAATAACAAATAAAATTAAAATAAGATCTGGGGATGTAGCTCAGTGGTAAAGTGCCCTGGGTTCACTTCCCTACCAAAAAATAAAAAAATAAAAATTGAAAAAAAAAACCAACTTGGGCTGGGGATATAGCTCAGTTGGTAGAGTGCTTCCTTGTCAAGCACAAGGCTCTGGGTTCAAATCCCCAGCACGGCAAAAACAAACAAACAAAAAAACAAAACAAAAACTTAAAACTTTAATTTTGAGAGCAAAATGAGAACAAGTGAAAAATCTGTATATCCAGTTAGTGACATAACTGTACACAAAGAGAAACCATTCCAAGAAACATTGAAACTAGTTTGGGGCTAGAAATGTAGCCTAGAGGTAGAGCACTTGGCTAACATGCATGAGGCCCCAAGTTTGATAATAAAATCGGTAATTTGACTGTATCCCCTGAAAATAAAAAATTAGAATAAATTTCTAAGCTGCTTTCGGTAATCATATTGTTATGATTCTAAACTTGCGTTTGTATTATACTGGGTAATCATGTATGTATATGAAAACAGGGACTTTTGACATAGGAGAAGGAAATTAACAATACAAACTTGTCAAGATTAAATAAAGCCTGGTGTGGTGGCGCACGCCTGTAATCCCAGCACTTGGGAGGCTGAGGCAGGAGGATAGCGAGTTCAAAGCCAGCCTCAGCAACTTAGTGAGGCCCTAAGCAACTCAGTGAGACCCTGTCTCTAAATAAAATACAAAATAGGGTTGGGGATGTGGCTCAGTGGCCGAGTGTCCCTGAGTTCAATCCCTGGTTCCAAAAAGAAAAAAGAAAAAAAAAAAAGAACTTAAATAGTATTTGCCAGAAAAAGAGTAATGGGGGTTCGGGTTGTGGCTCAGTGGTAGAGCACTTGCCTAGCACATGTGAGGCACTGGGTTTGATCCTCAGCACCACATAAAAATAGAGGTAAGAGAAATGCTTAAAAAAAAAAAAAAGTGAGCCGGGTACGGTGGTGCACGCCTGTAATCCCAGCACTTGGGAGGCTGAGGCAGGAGGATCAAGCATTCAAAGCCAGCCTCAGCAACTTAGTGAGGCCCCAAGCAACTCAGTGAGACCCTGTCTCTAAATAAAATACAAAATAGGGCTGGGGATGTGGTTCAGTGGTGGAGTGTCCCTGGGTTCAATCCCCAGTACCAAAAAAAAAAAAAAAATTAAATTAAAACACTATAGTCAAACCCTGATGTGGTGGCACACACCTATATCCCAGTTAATTGAGAGGATGAGGGAGGATGATACAAGTTCAAGGCAAGCATAGGCAACTCACTGAAACCCTGTCTCAAAAATAAAATGAGCTGGGCAGCGGTTCACACTTGTAATACCAGCAACCTGGGAGGCTGAGGGAGGAGTTTGAGGCCACCCTCAGCAACTTAGTGAGGCCCTGAACAACTTAGCAAGACCCTGTCTCAGAATAATAACAAAGGACTGGGGATGTGGCTCACTGGTTGAGAGTCCATGGGTCCAGTCCCTGGTACCAAAATTAATTAACTAATTAATTAATTAATTAAATGGGCTGCTGATAGAGTGCCTCCAGCTTCAATTTCTAGTATCATAATACACACACACACAAAAAGAAAGAAAGAAAAAAAGAAAAGAAAGAGGAAGGAAGGAAGGAAGAAAAGAGAAGAAAAGAAAAAAGAAACACTACAGCCAAGTGAGTTGACACTTGCCTGTAATTCCAGCTGCTAGGAAGGATGAGGCAGGGAGATCACAAGTTCAAGGCCAGCCTGAACAACTTAGTGAGACCCTGTCTCCAAATAAATAAAAAAGTCTGGGGACATAGCTCAGTGGTATAGCTCTCACATAGCATGTATGAGGCCCTGGGTTCAATCCCCAACACAGTGTGTGTGTGTGCACGCAAATAAAAAAAACTACTATAATATTGAATTTGAATTGGATGTGTATGGCATGAAATCAGACAAAGAGGGTGAGAGGAGAAGAGAGAGAGTTTTCTGGTTCTAGAGCTGAAAAGCTCTAATAGTGCTTGGAATAGGGACCAACCAGGTAGCAATGAGCACCAATGACCAAATGCTATTTGGAGTCTCCAAATACCATTTCTCACTAACAGGCAGATTCCACATCTTAGGCAGAGCCTGGAACGTCTGGTCACATCAAATAGCAAGAAAGTTGCTGGGCGCGGTGGCGCACACCTGTAATCCCAGCACTGGGAGGCTGAGGCAGGAGGATAGCGAGTTCAAAGCCAGCCTCAGCAACTTAACGAGGCCCTAAGCAACTCAGTGAGACCCTGTCTCTAAATAAAATGCAAAATAGGGCTGGGGATGTGGCTGAGTGGTGGAGTGCCCCTGGGTGAAAACCCGCTGCCAAAAAAAAAAAAAAAAAATAGCAAGAAAGTTCTCAAAGACTAAGAAGGACATGTCAAAAAGACTCAAAAGCCGACTTAAGGAGGTTCCCACTGGCCAAGAAGAGGACAATTTGAACATCCATAAGAATACCCCAGTTATAAGCAGGGCATGGTGGCGCACGCCTGTAATCCAAGCGACTTGGGAGGCTGAGTCAGGAGGATCGGGAGTTCAAAGCCAGCCTCAGCAACTTAGTGAGGCCCTAAGCAACTCAGTGAGACTCTGTCTCTAAATAAAATGCAAAATAGGGCTGGGGATGTGGCTCAGTGGCCGAGTGTCCCAGAGTTCAATCCCTGGTTCTGGTACTTGCATTTCCCAGGGCTGCTGTAACAGATGACTACAGACTAGGTGGCTTAAATATCAGGAACACATTCTTCCATAGTTCTGGAGGCCACCAATCTGAAACCAAGGTGGTGTCAGCGCCATGTTCTTCTAAAGGCTCTAGGGGAAAATCCTTCCTTGCCCTCTCCACCTTCTAGAATTGCTGGAAACCCTTGACATTCTTTGGTTTGTGGGTGCATCACTCCTATCCTTTCCTCTCTGTTCACATAGACAACTTCCCTGTGTGTGTGTGTGTGTGTGTGTGTGTGTGTGTGTCTGTCTGCTCCTCAACTTATAAGGACACCAGCCACTGGATTTAAGACCCACCCCTGCTCCCATATGATCTCATCTTAACTCGTGACTCCTACAAAGACCCTATTTCCAAATAAGATCATAATTGTGCTAGTCATTTTTCTGTTACTATAAGCAAATACCTGAGATAATCAATTTATAAAGAGAAAGGCTTGATTTTGGCTCACAGTTTTGTAGGTTTCAGTACATGATTACTTGACCCCATTACTTTGGGCCTATGATAAGGCAGCATATCATGGTGGGAGCATGGAGCAGAGCAGAACCACTTACTTCATCACCAGGAGGCAAAAAGAGAAGGGAAGGAAGGAGCTGGGGTCTCTTTTACCCCTAATGACCTATTACGCCCCACCCAATAAGGGTTCCCTATATCCCAATAGCACCTCTGAGGACCAACCCTCTAACACATGGACCCTTCAGCAACATTCAAGATCCAACTATAGGGTGGGTGTGGTGGCAAACGCCTGTACCCAGCTACTGGGGAGGCTGAGGCAGGAGTATCTCAAGCTCAAGGCCAGCCTGGGCAACTTAGCCAGACCTTATCTCAAAATAAAATGTTAATGGACTGGGGATATAGCTCAGTGGGACAGTATTTTTCTAGGATGGGTGGGGCCCTAGGTTCAATACCCAGTATAACAGGGGGAAAAAAAAGTATCATTTTGCAGCCCTTAATGAGTTAATGTCATCAATGGCTGCTAACATCACAAAACGATGATCTCAATAAAAGTCACACCAGGAACTGGGGTTGTAGCTCAGTGGAAAAGCACTTGCCTAGCATGTGTGAGGCACTGGGTTTGATCCTCAGCACCTCATAAAAATAAAATAGAGGTATTGTGTCTATCAACAACTAAAATTTTTTTTAAATATATATCTGAGTTATTAAAAAAAAAGTCACAATGGACATGTGACTCTTGATGAAATACTATTGGGAAAAGCCTGAATCTATCCAGGTTCTACATCTATATACCAGAGGAACATATGAAATGATTACATGGAGGAAGTTGGTAAAATCTAAAGTATGACATTTAAAAAACTGTTCCTTTAAAAATAGGAAGAGAAAGAATAGAAGGGAACCCATAAGTTAAGAGACTTGAGATTTAATTTTAAAAAAGAGAGAAACACTTGAGAGATCTATCTAGTAAGTCCAGTGTATGGTCTTTCAAAAGAGTCGGTTGATTGGTGGTCTGGCATGGTAGTGAGCACCTGTAGTACTAGATACTCAGGAGGCTGAGGCAGGAGGACCCCTTGAGCAGCCCAAGAATTCAAAATTCAAAGCCAGAAAGCTGGGTTGGGTGACACAGGGAAACCCTGTTTAAAAAAAAAAAAAAAAAAAAGTCAGCTGGGTGTGGTGGTGAACACCTATAATCCCAGCAACTCAGGAGGCTGAGGCATGAGGATCGTGAGTTCAAAGCCAGCCTCAGCAGCAACTTAGCAAGGCCCTAAGCAACTCAGTGAGACCCTGTCTTTAAATAAAACATTGAAAGAAAAGGGGGCAGTTGGGATGTAGCTAAGTGGTTAAGCTCCCCTGGGTTCAATGCCCTGTTAAAAAAAAGTCAACTATTAAAATTTGAAATTATGATATATATAGTTCAGTTTTCATCCAGTTCCTGACTCATAACTGCCCACCAGGCAAAGCAAACTATAGAAACTAAAATTTCTCTTTCTCAAGGTGAGTCATAGACATTCTAATCTTCCCCTACCTTTCTGTCTTTGAGTTGCCCTAAAGAATTTCTCTGACCTACCCAATAGTAGAGCATAAGACCCTTCTCATTCTAGAAGGTTCCTGCTCTACCCCCTGGGGGTAGAAACACTGCACAGAGAATTCAAGAATCAGAACAAACAGGTCTCTCCACCCAGTCTGCCCGCAGGAGAGCACACCCTTCATGGCCGTCACATTTTGGTGTAGTTGTACATGCAATAAAGTCTCCAGACAAACCCCAAAGCACATAGGGACCTCTGGTCTCTGCCTATGGGGAGATTCCTGGAGGTGGTGGGCCCAGGTAGGTCAGGGAACTCCATGCTGCTTCCTCATGCCTTGCCCTGAACATCTGATTCTCTGTAACCTTTGTCACATCCTTTATAATAAACTAGTACCTGCGTTTTCCTGATTTCTGTAAGCTGCTCAGGCAAATTAATCAAACCTGAGGAGGGGGTTGTAGGAACCTCATTTTAATGGCTGAGACTGGCCTCATTTTATAGCTAGTTGGTCAAAAGCACAAGTCATAACCTGGGGCTTGTGCTCAGCATGTAAAGTTGGAAAGAGGCAATCCCAGGGACTGAGCCCTCAACCTGTAGGGTCTAACAGGGTCTCCAGATAGATGGTGCTAGAATGGAATTGGATAGAGGATGCCCAGCAGGTGTTTGCTGCAGAATTGCTTGCTTGCTAGAGTGGAACTCCCCACCCTGCACACTTTTTGCAGGTCACAGATGTCTTAGGTATTGTTGGTGTGACAGCAAAGGGAAAATGACTTATTTTTCCAGCAAAGATGATTTATTAGGATTTATTAGGGCTGGAAATGTAGCTCAGTGGTAAAGTTCTTGCCTAGAATGTACACGGCCCTAGGTTGGATCCCTAGAGCAGAAAAAAAAAAAAAAAAGAGCTGGGGGGTGGGCTTAGGTATGATAATGTAATTACAGTTAGGTTTGTATAAAGATTTTGTATTTTAGGGCTGAAGTTGTAGCTCAGTGGTAGAGTGCTCACCTAGCACATGTGAGGCCCTGGGCTTGCTGCTCAGCACCACATAAAAGTAAAATAAAGGTATTGTGTCCACCTACAACTAAAAAAAATTTTTTTAGAGTTTATATTTTAGAAATACATACTAAAATATTTACAAGTATAATGTATATGTAATTTACTCCCCACCCCCTTTTGTAAAAATGGGAACTGAACCCAGCTGTGCTTTACCACTGATCTACATCCCCAGTTCTTTTTAATTTTTAATTTTTATTTTTTGGTACTGGGGATTGAACCCAGGGCTCTTAACCACTGAGCCATACCTCCAGCCCTTTTTTATATTTTATTTAGAGACAGGGTCTCACTAAGTTGCTTAGGGTCTCACTAAATTGCTGAGGCTGGCTTTGAACTCTCGATCCTCCTGCCTCAGCCTCCTGGGTCATTGGGATTACAGGTGTGCATCACCATGCCTGGCTTTATTTCCAAATAATGAAGATGAGGGGAGTAGGCATAACCTAAGATTACCCACAAAAACTGAAACCATTAAATCAGATGAGACATACGAGGAGATTTACTATTCTGGCCTCTTTTGCATGCGTTTGAACTTCTCTAAAATAAAAGGTTTTTAAAAGTTGTTTTTTATTTGTTTGTGGTGCTGGGGATTGAACCCAGGGCTTTGTGCATGCTAGGCAAGCACTCTACCAACTGAGCTATATCCCCAGCCCTAAAAGTTGTTTTTGAGGACTGAGGTTGTAGCTCAGTTGTGGAGAGCTTGCCAGGAATATGTGAGGCACTGGGTTTGATCCTCAGCACTGCATATGAATAAATAATCAACAACTAAGAAAATTTTTAAAAAATTGTTTTTGATATAATTGGGAAAATGGGATGATGAATGAGGTATTTCTTTTTCTTTTCTTTTTCTTTTTTCTTTTTCCCTGTGGCACTGGGGATTGAACCCAGGAGCACTTAACCATTGAGCCACCTCCCTAGTCCTTTTTTTTCTTTAGTATGTTTTTAGTTGTGGATGGACACAATATCTTTATTTATTCATTTATTTTTATGTGGTGCTGAGGATAGAACCCAGTGCCTCACACGTGCCAGGCAATCACTGAGCTACAGCCCCAGCCAGCCCCAGCTCTCCCCGACTCTTTTTTATATTTTATCTAGACATAGGGTCTCACTGAGTTGCTTAGGGTCTTGCTAAGTTGCTGAGGCTGGCTTTGAACTCGTGATCCTCCTGCCTCAGCCTCGTGAGCCACTGGGATTACAGGCATGTGCCATCACACCCAGAGAATGAGATACTTCTGATGTAAAAGAATTATTAAGTGGGGCTGGGGATATAGCTCAGTTGGTAGCGTGCTTGCTTGTCAAGCACAAGACCCTGAATTCAGTCCCCAGCACCACCAATTAAAAAAAAAAAAAGAATTATGAAGTGTGCTAGATATGTCCTGGAATCAAAACCATTTTATTAAGTCTTTATCTTAGACATTCGTACTGAAGTAATTATGAATGAAATCATGATAAAGAGTATTTGCTTTAAAGTACTCTAGGAGGAATGATATTGGCCAAATTATATTTTTACATTGTGTTCATGTTCAAATACATAGCAACAAATCCTACCATTATGTACAACTATAATGCACCAATGAAATATGGAAAGAAGAAAACTAAATATAGAAAGAATGGCAAAATAAAGTATTCCAGTGTGGAGGGTGGGGAGCCACAGGTCGGTCATGTGTCAATAATAGTTGAAGTTGAGTAATAGGTACAAGAGTTCAGGGCCTCGCTCAATTGCTGAGGCTGGCCTCAAACTTGCAATCCTCCTGCCTCAGCCTCCTGAGTTGCTGGGGTTACAGGTGTGTACCATCAGGCCAACCAAATTTTTGTTTTTGATCAAAAGAATTATTCTTGCATTACTTATGTATCTTGCTTGTAGACAAAAGCAGTACACTGAGTAACCCATCAGTAGTTATCACTACTTGCTAATTTAATGACTCCCTACAGCAGTAGACAGGGATTATGAGTGTATATGTTTGTGGGCCTGTGGATAAGGGGCCCACACAGGCCCACACAGGATGATGTAGAGGTAGCTATGATCACACGACATAACCCTTAACACTGTTGGCTGTTTTTTATTGTCTTATGACTCTAAGTTTGGGATTAATTTGTTACTCAGCAATAGGTGACTAATACATCAGGCATCAAGGCTCAAAAGGACCTCAGAATCCCTGTGAGGACCTCTGAGAACTCAGCTCTTTCAAGAATAAAGTTTTGGGTCACTTTACTAGTTTTGATGCCAGAAAAAGGCAAAATCTTAGAAAAGGTAGTGTAAGGGGAAGTGGTGCTGGCTTGTGGCTGTGGGTAGGAAGGGGGATGCAGGTAGTGTTTACTGCCTTTCTTTGCTTGCTGTATGGTGATATTATTATTTAAACGTTTCCCCATCTCTGTCTTTTTTTTTTTTTTTTGATCACTATTTTATATAGGGTGAACTGGTGCTGGTGAAACTTCTGTTTGGTTGCACAATTTTGAGATGGGCTTGAAGGAAGAGAACGTTCCCTAGAGGGTCCTGGACTTGGAGTTGTTGTGGTACCTGTACCTGATTCTGTGTTGTTCCTCTTGAGAAAGGAGAGCATATGTCCTTGGGTGAATGTGAGAGAATGATAATTGCATTATGATGGGTAGCGGCATTTAAAAGTATTAAGTGTGCAGAAAGGTAGAAAATCTGTGAGTAGTGGGCAGCCAGGTAGCACGTAGCAGGACCTAATAATTGTCTTTTAGCATCCATTCTTCCTTTCTTTAGGGGCAGCAGAATTTTTAGCAGGGGCCTATATTTCCCAGCATGCACTGCAACTTGGTGTGGTCACATGACTAAATTCAGGACAAGAGGAAGCATGGCGATGTCCCAGAATCATCTTGAAGAGACACTCAGCATGCTCTCTTTGCACCCTCTCCTCTCCATTTCTCCATCCTGTGCTTGGAACATGGACATGCACACCGGTCCATGAGGAGAGAGCTGGGCCATAGACTTCATGCACCAGCTTTAATTACTTACCTATGGATTTTACATGAGAGAAATAAACTTGATCTTGTATAAGCCTTTGTCACTTTGGGTCTCTGTCATTGCATGGATATGGTGATATCTTTTATTTTTGCCTGCCTAGCCACAATTTCCTGTTCTTTGAGAAGACTTCCTCTACTCTGTTCCTTGTGGTTCTGTGAGTCACCAAGTCTGTATTTTCCCGAGTAGGTGGGCTGGTGACCAGACCAGACCAACCTAGACTCCTTCCTCCCCCTCATCAGGAATGGAAGCCTGGGTGGAGTGGCACAGGTCTCCCAAGGCAGATGGGTCTAAGTTATTGTGATGTAGGCGCCACTAAATTAAGATTCTTGAGGACCCCAGAGTGGCCTCAATTCTCTCCTTCCTGAGTCCTTGTTACTCAGCCTTTCCTTTGGTTCTTCCCTGTTCTGTCTCCTCTCTCCTCTCTCCTCTCTGTCTTAATCCAGAGTGGCTTTCTGTGAGACCCATAGCTGACGTTGTCCCACTGTCTTGCTCTGTCTATGATGCTATAACAAAATACTATAGACTGGATGATTTATAAAAAATAGAAATTTATTTCTCACAGTGGAGGCTGGAAAGTCCCAGATCTCTGCAGGACTGGTGTCTGCTGAGGGCTGCTCTCTGCTTACAGAATCTTTTCTTCATTGAACAGACAGACAGACAGACAGACACACACACCTGTGAATACCATCCACAGTGACATTTCAGGAGCAGTGCAGCCTTCACCTGAGCCTAGACCTAAATGAAGGTCCTAATGAAAGTAATGTAGTGGCTAAGATGGTCAGTGAACGTCCTACAGTGGAGAGGAAAACAGAAAGGAGGAACTGTCACGTAGACACTTGTGATGGTCCCTCCAGGTACAGGCCTTTCTGGCGCACTAGCATCAATGTCATGTTTAAACCTGTTCTAACACCATGGCCACATGCAACTACTGAGCTTTTGAAATGTGGCAGCTGCAACTAATTAATAGGATTTTTTCTGGGTGTGATGGAGTGTACCTGTCATCCCAGCTACTCAGGAGGCTGAGGCAAGAGGATTGCTTGAGCCCAAGAGTTTGTGACTAGCCTGGGCAACATAACGAGACCCCCCCCACAAGCAAGCAAGCAGTCAGAAATAAATGACTGAATTTTGCATTTAATTACATTTAAATTGTGGACCAATTCTCAATGTGGTTATAATCAATGGGAATACATTATGAGAAAATGCACTGTTAGGAAATTTTGTCATCCAGTATGTATCCAAGCATGGTGATGCACACCTGTAGTCCCAACTACTGGGGAGGTTGAGGCAGTGAGATTTCAAATTTGAGGCCAGCCTGGGCAACTTAGTGAGACACTGTCTCAAAATAAAAAATAGAAAGTTCTGGGGATGTAACTCAGTGGTAGAACATTCTTGGGTTCAATCCCCAGTACCCCCCCCCCAAAAAGTTACAGTGTACTTACACAAACCTAAATGGTACAGCCATTTACCCACCGACATTATGTAGTATAGCCTATTGCTCCCAGGCTACTAATCTGTGCTGCATGCTACTGTAGTGGAGACTGTAGGCAGCTGCAACACAGTGGTAAGTGTATCTAAACATATCCAAACATAGAAAAAGTATGATTAAAAATACTAGGCAATAGCCAGGCGTGGTAGAGCATGCCCGTAATCCCAGTGGCTTGGGAGGCTGAGGCAGGAGGATCATGAGTTCGAAGTCAACCTCAACAAAGGCAAGGCCCTAAGCAACTTAGTGAGACCCTGTCTCTAAATAAAATACAAAATAGAGCTGGGGATGTGGCTCAGAGGTTAAGCACCCCTGGGTTCAATCCCCAGCACCAAAAAAAAAAAAAAAAAAATACTAGGCAATAGAATTTTTTTTCAACTCCATTATAATCTTATGGGACTACCATTGTATGTGTGATCTATCATTAGCCAAAATGTCATTGTCATTAGTGGGTACATGACTTTGTCAGAAAACTAGCAAGTATGTTTAGAACAACCTGCATGTGGGGATCTTTTTCCCATGATAACTTTTATTAACTCCAAATACAGATAAAAAAATTATTTTTTGACATCTGGGGATTGAACCCAGGTGTGCTCTACTGAGCATTGAGCTACATTCCAAGCACTTATTATATTTTGTCTTTTCTCTTTTTATGTTGAGGCAGGCTCTCGCCAAGTTGCCCAGGCTGGCCTTATACTAATAATCCTCCTGCCTCAGCCTTCTGAGAGGAGCTGTGATTACATGTGTGCATTGTCACACCTGCGCTCTGATCAAGATCAAAGTTTTTTGGGTTTTTTTGGTACTAGGGATTGAACCCAGCGGTGGTTAACCACTTAGCCACATCCCCAGCCCTGTTTATTTTTTATTTTGAAACAGGGTCTAAGTTGCTTAGGGCTTTGCTAAGTTGCTGATGCTGCTTTGAACTTATTTGTGATCCTCCCGCCTCAGCCTCTTGAGTCTCTGGGATTACAATTATGTACTCCCAGGTCCAGCAGGTATTTTTGATGAACATTTAGTGTCCCAAATGAGATGTGCTAAAAGAGATGTACTGAATTGAAATGTGCTGTCAAATACACACTGGATTTCAAAGACTTAGTGTTAAAAAAAAAGAAAGAAATTTCAATTATTTTTATATAGATTAATATTTTAACTACACTGGGTTAAATAAAACATACAATTAAAATGAGCTGCATTTGTTT
Organism: Glaucomys volans; assembly: GCA_020662805.1. Taxonomy (NCBI): domain Eukaryota; kingdom Metazoa; phylum Chordata; class Mammalia; order Rodentia; family Sciuridae; genus Glaucomys; species Glaucomys volans. Next base: position 1,594,441 of record JAJEJO010000541.1, read on the forward strand.
TCCTTATACTTTCTTTTTCTTCTTCTTCTTTTTTTTTTTTTGGTACTGGAGATTGAACCCAGGGATGCTTAACCACTGAGCTACACTCCTGTCTCCTTTTTTTATTTTTTATTTTGAAACAAGAGTCTTGCTAAATTGCTCAGGGCTTCCCTAAATTGCTGAGGCTGGCCTCAAACGTGTGAACCTCCTGACTCAGCCTCCCAGGTTGCTGGGATTATAGCTGTGCACCACCATGCCTGACTCCTTGTACCGTTTTTTTTTCTTTATTTTTTTTTTTATTTTTTTATTCATTCTTATGTGGTGCTGAGAATCAAACCCGGTGCATCACACATGCTAGGCAAGCGCTCTACCACTGAGCCACAATTCCAGCCTCTCCTTATACTTTTTTCAGTGTTGCTACTAAAACATTCATGCATGGGGGTTGCATTTATTTCCACTGGTCATTTCTAGAGAGAAGCCTGCAGGATGCACTACAACTAGAAACTCAGGAAGCACATGAGCAAACAGTCCGGCTTGGAGACTGGAAGCAGGATTACTATCCTAAACTTCTTGCCCTTCCCAATTCTGGGCAGGATTCTCACCCTCGGGTGTCCTGACTCTAGGGACAGAAACTGAATCAGCAGTAAGGACAGGGTCCAAGCAAACAACCTGGCCCTTGGGTTGAAAGCCTTTTGACCAGCACTGTCTTAATCACTCTCTGACAGCCCCGGTCCAGGGCTGAACCTGTACAGTTATTCTTATTAAGAAGAAGGAGGGTCAGGACATAGTAGCTGGACACAAGAAGAGAGAAAGTGTGTTAAGTCTCAGTGTTAACCAAGAGAAGAGCTAATGAAATAGTGGGATACACAATGAGAATGATTGTATCGGTGACCTAAGTCCTGCTTTATCACAGCAGAAAGCCAGGAGATAATGTTTATGGTTGACCAAGCAAGAAATAGGGGTATAAGCTTGCTATTTTTTTTTTTTTTTGCGGTGCTGAGGATTGAACCCAGGCCTTGTGCTTGCAAGGCAAGCACTTTACCAACTGAGCTATATCCCCAGCCCTAAGCTTGCTATTTGGAGATAGAAAAATTACACTGCTGGGTGTGGTGGCACATTCCTGTAATCTCAGGAGGCTGAGGCAGGAGGATCAAATGTTTTGAGGCCAGCCTCATCAACTTAGAGACACTAATAAAAATAAAAAGTAAAAATAAAAATAAAAAAAAGGGCTGGTGGTATAGATCAGTGGTAAAGCATCCTTAGCTTCAATCCCCAGTTCCATTAAAAGAAAGAAAAAAAAGAAGAAACATCACCACAATAAAATTGACAGAGCTAAAGTAGTTACCCCTAAATGGTGTGTTTGTTTTAATGCCATTTTCTTTAATTTGGTTATATTTCAAAATTTAAATTTTTTTGTTTGGTTTTTCTGATGCTGGGAATATAAACTGAGCTATATCCCCAGACCCTCATGATTTTTTTTTTAAGTGGTTGACCCTTGGAGGCAGACATAGAAGTGGGAAGACCCAAGGAGAGGCTGGGCAGGGGATGGAGGTCTCTAGTATAAGTTATCCTTCAGTAGTTGTTATTTTAACAATGTTATGCCTTTAATTAAAAAAAAAAAAATCAGCTGGGCTGGGTGGCACATACTGGTAATCTCAGTGGCTCCACAGATGAGGCAGGAGGATTGCAAGTTCAAAGCTAGCCTCAGCAACTTAGTGAGACCCTAAGCAACTTAGTGAGAACTTTCCTCAAAATAAAAAATAAAATGGACTGGGGATGTGATTCAGTGGTAAATGCCCCTGGGTTCAATCCCTGCTACCCCCAAAAATTAAATAAATAAATAAATAAAAAAATAAAAATAAAGTAATATGTTATTGGAACTGACTTATTCCTCCCTGTCTTTACAGCCCTTGCTGGACTTGTGGACCCACAGAGTTGAGAGCACAGGGTGTGTTCTCATTGAATGGATGAGCAAAAAGGCTTAGTGGCTGAGCAAAGTCACAGAGTGGCAAGCTGCGGCCAGGCTAGTAGCAGCAGGGGCTCCTAAGACCGGGTTCCATCCATTGTGCCATGCCTCAAAGAGAAGGTAGTCATTTTCTTTGGGTCATCAGGAACACCTTCTTTTTTGGTAGTACTGGGACAGACTTGAACCCAGGACCTTGCACAGGCTAGGCAAATGCTTTACCACTGAGCTATATCCTCAGCAACCCCCCCATTTATTTTATTTTTTAAGAATCTGATTTTTTTTTTTTTTTTTTTTGCGGTGCTGGGGATTAGAACCCAGGCCTTGTGCGTGTGAGACAGGCACTCTACCAACTGAGCTATATCCCCAGCCCCGAATCTGAATTCTTTATGCTGGGAAAATACATTTGCACAGTACATCTTTTATAAATTTTTTTTTTTGCAGTTGTAGATGGACAGTATGCCTTTATTTTATTTATTTTTATACAGTGCTAAGGATGGAACCCAATGCCTCACACATGCTAGGCAAGCACTCTACCACTGAGCTACAGCCCCAGCCCACTTTATATCTTTTTTAAAATTTCCCTTTTTGATTTTTGGCAGTGGGGATTGAACCCAGGGCCTTGAACATGCTAGGTACATGTTCTACCACTGAACTGCACCTCCAGCCTTTATTTCCTTTTTGAAATCTATTAGAGTGAATTTACTTTTTATTCCTATTTTCGGGAGGCAAAATGACATACCACTAGAAACAGAGTGATTAAAACTGAAGACTACTTAAGTGGGGCATGGTGGTGTACCCCTGTAATCTTAGCAGCTGGGGAGGCTGAGGCAGGAGGATCATGAGTTCAAAGCCAGCTTCAGCAAAAGTGAGGCCCTAAGCAACTCAGTGAGACCCTGTCTCTAAAATAAAATACAAAATAGGACTGGGGATGTGGCTCTGTGGTTGAGTGCCCCTGAGTTTAATCCCTGGTACCGAACCCCCCACACAAAACAAGAGCTGGGGATGTGGTCAAGTGTCTCTGGATTCAATCCCTGGTACAAAACAAAAACTGATTTTTTAAAAAAGGCAAGTTTTGGGTGGGATACCTCATAGCTTCTTTTCCAACAGGAGGAAATGGGCAATCACTTTGGAAAAATGTTTCAGTTTCTTATAAGACAAAAAACATGGGCTGGGGATATAGCTCAGTTGGCAGAGTGCCTGCCTTGCAAGCACTAAGGCCTTGGGTTCTAATCCCCAGTACCCCCCAAAACCAAAAACAAATTATATGACCTGACAATTCCATTCCTAGATACCTACCCATGATAAATGAACACATTTGTCTAAAAAATGATTTGTTCTTCGCAGTTTTACTTATAATAGCCCAAGCTAGAAACACTCTAGGTGTCTACCAACAGGAAATCAATAAACCATGACGCATCCTATAATGCATTACTACTCAGTGATAAAAAGGAATGAACAGGGCAAGGTGGCACATGCCCTTAATCCCAGCTACTCAGACGGCTGAGACAGGAGGATCAAAAGTTCAAGGTTAACCTGGGCAATTTAGCGAGAACCTGTCTCAAAATAAAAAGGGATAGGGATGGGGCTCAGGGGTGAGCACTGGGTTCAATCCCCAGTACAAGGGGGAACAAAAAAGAATGAACTTTTCATAAAACGTCATGAATGAATTTCAAAAGCCTTCTGTTGAGAGGAAGGAGTCATATACAAAAGTAAACAGTGTGTGACTCCATTTTTAGGTAGGCAAAACTAGCCTATGAAAAAGATCTCATCGGGGCTGGGGAGGTGGTTCAGTGGTAGAGCAGCTGGGGAGCATGCATGAGCTCCTGGGTTTGATCCCCAGTACCACAATAAAGAGAATCACAGCAGCAGTTGCTTTTGGGCAGATATTGACTGGGCAGAGACATTCTGGAGGAAGGCAATGCTTTATGTCTTGATAAGGTTTTGAATTACATAGATAAGGATATTTGTAAAAACTCAGCGAGTTGAAAACCTTTTTTTTTTTTTTGGCACTGGGATTGAACCCAGGGACACTCCACCACTGAGCCACATCCCCAGAGTTGCTTAGGGCCTCGCTAAGTTGCTGAGGTTGGCTTTGAACTCACAATCCTCCTGCCTCAGCCTCCCAAATGCTGGGATTACAGGCGTGCACCACTGCGCCCAGCTGTGTTGATAATCTTAAAATTTGCGTATTTTAGCCTGGCACAGCAGCACATGACTGTAATCCTAGCAGCTCAGGAGACTGAGGCAGGAGGATCATGAGTTCAAAGCCAGGCTCAGCAAAAGTGAGGCACTAAGCAATTCAGTGAGACCCTGTCTCTAAATAAAATACAAAACAGGATGGGGCTGTGGCTCAGTGGTCAAGTGCCCCTGAGTTCAATATCCAGAAAAAAGGGGTTGAGCTGTGGCTCAATGGTAGATTGCCTGCCTCACATGTCTGAGGGCCTGGGTTCAATCCCCAGTACTGCAAAAGAATAAGGAAAAACACTGGACTCCAATGAAATGCATGCTGAAGTTTTTAAGGGTGAAATGTATTGATTTCTGAAACCTCTTTGGAAATGGATCAGAAATGGATGAGTTGTTAATGGATAACACAAGTCTGGTAAAATGTTCATGGTAGAATTCAGGCAGATCTATGGGTGTTTGCCGTTTGTTTCTTTCCACTTTTCTGTGTATTAAAAAATTTGTATAATAAAACACCAGAAGGAAGGAAGAAAAAAGACAGACATAGGTACCAGTGTAAGCACTTGCCTCAAGATGCAATTCTCGATTTTCTCATTCTTATCTTCTCACTGTCTCATCTGTGCTCCTTCATCAGAGCAGAGAAGGCCAACAAAAGTGCTTGTTGGGGGTGCTGTTCACCCTCCACCAGATGGAAGTGGAAGTGGCCACCAGATTCAGGGTGGGTCAAAGTCACCAAGTCTCTATGCTCCAATGTGGGCTGCTCATAGAACAGTTACCATGACCTGGGCTGAGGCTGGGGGTCTTCTTTCTATTCTGTTGGATCTCCAGTTTCTGCCTCTCATATTCTCTTTTGTTTTCTTTCCTCCTTCCAGAACATATGTTCCAGTGGCTTCCTGGGATATGGTATGTGGGAGGTAAAACTTTTTTTGAGAACTTATCTAAAAATGTTCCTGTTTTACCCGTCTTCTGATCACTAGTTTGGCTAAGGGCAGAGTTCTAGTTTGAATGTCGTTTTCTTTCACAATTTTGAAAGCAATACCCCACCACTATTACTGCTCAGAAACCCAAAGTCATTCTATTTCCTGTTTCCTTAAGTCTTGTGTTTTCTCTTGGGAAGCCTGTAGGATCTCATCTGTTCACATTGTTCAACATGTCCTCTGGGGTGGGTCTGTTGTCATCCACCGGGCTGGCACTTTCCATTTGTAAACTCCCTCAGGGGAAATTTCCTTCCAGTATTTTCATGGATGTTCCCCTCCTTTGCTTTTTATTTTTTTCTTTCTGCTGAGTTTTAAATTTTGGCTAGGTTGCCTCTTAATTTCTTTCTTGTTTATTTCTTTTCTTTTTAAATTTGTTCTTTTTATTACTTTTTGATTTCTAAGAGTTTGAAAAACTTGGGTATGGTGGCCCAAGCCTGTAATCTCAGCAACAAGAGGCTCAGGCATGAGGATCACAAGTTACAGGCCAGCCTGGACAATTTGGAAAGACCTTGTCTCAAAATAAAACATAAAAAGGGTTGGGGATGTAGCTTCCTCGTAGAGCACTCCTGGGTTCAAGTCCCAGTAGCAGAAAAACAAAAACAAAAAATCCAAGGTTTGGGGTTGGGGCTGTACAGTGGTAGAGTAGAAAGCCCTGGGGTTTCATCCTCAATACCATGCGAACAAAACACGAATAGTTAATGCTCCTGTTTTTAGATAGAATTCTCTTTCTACCTCTGAGCTACTCCTCCAGCCCTTTTAATTTTTAAATTTGAGACAGGGTCTCGGTAAATTGCCCAGGCTGTTCTTGAACTTGCGATCCTCCTGAGTCTCTGGGATTCCAGGCATGCCATCATGATGCCCAATTTGGAATTTCTTTCTTAATCATGGATGAATTATATATCCTTTTATTTGCAGATATTGACAACCGTTAAAAAAAGTCTTCTCTTCTTTCCACCCTTGCTTCTGTCGGCGTGTGTGTTGCTGTGGCTTGGAATCAGGGTGCCCTAACCACTGGGCTACATCCTCAGTCCTTTTAATTTTTATTTTGAGCCAGGGTCTCACTAAATTGCGGAGGCTGGTCTCGAACTTTCGATCCTCCAGCCTCGGTTCCCAAGTGGTAGATACTACAGACCTGCCACTGTGCCAATCCTCTGTTTGCCCCAAAGCATTTATTTTGATTCTCTTAATAATATAGTGTATAATTTTAGGTTTCGGATTTTCTGGAAAGACCCATGTCATGGCATAAGTCACATTTATGTAAAAAGGATGATAAAAACGGGATCAACGCGCTTCCGCGGGCCTGGCCTGGAGCTGAAAAGGGCCCGCGCGACTCCCAGAACCCGGGTCTCCTTTCCAGATCCAAACCCCGAGCGCGAGGTGGGGATCCTCTGGCCCAGCCGCGCCCAGGAGAGTTAGCACGCAAACATGGCGACCGCCCTGGGCCCTCCCAGGCGCGCTCTTGGCCGGAGCCGAGCGCTTCCGAGCATTCCCGAGCACTCCCGAAGCCCAGAGGAACCCCGGGAGCCGCGCGGGCGGGAGAGGCCCCGCCCGGAGCCTGGGAGCGGCGGCGCCGGCGCGGGGGGAGGGGAGGCCGGATGTGAGTGGAGCGGCCATTTCCTGTTTCTCTGCAGTTTTCCTCAGCTTTGGGTGGTGGCTGCTGCCGGGCTTCAGCTTCCAGTCCGCGGAGGGCGAGGCGGCGTGGACAGCGGCCCCGGCACCCCGCGCCCCGCCGCCCACAGCCGCGCGTCCGCCCGCCCGCCGCTTCCCGAGCCCGCCGCTTCTCTTCTCAGCGCCCGGCCGCCGCCGCGGCCCCGCGAGCGGCCCAGATGCAGGCCATCAAGTGTGTGGTGGTGGGAGACGGGTGAGTGCCGGCGGGCCCGGGGTGGCGGGCTGGGCCGGGGCGGGCGGGGGCGGGCCGGGGGCGGCGGGCTGGGCCGGGCTGCAGGGCTCGCGTGGCCGCCGTGGGCCTCGCGGAGCGCCGGCTCCCACCCTCCCGGGCCGCGGCGCGGGCCTGGTTCCGGCGCTTCGGTGGGGGAGGGCCGGGCGCTCCGGGCCGGAGGGAAAAGTGAACTCCACCCTCCCGCTTTCTTCCCGGGCGGACGCCGCCCGCCTTCGTAGGCACGTAGATTAGGCGGGCTTGGAGGTTGTTGTCCTTTTTCCCCCCGAAAGGAGGAGTCCGTTTTGGTTTCTTCGTTGATCTCTAGCCCCCGGAGTCGGTCCTATGGGATGCATGTTTGCACGGGCCACTTTGGTGGCCTCGAAACTTTACTTAACGACCACCAACCAGGTTGCTTCTGACTTGCGCCTCTCCACTGTAAGGGTTCTCAAATGAGCATTTTCGTTCTTAACGTGGAGGAACTTAATTGAGATGCTGTGAGGCGCCCAATTTGATGGAAACTGTTCTGAAAAGAGCTCGGTGTCATAAAGATTAAAAAAATAAAAACAAGAAAACACTCCAAATTGGCCTTCGCTTAACGCATTAGGTATGGCTGGAGCAGAACGGGCTCCGTGTGACTCAAGGCGTTTCTTTTCATTACTGTCCGTGGTGGTTACAGGCCCTTGAGGAAGACAAGACTTGTCTTATTCGTTTTTTTTTTTTTTTCCCCTCCCATAGAAACAAGAATCTCAGTGTAATCCGAGCAAAACTGTGCGTCTGAGCTTTGCTTGTGTAGGTTAGTGTTAACAAGGAAGCTCGGAGAATTATTAGCAGTTTCCCCAAACTCAGAATGCAACTGGTACCTTTTGAAGTTGAGTAAAGTTTAAGGAAGAGTTCTGGCATCATAATTTTTGGTTAATATTCTCCAAACTTGACCTTAGCATTGATTTTCACTTTTAGACTTCTAAATGTATTTATAGTTTTTCAACTTATTTAGTTAATTCTGTTGGACATTTGAAATTGTTTCTGTAACTAAATCAGGACGGACAAACAACTGATGTTTGTAAGATAACCAGTCTTTGGGATTTGTCCATTTACTGGTTTCTGTGTATATAATTAAAAATTTCAAGTTTCACTTAATTTGAATATATGCTACTTTCTTTAACTTTTTGAAAGAAAACTTTGCTCTCACTTGGAAAAAATGTTCACTTAGTTTTGTAGTGAATTCAGTGAATTATTTTAAATGAAGTTTGATCCTTTTGCATGTCATATAGTTGTCTGAACTTCCTCTAAAAGTTAAAAATGCTGAATCAGTAGTGGTGTGGAATATAAAGTACTACATACTAGTTTTTTAAAAGTTAAGTTGGCCAGTTGCAATGGCACAAGCCTGTAATCCCACCTTATCGCGGATACTCAGGAGGTTGAGGTAGGAGGATTGAAGTTCCAAGCCAGCGTGGGCAACTTGGTGAGACCCTGTCTCAAACAGTGCCTTGGATGTAGCTCAGTGATAAGTCCTCCTGGGTTCAATCCCCAGTACCAAAAAATGAATAAAATAAAAAAGTTGCTGCTAATTCAATACCCAATCATAGTATGTAATAATATAAACCTGTTATGGTGGCACATGCCTGTAATCCCAGTGGTTTAGGAGGCCACGGCAGGAGAATTACAAACTCAGAGATAGCTTCAGCAATTTAGGCCCTAAGCAACTTAGTGAGACCCTGTCTCATAATAATAAAAAGGACTTGGAATGTAGCTCAAGTGGTTAAGCATCCCTGGGTTCAATTCCTAGTACTCCCCCACCCCCTATATATATATGCGCATATATATATATTTATATACACAACAGATACATTGTTTAATTAATACTAATAAATCATGGACCTGTACTGATCCTGATTCAGCTCCCCCACTGTTATTGCTGGGTATCAACCCTTGAACTTGTTGGTAAGTGCTTTAACCACTGAGCAACACCCCCATCCCTGTATTAACTTTTTAGTTTTTTTGGTTGTAGATCACAGGATATCTTTGTTTTTATGTGGTGCTGAGGATCAAACCCAGTGTTCACCCATGCAAGGCACACCCTCTTCCACTGAGCTACAACTCCTAGCCCTAGCTTTTTTTTTTTTTTTTTTAATATTTTTAGTTGTAGATGGATAAATTCCTTTATTTTATTTATTTTTTTGTGTTGCTGAGGATTGAACCCAGTGCCTCACACATGCTAGGCAAGTGTTCTACCACTGAGCTACAAACCCAGCCCTAGCTTTTTAAAATCAAGTCAGATACTTGTTGAATGCCCACTGTGGGAACTATATTCTCCCTTAATCCCCATCCCACCACTTACTTGTGGGGTAACCCGGAGCATATCACTCATACCCAAGAGAGATGCATCAAGGGGAAGTTAAACAAGAGTAAACAAGGTGCTATATATTAAGAGCCTGATAAGTGCCTCACCCCTTGCTGAGTGCTTAGTAAGTGCAAGTTACTGTTGTCATTGTTATGCTGTTTCTATTACTAGAGGACTCTGAGGAAATGTAAGAACAAAAAAATGCAGTTCCTGCTGGGCATGGTGGTGCATGACGATAAGCCCAGCAACTGGGGAGGCTGAGGCAGGAGGATGGCAAGTTCAGGTCCAGCCTCAGCATCTTAGGCTGGGTCTCAAAATAAAAAAATAAAAATGACTGGGAATGTAACAGCTCAGTGGTAGAGCACCCCTAGTTTTAATCCCTAGTACTGGACACCGAAAAGCCACAGTTCCTGGCTTTGAGTTTTTTGGTGTGATTTTTAATATTGTATTTGACATTTGGTATTGACTAGTGACATAGCTAAGTGATAGAAATGAAATATACCTTTACAGATGAGTTTAAGCTGTATTACTTTAAGGATTGTTATGTAGCAAACATTATTTTAGTGAAAAATTAGGTACATACATAATTTTCATACCAGAAATATTTTTCTGCTTTTAACCAAATAATATTTCTGATACTATAGTTTGAATGTTCTTTTATTCATAAATTGTTAATTGTAATTATGGGCCAAAATTTTGTGGGACTTAAAGCCACTTACTGTTGTGGAATTAAAAATAATAAAAGCAATGAAGGCATACTGATTGAGGTTCCACAAATTGCAAGCTTTCTTATTTAAAAGATCCTCTAAGGAATTATAAATTATGTTATAACCATATTGTAGTGAGGATCATTTGGCCTGTATTCTTTTGGTGGATAATTTCCTTTATAGCAGTAAACTGGCATTGGGTATAAAATATGATAGGATTTTTTTTTAAGATAGTCTCTCCTGAACGCAGGACCTATAATTTATTTGAGGGGAACCTCTATCCTAAGATATCTTTTCTTAGGTAAGACAGCATCTCATAAATATTTATACACAACTGTTTTTAAATTTTTAAAATTGAAAACATTTTTTGTGTGTGTGTGTGCTGGGGATAGTATATGCTCCACCACTGAGCTATACCCACAACTAACAACAGCATTTAATAGTATCATTTTAACTTTGGTTGACTAAAAGGTGGAGGGTGAAGACTTGAAGGTCTCATGCAAAATGGTTTTTGAATTGGGCTAGTGATCTGTGCAGCATAGTGTCTGACTTAGACCTTGCTGCCCAGGAGTTTTTTTAGTTCAGTGTGATGCCTCTTATGACACTGTTTTTATAGGAATGTGTGCCATTTACTATGTTTCCATTGAACTGTGATGGCATGATACATGAATTTAAATTCTTCATAAATCATCTCTGTGTTTTTGAGGTATGGGGTTTACTTTTTGTCTGTTTAGTTTTAACCTGTTACAAAGGTATTGTAATTCTGCACTGGCTTCCAAACTTAGATTTAGTGTATGACTCTGATAATCGTTGGCAAAATTTTATATGATATTATTAACATTTTTTTAAATGACAGGACTGGGGATATAGGCACATACCTAGTATGCTGGAGACCCTGGGTTGAATCCCCACAGTGTGGGGGCGTGGAATGACAGTACTAGTAAAAGTTTGGGATTGGGTTAAGTTGAGAAGTCTTAGGAAGCCATTTTTAGAAGCCTTCAATCTTTCATAATCTTCTGTCTTTTGCCTTAGTCATTTAATGTCTTAGTGCTTCCTACTTTTTCACTCTGTATCATGAGGTAGCTGTCTTCTAATCATAGTCTTCCTAGATGACTGTCAGTGTAGTTATCATATGTCATCAGAAGGAACACTTTCCACCAATAGGTTAATATGAACCATTTCAAGCATACAGAAAAATTGAGTATAGTCCATATTCACCACCTAGAATCTATAGTCAGCATTTTACCCTATTTGCTTTATCACATGACATTTCACTATCGGGGAATTTAATAGAGTTGATTTTGAAGAAGAGAGTGGTATGCAGTTAGATATGTATTTCTGAACTCTGTATCTTGAGCTTACTCATCCACTATACCATAATTGGACTTGATTCTAGAAGGGTAGATTAGAAAAAAGTCTGCTTCACACTTCAATATCCCCCCACCCCCTTCTCTTTCTCTCTCTTCCCTTCTCAGAGACACAGGTTTATTTAGGAAAGCAGAGATATTCGAGGGATAATGTGGGCTATCTCAAGAGTGAGATGCTTTTGAGATAAAGCAAGGAATACGCATTCAAGAGAGAACCTAGACTGGGGGGTGGGGAGAGCCCATAATTCAACTCATGTAGCATCTTCAGCCTTGAGTGTTCAAGAAATTTTAGACCGAATCTTATTTTTTTATGCCTGTGTGCGGTGCTGGGGATTGAACACATGGTAGGCAAGTACTGTACCACTGAACTATATTGCCATCCTTAGAATCTTAATCTTTTTTTTTTTTTTTTTTTAACCAGGGATTGAACTCAGGGACACTCCACCACTGAGCCACATCCCCAGCCCTATTTTATATTTTATTTAGAGACAGGGTCTCACTGAGTTGCTTAGGGCCTCGCTAAGTTGCTGAGGCTGGCTTTGAACTCACCATCCTCCTGACTCAGCCTCCCAAGTCGCTTGGATTACAGGCGTCTGCGCACCGGCTAGAATCTTAATCTTTTAGAGAGCCTCTAATGGTGGTAATGGTTAGCTTTCTGTTTTTGTTTTTGTTTGGTTTTGACTAGCTTTCTGTTCATTTGTTGTGATATTCCATGTTGGTAATAGAACTTAAGAATTTCAGATTGGGTTTTGTGTTTTTGTAATACTGAACTTCATATTTTTTCTGTCCATATGCTCTTCATAGTCATGCATTTGTTATGGAATCCCCCATATCTTATTTTTCACTGTAAATTGAGGAACTTCATTCAAGGTCTTTTATTTATTCAATAAGTATGAATGGGTATTTGATACTTACTTTAATGTTTTGAGATACTAGGGATTGAACTTGGTGCTGTACCACTAAGTTATATTCCCAGCCCTTTTAAGTTTTCTATCTTTTTGAGACAGGGTCTTGCAAAGTTGCCCAAATTGATTCTACTGACTTGTCCTTAAGATATAGGTGCTTGCTGGGCGTGGTGGTGCACGCTTGTAATCCCAGCGGTTCCAGAGGCTGAGGCAGGAGGATTGAGAGTTGAAAGCCAGCCTCAGCAATTTAGGGAGGCCCTAAGCAACTTAGACCCTGTCTCTAAATAAAATGTAAAGAGGGCTGGGGGTGTGGCTCAGTGCTTGAGTGGCCCTGGGTTCAATCTCCAATACCAAAAAAAAAGAAAAAAAAAAAAAGATGATGTATGTGCTTTTAGATGACATAGCATGCTCTTTGTTTTGGTTTTTGATTGTCCTTGGAGGAGTCTGGTTTTTTCTTTCTTAAGATCAGCTTATCTTAAAAGGCAGTGCAGAAGTGGGTCACGCCTGTAATCCCAGCACTTGGGAGGCTGAGGCAGGAGGATCATGAGTTCAAAGCCAGCCTCAGCAACTTAGCGAGGCCCTAAGCAACTCAGTGAGACACTGTCTCTAAATAAAATACAAAATAGGGCTCGGGATGTGGCTCAGTGGTGGAGGGCCCCTGGGTTCAATCCCCAGTACCAAAAAAAAAAAAAAAAAAAAAGGCAATGCAGAAAATTCTTTATGCTTCCTAGATCCCTTATTTTTTTTTTTAATGTGAGGAAATTACCAGTGTTACTTGATTATTGATTTTATGTGCTTTGTAGTCTTGGTTGTTTGTACAGGATAGAGCAGGGGAAACACAGATAGGTTTAAAAAATTGTAATGTCATGAACTAGGGGAAAATCCAATATAGAACTGACATGAGCTTTTTTTCAGCAGACCCATGTTCATTTTCTAAAGTTAGGACATCTTTCAAAGATTAAAAAGAGGTTTAATAGCTGTTAAATATACAAAGCTGGAAGTTTCAAAGCAAAACTTCAAGGAATTCTACAAGAATATGTCAGTGCTGTGATCAAATATGACTGCCATTCTCTATGCATTTATATTCAAGTTATTTTGCCTAGTGCAGATGTTGACTTTGACCTCTAGAGTGGATTTATATTTTTATTTATACAAGAGGTGAATAAACTTTTGTTTTCTGTTTTTAAAAATTAAAAATGTAAAGGTTGGATATGTACTTATTGTAAAAGTCAGAATTGCATAATTTGATCTTGTTCATAAAGAACATAGATTTGTAGCAAATAATTCATAGTAAATTCTCAGCCAGTATCAGATTATGCCAATATCTTTTTTATTTTTTGGTACTGGGGATTGAACTCAGGGGTGCTGTACCACAGAGCTACGATCCCAGTCCTTTATATTATTTATTTTAAGATAGGGTCTCAAGTCCTCCTGCCTCAGCATCCTCAGTTCCTGGGATTACAGACTCCTGCCACTGTGCTCAGCAAGATATTTTATCTTAATCAAAACATTTACAGTTGCTTGTCTTTGACAGTAAGTGGCAAGAATTATTAATGTTTTTTACACAACAGTTGTCATTTTGAAAAAGGGTTGTTTATCCTGGCCTTAGATTCCACTTTCTTCCTTTGCTACCACATCCAAACCATGGCCAAGTCATGCTTGTTCTGCTTTGTGTCTAAGTAGCTCATGAAACAGCCCATTTATTTTCACCCTCCAGTCCCTTTCCGTGGTCCAGACTGCCATAGGTGGTTCCTTGAACACAGCAGCAGTTTCCCTGTTTTCCTACCTCCAGTCGCATTTTCTTCAGTTCTCTTTCCATAGTCTATAGTGTATTTGGAGGCTTCTTTGAAAATTAAATGCGTTCTTGGCAATTTAAAACCTTCTCTGGCTTGTAGGCAGGAGCAATTCCTCATCTTTAAGAAGAAATGACACCTCTTCAAATTTTCCTCTAGCACTGCCCCCGTATTTCTTGTTCTTAAGTTTATGCTGGGCTTCTTTCGGCTCTGGTCCTCCCCATCTGCCTTCGCTTTTGTTTGCCCATCCTGTCTCCATTCCTTATAAGTTTTAGCATACATTGCAGCCTTCTCTGTCTACATCCAAGACTAGGTTAGATTTTTTGCTATGCAGTTCCAGACTAGGTTAGATTTTTTTGCTGTGCATTTCCAGAGCATCTTTAATAACACTATACTTAAATTTTTTTGTGTGTGTTTGGGTAGGGACTGAACCCAGGGCTTTATACATGCTAGGCAAGCACTCTACATGTATACGTGTAGGCACGCTACATCTGCAGCCCTCATACCAATACTTCTATGTAATGATTGAATTCTTCATCTTTTAATTTAATAATGCAAATGCTCTATGAGGTCTTGTTCACTGAAACATCTTTGGTGCCTAATATACTTCCTAGTATAGCACACACTTAGTATAAATTAAAATTGAATTAATGCTCACAATAGTTTGGTGAAGGAGTTTGTAGGTTTTTTTTTTTTTTTTTTTTTTTTTTGTGGTGCTGGGGAATTGAACCCAGGGCCTTGTGCTTGTGAGGCAAGCACTCTACCAACTGAACTATATCCCCAGCAGGAGTTCATAGTTTTGCATCTGTTTTATGAACACAAAACCTGAAGCATGTACAGGAAGTTGGAACTTGCCAAAAAATTGCAGTTAGTGATAGTTGGTCCTGGATCTTAAATGCAGGCTTCTGACTCTAAATCTTTGACTCTTGCTCATACAGGTTCATTTTAAGTCTTACACAAAATGTATGTCCAATGAGTCATTTCTGTTTAGGAAACCTTAGAAGTTGGAAGTTACCTTCTGGTGATGTAATGTTTGACTATGGGATCTTTGGGGTGGGGAGTTCCAACTTCTGTTAAGCTCTTAATAATGTTAGGAGTAAAACAAGTACTGGCAAGACTGAATGAGCCTGTAATCTGCCCTTGTTGAGACAGTTTCACTTTAAGCTTTCGTGTGTGAGGGAAAATAGGAAAACACTAAACCTTCTTTATGGTGAATCCTCATTTATAGGATTTGGGAGTGAACAATAAAAACTTACAAATCAATACCACAGTGAACTCTTATCATTTTTTAAAATATTGTTTTAGTTATAGATAGACACTCTACCTTTATTTTATTTATTTTTATGTGGTGCTGAGGATTGAACCCAGGGCCTCACATGTGCCAGGAAACCTCCTACCACTGAGTAACAGAGCTAGCCCCTCTTCTCATCTTAACCTTGGTAAACCAACAGAAGACAGCAAGAAATTGGGCTCATTACAGAGGACATTGGTGAATTGAGCCCTTAGAAGACCCTGAAGAAGTCCACCTATGAATGCTGTAAAACTTGAACCATACCTAAGTTTTGGTGCAGTGACCTTAATTTATTTTTGTCCATTGATTGGTTTGGTATTGGGGATTGAACACAGGGCCTTGCACATGCTAGGCAAGTGCTCTACCACTGATTACATCCCTAACCCTATGTAAATTTTATTTTGAGATAGGGTCTTGCTAAGTTGCCCAAACTGGCCTCCAACTTGGGAGCCTCTTGAGTAACTGAGGTTATATGTGTGCACTACAGCTGGCCAGGGATCCTAATTTTTAGAAATACCCTCTTGAAAAACATTTCAGGTGGTTGGAAGACTTTGAACCACTACTTTGACTTTTGCCTGATGGTTTGCTGGTAATATTAATACAGTCTGTACCCATTACTAGTTGTGCAGGTGACTTTCCTGTCCTGAATATTTATTTCTACATGGTTCTTTCTTATTTTCTCTTTGTAGCTGTTTGGGAAGTATACTTCATTATCCCTGAGCTATTAATTAATATGTCTAGACTGTATTGTGTTAGATCTGCTTTTAAAAGCTCATGACATGAGGATTGGAATGGGGAGGTGGCAAATGCATACAGATAAATTAATGTGAGAACATTTGTGTGTGGTGGTTTTTAGCTAAAAGGTCTACTAAGAGAATAGTCATAACTGATTATCAGAGGGAAGGCTTTAGGAAGTGGGTGGAAATTTGAGCTGTGCCCCTCAGAGTTGGCAAAATAGTACAGAAATAACTAAGTTGAAGGGCCAAGGTATGTTTGCCTTAGTATTAATGAACTTATATTTTGAGGATAGATCTTAAAACTTCATGCATGAAGACTTGTTCATAGAAGATGTTCACGAAAGAGATTTTAAATTTTAAAATGTTCTTCCTTTTGTAACTTCCTTTTGTTACAAACTTGTATAAGAAACAACTGTTTCTTGACTATTGGCACTAATGCCACATACCTTAATAGAACTAGATGGCTCCAAAGTCTGCCTTTCTGAAAAATTCTGGTTTGTTTGAATTTCAGGATAAAAATGTGTGTGTGGTGTTAAAATTATAGAAACTGTGTATTTACAGATTTTTCTAGAAATTATTTTAACAATAATGAAAGCTATAATTGGGTTCATGTGAACTAAGCAGTCTTATTTTTCTCCTTTTAGAGCTGTAGGTAAAACTTGCCTGCTGATCAGTTATACAACCAATGCATTTCCTGGAGAGTATATCCCCACTGTGTAAGTATCTTCAATTAAGTTGGGAATTGTCTGATATATTTTTCTGAAATTTTTTCCATTTGTTTTATTATAAACCCTTTCTTAATGCTTGTATAAACTGATATAATTTGTTTTCTTCTTAAACATTGCTTGGAATCTAATTGTAAGTATTTTGGACTTTTAAGAAATACCTAGTCAATTTAATGTAGTTTTCTCATATGATGGAACAAACACAGCTTTGCTTTTCTGATTTTTAGATACTCAGGAAACAAAGTTAACTTTTAGTGTGAGGTATAGCACCTGGTAGTAATATAATGAAAACCAGAGCTGGACAAAAGGAGTCTGACCAGATAATGGTCAGAGAACAATTCTTGTGAATGTAAGAGTTTCAGATAAATGTGGCTCTATAGGAAGTAGAATGTAAAGCATTCCATTAGTTTTTAATTGGCTTTTTTTGGCAAGTCTTCTGTTGGTTCTATGTCACTGTTGAGTTATAGGCTTTACAGTTGAAACCAGGGTGGGCAGGTAGGAGGATAGAAATGGCCATTGGGGTACTGCTTTCCCATGAGCAGCAAAATTGGGTGGAGAAGGAAAAGTACTTTTTTGATAATGGGTTACCAGGGAGCCTCAATAGCCAAGCTTCATAATGAAGCACCCTGGGGCTGCAGTGAGCTGTCTTCACATCTGCATCTTGTGTATTCCAGTGAAGGCAGGGATACTATGGGAGAGGAATGGCTTTAAGTCCTGCCCTGCTCAAGCACAACACACCACTTAGGTGCTCTATGAAAGTGCCTTTGCACATTTTAAAGTATGTAAATGATAATATTCTGTCCTCATTGTCCTGTATATGTGGTGGGGATTTTCCTTATCTATGCATATAGATAGAACTTAAATCCGTAATGATTAGTGATTACTGATCACTTCAGTCTTTCTTGCCATCTACTTAAATGATGCAAGAATATTCTCTAGTATTTTTTGTAGGCTTTTTTTTTTTTTTTTTTTTTGCTAAAGTTTTTATCTTTAATTTAGAATTCATTTTTGGTATGAGGCAAGTATCTGACACCCCTCGCCCCCCACCAGTGTGGGGGGGTATATAATACTGTTTACTGAATATTTATTGAATAATTTGTCCCTTGCTCATGGAAGTAGAATTACCACATTCATTAAACCCTTCCCCCTACCTGCGTGGGGACATGGGCATCTCCCAAACCTTTTTGTTACAAAAACTAGTTTGGTCATTAAATTCTATAAATCATATTGGAACTTTAGACCTTGACTCTGCTCTTGCAGTAAAGTAAGAGGCATGTAGTTTTAGTATTAAAAGCATATAAAAAGTAAATCTTTGTTTTTTTAACTTATAGACTAATAGGATATTTGTCTTGGTTTAGATTGCAAAGCCTGAAAAAAACCATAAAGCCCTTATGTTTTTTTTTTTAATTAGCTATGATACCAGTAGCACTTTTAAATGTCTGTCAGCCTATAAGCCTTTCCTTGGTTGCCTCTTCCTATAGTAATTTATTTGTGTGTAGTAGCTTCATGTTATTTTAAACATTGATGTGACCAGGTGCACTCACTTTGAAAACATGGGTGGCTTCTAAACTCAGTGCGTCTTGTTACCATTGTACTTTGGTTGTAGGCTTGGATGACCAAGACTGTACCAAGTACCACTCTATACTCAGATGTGAGTTCTGGAAACACTTGTTGAAAATGAATAAGACATGTACATTAAAAACTCAGTGAGTGGGATTTGAAAGAGGAACTAATTCCACTTTTTGCTGGGGAAAAAAAATCTTAACTTTTGTATTTTAAGGCAAAGTTTTTTATTGGTGACAAAAATTTATTTCACTTAAATTTAGTAGTTTGTCCTTTGTTTCTCGGGCATTTTTCTTTCTCATGCTGTGTGTTTGGTTGGTTCCCCATATATTTCAGTCTGCCTGACTTTTTCTCGGGACTTTTTCTCCTTATGCCTTTGGGACATTTCCTGACCTGGCAGTACCCAAGTCCGTTTGCTGCCTTAAAAGCATACCTCCTCTGAGGTGAGATATGAGAAGCTCAGTGCCTTAGATCCTTTGTGACTTACCACTTTTATCTCATTCTACAGTTTTGACAACTATTCTGCCAATGTTATGGTAGATGGGAAACCAGTGAATCTGGGCTTATGGGATACAGCTGGACAAGAAGATTATGACAGATTGCGCCCCCTCTCCTATCCACAAACAGTAAGGACTACAACTTAATTTGAATGTGTCTCTTAGAGTATACAATTCTTGAATGTTTTATTAATGCTTGTCATCTATGGTTTGCTTATTTTGCCATGATTTGGGCGTATTGAGTAATAGCACTCAATATAAATTGGTTCTCTGTAGATATCCCCCTACATGCAAGCCAGATTTTACTTTTTGAGCATTACCAGTTATTTAACCTTGTTCGTTCAAATTCTTTCATTTAGTTTTATTAGGCTTTTTTTGGGGGTACTGGGGATTGAACTCATGGACACATGACGACTGAGCCACATCCCCAGCTCTCTTTTGTATTTTATTTAGGGATAGGGTCTCACTGAGTTGCTTAGGGTCGGTCCCCTTGTACCAGGGATTGAATCCAGGGGCATTTTTTCTGAGTCACAACCCCAGCCCAAGGCTTCTCTTTGGCTGAGACTGGCTTTGAACTCTCCATCCTCCTGCCTCAGCCTCCTGATCCATTGGAATTACAGGCATGTGCCACTGTGCCCAACTTTATTAGGCTTTTTCTGATTAAACTTTTTATCTTTAATTTAGAATTCATTTCTGATGTAGTATGAGGCAAGCATCTGACACTGGTCCCCCAACTGGGGGTAAAATATAATACTATTTATTGAATAATCTGTCCTTTCCTCATGGAAGCAGAATTGTCAGAAGCATTAAACCTTCCCCACTCATATAAAACTGGAATGTTTTTGTTTTCACAAACTGGTTTTTAACAGCAGTTAGTTTGAAGATGGTTTGCTTTGGGACAATTTTTCACTACAGAATCAAATTAAGTAGTTAAGATTAAAGTTTCTTTAAACCAAGTTAGTTAACTAATTTTAGGGCTTAATAATTTTTTTGCCTTACAAAAATACATAATTCTTTGACTTTAGACCTAAGTATTTTCAATGTAGATTGAGGTTTCATTTTTGTAAAATGGGTCTGCTGGGCAATCAGAAAAAGTTTTTTGGTTAGTTTTGCTTCTCAATAAAACAACTAACTGATTAAAAAGTGAATTAGAGCAGTAGCTGGCAAGAACAGTGGGTACTAAAAGTGGTAGTAGAGCAAATTCCTTAGGTTCAGATCCTGCTTTTCTGCTTCCTAGCTGCTATGTGATCTTGGTCAGCATCTTCTTGCCTGTTTCTTTCTTCAGTGAGTTAATACATGTGATGTACATAGAAAATTCCTGGCATATTGCACATACTCGAGTGTTAATTGCTGTTTGGATTCCTTTTCTTCTTTTTTTTTTTTTGGTATCGGGGATTGAACTTGGGCCCTGGACCACTGAGCTACATCCCCTTATTTTGTATTTTATTTGGAGACAGGGTCTCACTGAGTTGCTTAGGGCCCCACTTTTGCTGAGGCTGGCTTTGAACTCACGATCCTCCTGCCTCAGCCTCCCAAGCCACTGGGATTACAGGTGTGCACCACTGGGCCGGGCCCTCTTCATTCTTATTAACACAGTTTTATCAGTCTAGAGGCTTCTCAGTTCTAAGTTGTGCCCAGGTGAGTGTCATTTTCTGTGAATGTGCTGGGCAAGTTGTGTTGGCCAAGGGGTCCAGGTTGGGATCAGGCAGAGCTTAGAGAAGGGCTGAGCCCTGATTGGTAGGGCAGCCTTAATTAACTTAACCATTACTTTTCCTTAGGAGGTTAGTAGTTCCAGTCTGCCAAAATCTTGTGTTCTTTAAAAAAAAAAAAAAAAAACTTCCTGTTTAATGATAGTTTTAAACTTGAATACAGCTTTTCCCACTAACCAACATTGTCTTGCACATTTTGTTTCTTGGTGGAAGTATTGCCAAATATAGTCTAAACTATGGATTTTTGCACATTGTCCTTTAGCTGAATTTTAGTTAACAGTGCTAAGGAAAGACCAAAAATACAGCATGGTAGGTTTGAATTGGGTGGTTTCTCAGTTAAATCTTTAGCTAAAAATGAACTGTGATTAAGTATTAAAAATCAGCCCATAAACATCAAATGGTTCAAAATCCTAAATATCTTGAAAACTATTCTGTAATCAGTGTGTGTTGAATCATTCTTTTTTTTCTTTTTTTTTTTTGATACTGGGGATTGAACTCAGGGGCATTAATTAACACTGAGCCACATCCCCAGCCCTTTAATGTATTTTATTTAGAGACAGGGTCTCACTGAGTTGCTTAGGGCCTTGCTTTTGCTGAGGCTGGCTTTGAGCTCAAGATCCTATGGCCTCAACTTTGTGAGCCACTGGGACTACAGGTGTGTGCCACTGTTTCTGGCAAATCATTCCAAATTTTGAGTGGATTTAAAAACAGTGACTGGTAAAATAGGAATCTCTAAACCCCTGGATAATCTGAAAGGGTGTGACATCACTTCTGAGAAATGAGAGCCACCCCACTGTGACTCAGGGGGTACAGGATAGGGCAAGGCCTTTTTCTCTAAGGGAGCCACTCATAGCAAGTCAAAGGTGACTTGGCAAGAGTCCCATTCTGCTGAGGAGCACAGATAAGTAAGGTGAACTCTCAGATTGAAGAAAGCTATGTTGTTTGAGGCATGAAATCAAAGGGACTGTTGTCCTTATGGGGCTTAAGACTTAAAGTACTTGGGTAGAGAGAAAGGTGTAAGACATGATTCTTGCTCTCAAGTAGCTTGCATAAATGGACTGCTATGTAATACAACATGTGCCACAATTGGGGAGGGTGAGTGGGGGTGCTTAAGGAGCACCTGACTAGACTTGCCTGCTTCAACTCCTTTTTCCAAGGAGATAATCTTGGCAGCTCAGGGGCAGGCCCAGATGCTTCAGTACCAGTGTCTGGATGTCTCATTTCTTTGAACCAAGAGGATTGGGCCTGGGAGTTACAGGATGGCACCTTGGTGTCTTGTTGACAAAAGGGAAACCTTTTAACTTAGTGTTGAATGGACCTTGATCTCTGAATTTGGCTCCTTTGACTGCAGGGCTTTTTATGTGGTTTACCCAAGATTGGTCAAACCCACTCCTGAAGGGCCAGGTGGAAGATTTCTTATTTAGGCCATGAAAAAAGAAATGCTTCTCATATTATTTCATGTTGGCATCTTCTATGTTGGATAGTTCTATGTAACTCATTTTTTTTTTAAACCATTAGTTTCCACTTTGTTCTCCAAAAGATAGTGAGTAGCTAGTCATCATTTTAGTTGAAGTAACCCTTCCTTATTTTTCCAAATTAAATAATCCTTAGGGCTTTTCTGTCCTTCAATAAGGTACCTTCATTTTCTCTATATTTTATAAGTTCTTCTTGCTCATATAGGTAGATCAAAGTAATGCTCAAATCCATTGTTGTGTAGGTCATTGTATTTCACTTTGCTGGACCTAGTGATGGGAGTCAGAACACGAGTGGTGTGCCAGCATCGCAAGGGTTATGCCCTTTGGGTGTCTGATCTGGGTGATGTAGATGTAGCCTGTTTGCTGAGAAGCGAGGCCTCCATTTGGGTCAGCCCCCCCCCCCCCCCATCTTTTTTTTTTCCTAGGGATAGAACACAGTGGCACATTAATACTGAGCTATATCCCCACCCCCCACCCCCACTACCATTTTGAGACAGGGTCTCAACAAAGTCTTGTCACAGACTCCTGAGTCACTGGGATTATGGGTATGTGCCACCATGCCTGGTTTGAAAGGTTTTAACCCATTAAGTCCCAAGTCTTCTATTCTGCAAACATAATAAATATTCACATATTATTTCAAAATTGCCATAAGTAGTATGTTTTTTGCTTAGTTTAAGGGTTTTTCTTTTCTTTTTTTTTTTTTTTGCCTTTTGACATTTTATTACTCAAACTTCATTGTATTATTATTATGTTTTAAGAATTTAGGTTTCTGACTCTGTGCTTGTGCCTTCAACACAACAATATTTTTTTGTCCCTTAATAAGGAAAACATGCTTGATCCTGTCATGGACATATTCAGCACACATGGAACCACAGTAGGCCCTGCTGACAAGTTCTTTTCATTTTAGACATGAACCCCTTGAAATCTGCCTGGGTACACAGCACATGCAGATTTTGATGCTTTCCCAACCTTCTTTGTATAAAGATAAATGATTCTGTTACCAAGGGTTTGAGACAGCCTAGTTTTGTTAGAGGCTGTGTTGTAGGAAAGCCTACTAAGGTATGTCAGATGCGTTCTGAATCTGTCTTTGCAAGAACTGCCAAAATTGAGGAGGTTTTGAAGCTTAAAGTAGGGGATTTGCTCATCACCAGCCTTGTACTTACTCCCCTTACCCTCATGCCAACTCAAAGAACTATTCGGTTTAAGTCTTATAGGTGGTCCACATTTGGAGCAGTGGAACATTATGGGTTAATTATTGGGTTAGACTACTGCAACATCATTGGCTAAAAGAAAAACCATGCTTTATTTAGCTGGAAATTTTTTTTAGGGGGCAGTTACTGGGGATTGAACGTAGGGGTGCTTAACCACTGAGCCACATCCCCAGCCCTTTTTTATATTTTATTTTGGGACAGGGTCTTACTAAGTTACTTAGGGCCTTGCCAACTTGCTTAGGCTGGCTTTGAGCTAGTGATCCTTCTGCCTCACCCTCCTGAGCTGCTGGAATTACAGGTGTGTATCACCATGCCTGACTTAACTGGGAAATTTTGATTTTCAAAAGGCCTTTGTTAGTTGAGTCAGTGTCCTCCAGTCACAGGTCACTAGGAACACACTTACAGTTAAGCAGAACTGGGTTTGCTACTTTCTGCCATGAAAGAGACATACCTTTGCTCTTATGTTGAATGATTGGGGGAGTGATAAGGCTCAAAAAGGGAGCCCTACCCTGGTTGTGGATGAGTACTGTCAGGAGGCAGGGTAATTCTGCATTGGTATATTTTAATCTTATCTCGTAGATGGGGAATGAAGCAAAACTAAAGCTACGATTAGTAGAAGTAGTTAACTCATTTACTAGGAGAGGTGTATCGGTAATGATTTTGTTGTTTGCAGTGATTCTTAGACTTGTCTGCACTTAGACAAGACTGTAAGGTTGTCTTATTTTTTCTTTACTTTTGGTCTCATTACATTGTGGTCACATAGGGCCTTGTCTGATATTGGTGTTCTGAGAAATTGTTACGTTCAACAGGCCCACTGTGATGAAGCTGTTGGCACCAGGTTACTTCCCAGGTGTTGGGCTGCTTTTCTTTTTCTCAAGCTTGTTTTCTTAGAGGTTCCTAACACATGTACAGCTTTTTTTTTTTTTTTTTAGCTCTGTCTTGTGTATATATCTTGGTCTTATCCCTGTGTCTAGAGTGCCTGTATTAATAAAAAGAAAAATTTCCACTGGGCGCAGTTTCACACACCTATAATCCTAGCTAATCAGGAAGCTAAGGCAGGAGGATTGCAAGTTTGAGGCCAGCTTGGGCAATTTAGTGAGCCCCCGTCTCTAAAAATAATAAAAGGCTGGGCGTGCAGCTTATTGAAGCACCCGTAGGTTCAATCCCCAGTACTATGTTGGGGACAGGGCAGAATTCCAAGCCTGAAAGTAAAATCCAGGTGGAAACATTTGTTAGAGAATAAAAATGAAAGAAACAGTACTGCTTTTGGAATAATGAGATTTCAGCCATACAAATGTCTGCCCGGTCACATTCTACTAAGAGCCGGCCCATTGGTGTGGACCATACTACAGACAGGCAGAGGAGCAGCAGGTGGAATTGCTGTCTGTACTTCTGACCAGAAAGGAAGGAAGTGGCTTGTGATCGGAGATTAATGAAGACATCGAAGACTTGCCCCTTTCTTAAAAGGCTTGTTGGGCATCTGGTATAGTTAGAAACATCCAGGAAAGTAGTAGTGTTCAAGTTCACAAGAAAGATAGGCCAGTGACTTAGAGGTGTCTTAATACCCAGGTGACTTGTGAGGAGGGAAAGTGAGAGATCCTGAAAGAAACCGGTGTTCCTGAAGAGTGCTTGCCAAGGTTACAAGGACAGGGAAGAATAGAGCTCCTAGCCAGGATTGACTGGCATAGCCTCACATGTTGTGGCCTTAGGAAAGCAGGTTGGAAGGAATTGATGGTAGAAAGTGAGCGGCAGAAGCACCAGACATGTTTTCTGAAAGCTATATTTAGTCTGGGGGAAGAAAAAGTACCACGGAAGGAACAGACAGATGGTGCAGTGTTCACATAGGAGGGGAACTGGAACTGCTTGGCTCCTGTCGTGCATGTCTCTCATCCATCAGAAAAGATGTTCTTAAAAATTGAAAAGGGTACAACAAATTCGATTAGAGGGTATGTTGACTGTTCTCAGTGTGTATCACAATGAATATCTGGCCCCATATCAACTCCTTTGGAGGACAAAACAACCCAAACATTAAACAAGGAGTGTTAGGGAAACAAGTATTTGAATTGTAAGTCAGAGAAGTTTGAGTGAGATGAAATAAAAATAATTCCCCTTTGCCCTTAGAAGAATCCTCAGGGTTCTATGTTGGAATAGTAAGTCTGTTGATTTTTTTTTTTTGGAACCAGGGATTGAACTCAGGGACACTCGGCCACTGAGCCACATCCCCAGCCCTATTTTGTATTTTATTTAGAGACAGGGTCTCACTGAGTTGCTTAGGGCCTTGCTAAGTTGCTGAGGCTGGCTTTGAACTCATGATCCTCCTGCCTCAGCCTCCCAAGTGCTGGGATTACAGGCGTGCGCCACCACGCCCAGCAAGTCTGTTGATTTTTATTGGAACAAGAAATGAAGTGAAAACATTGTGATAAAACACTGGAAATGTTAACTTCTAAAGCTTGTCTCTAAGGAGCAACCTCACCAAATCCACAGTGGGGTCTGGAATTGAAAGTTTTACTTGGAACAGCACCGTTCATTTCAGTAATGCATGCACTCAGAGCTAGGGGGAAGACAGGAACACAGTTCTGCACAGGAGCTTTTAGTGTTCAGATGGTGTTAGCATTGTGAGCTCTTAGCTCTGGCTGTGTCCTGGTTACAGGCATGTTTCAGAGGCAGGTGCCTTTTCTGTTTGCTTAGGCTTCAGCAGGGCTTGTCTGTAAGAACTTGCATGGAGCTCTTTGAAGAAGTGTTTGTTGCTCCTGTATGCTGGTGACAGCACATGAGCAGGCCTTCATGTTAAGGGACACTTGACATTTCCAGCTGTGTGGGGATGTGTTAAATTCTGGCCTGTGCTCCACAGGTAGAAGGAACACCTTGTTGCACCCCAGTGGTGTGTCTGACTTGACCATTGTTGAACTGCACAAATGGAGAACCCCTTTTGCCAGGTTTCATTGAATGATTCAGTGACATGTGGCATCAAAGATGTCCTAAGTCATTATATACTTTTGGATCCCTCAGGATGGTTGAGATGAATTCTGATAAAGAATACATAACAGGTTACATTGCTTTTTATTTTATTTTCTTCAGTTTGTACTGAACTCAAACAAAGTTCTCATGCATTACTAGGTTGGAGACACGTATGGTAAGGATATAACGTCCAGGGGCAAAGACAAGCCGATTGCCGTATGTAAGACTTTCAGTCGACTTAAGTCTCAAGCTTTATCTGTTCTTTCATTTCACTTAGTTTTCCTAGGAATTCTTACTGAACCTCAGATTCCTTGAGTGTTTTGTATGTAATTCACTCAAGGTGGGGTTTTGCTTGATGATAAAAGCTTTCATTGGAGCGTGACAGGTTGATTGAAGCAGTTTGTGAACTGCTTGCTTACCTCCTTCCATGTGAAAGGAAGGGTTTGTCAGAGGGCCCCTTCTGGCCCGGTTGGAGACAGAGGTGTGGAGAATCTACCTGGGAGCTCACAGGGGTGGCTTTGTGAGCTTGGGCAGGACTAACATTGCTGCCAGAGCATTCTCTCTTCGCTGTGGTGTCCTGTGTGGTGGGCTGTCTGGTGGCTGTGCAGCACTGGTGAGCTAACCCACTCATGCTTTGAGATGGTTGCAATCAACTTGGATGCTGGGATGCCCTGGTGATTCTTGGACAAGCTTGTGCATGAACCAGTATTTAAACAATGTTATTTATAAAAAAGCTGTTGTATGGGATGTTTCTTTCCTTTTCAGGTACAAGATAACCAGCTGGATGGTTTAAAGTGCTAGCTTGGGAATTGTATGCATTTCACAAAACAGCATATCTGCCTTTTTCTAGGGATATGTTTTATATATCTAGCATTTTAGAAACTCTTGGGCATTTTTTATACAGGTAAATATTTGAATTTTACTTTATGTATAATACCAGATGGGAAGAAAAGGTCAGATATTTTCTGTTTAACCAGAAATTATCTCCAAGTATTTATTCTGCATTGCTTTTCCTTTGCATCTCTATTTAGCAGCAGCTGCCCTGGGGCAAGGTCTCCAGAGGCCCTGGTTGTGTTGGAGAGTCTGATAGTATCCAGGTGGTTCTCAGCCAGGAAGAAGCTACTTCCATACTAAACTACCCTTTCTTGGGGAGGGAAGGATGGGGACAGCAAATATTTAAGCCCTATTTTGTGACTAGGGACTGTGACAGCAGTTTAATTGGAACTCGGTGGTAGTCTAAAAAATGTTTGTACTTAACCTGCAATTGGAGAACTTAATGAGAAGCATATTGTTTGTAGATAATGTTTGTAAAATTGACTGCTTTTGGGAACCTGAGGGATTATGTTTTACAGAGGTTTTGGAAGAGCACCACTGTACTTTTTTGTCTGTTTATAACATAATTAGGTTTGCAGTTGAGAGGGGAAAAAAGGGCCCCCCTGGGGTGATTTAATGCTTCCCCAGCCTCCAACAGCTTTTAGCATTTTCCTTCCCCCTTTCTCACAATTCACTGGTTGCTTGATATGCTGGTTCTGGTTTGGGAGCCGACTGACAGACTGGAGGGGTGAGTGGGGGAGCCGGCCTGACATCAGCTGCTGGTACCAGTAAGCACCGCACCCAATGACTCATTCCCAGCAACTTTTAGAAAGCAAATCACCTTCCTCATTTTAAGATTGTTTTCTGATGCCTTCCTGTTTCCTTCTTATAGGATGTTTTCTTAATTTGCTTTTCCCTTGTGAGTCCTGCATCATTTGAAAATGTCCGTGCAAAGGTAAGTAGGATTTTTTTTTCTTTTGGTACTGAGGAGTGAATCCAGGAGTGTGTTATTACTAAACTACCTCCCTGTCCTTTAGTTTTTAAATTTTGAGACAGGGTCTCTAAGTTGCTAAGGCTGGCCTTGAACTTGTGATTCTCATGCCTCAGCCTCCTGAGCGGCTGGGATTATAGGCATGCATCAAGCCTGTCTTAATGTTTATTTCTTTTAAACATTGGAAGGAACAATATAAAAAATATTAGTGTTAGGAATTTTCAGTAATTTAAATTGGTTTTAAATTATTGAAAGCAAATTTCTACTTGGTAACCTAATCAGTTTTTAAGCAATGGCTTTGGGATATAGATTTCTAAAGCTTCAGGTCTCATTCAGAAAATGGTGTTCCTCACTAAAATAAAGATGCACTTTGGAGTCAGTTTAATGACCATTTTTTTTTTTTTTTTTTTTGAAAAAAATTTTCAGTTGTTGATGGACAAAATAACTTTATTTTTATGCGGTGCTGAGGATTGAACTCAGTGCCTCATGCATGCTAGGCAGGCGCTCTACCACTCAGCCCCAACCCATGACCTTTTTTTTTTTTTGGAACCAGGGATTGAACTCAGGGGCACTCGGCCACTGAGCCACATCCCCAGCCCTATTTTGTATTTTATTTAGAGACAGGGTCTCACTGAGTTGCTTAGAGCCTCACTAAGTTCCTGAGGCTGGCTTTGGACTCGTGATCCTCCTGCCTCAGCCTCCCAAGTGCTGGGATTACAGGCGTGCGCCATCGCGCCTGGCAGTTTGTGTATTCTTATCCCTGAATAGATGATGTATTTTCTGAGATGATCCTAAGAATTGGATGTTTTCCCAACAACAGAGTGATTTCCTCTGATTCTTTGAGGAGCCTGTCCTTCAGGTCCTTAATCCCAGGAGTCCTGGCTTGCTAGGATATTTCTTACTGTTAAGACTGAGATGGAAGATGTGGAGGGCATGAAGGCTCTGTGGGACAGGCAGTGGCTGAAGTGGGGTGGTTGGCATAGTTTGGCACCTGTTGTAACTTAGGTCTACGGGGAATGGTACAGACTTTGTTCTTTTCTTCACATCTAGTGGTATCCGGAAGTACGACACCATTGTCCCAACACTCCTATCATCCTAGTGGGAACGAAACTTGATCTTCGGGATGATAAAGACACAATTGAGAAACTGAAGGAGAAGAAGCTGACTCCCATCACCTATCCACAAGGGTTAGCCATGGCTAAGGAGATTGGTATGAAAACCTACGTTTTTCTGTCTGCTTTGCATGTCTTTTACCTTAGTGACAGAGTTCAGTCTGGGGAATTAGTATTTTTCCTGCTTGGAGTCTGCCTTACTTTTGGGGAACCAGCTAATAAGCAAGGCCTTTCTGGGCTTTAGTGTTAGCACTTGGGAAGTGTGGGGGGCGGGGCTCGGAGTTGACTGTGGTGCCATGTCACACCAGCAGAAGGTGCAGGGATCCAGGGGAGCAGCTGTTGCTGCTGTTCTGATCAGGAGTGTCATGTCGTATAGTGTTGTGTCATGCTGAGTGTACCTTGCTGTGGCTGTGTCTCATAGGTGCTGTAAAATACCTGGAGTGCTCAGCACTCACACAGCGGGGCCTCAAGACAGTGTTTGATGAAGCTATCCGAGCAGTCCTCTGCCCACCCCCTGTCAAGAAGAGGAAGAGAAAATGTCTGCTGTTGTAAATGTCCAAGTCCCTCCCTCTTGGTCCTGCTCCTTGGAACCTTTGTATGCTTTGCTCAAAAACAGTGGAGCCTTCGCACTCAATGCCAAGTTTTTGTTACAGATTAATTTTTCCATAAAACCATTTTGAACCAATCAGCAATTTTAAGGGTTTAAGTGTATGAGTTCAGACTCACAGTCTATTAAAATTTAGCCCTAAAATGACAAGCCTTCTTAAAGCCTTATTTTTCAAAAGCCCCTATTCTTGCTCAGATTAAGAGTTGCCAAAATACCTTCTGAACTAAGTTGCGTTGTTGTGCTGAGAACACTGAGCACTAAACTGTTGGGAGACCTTTGTCTAAGAAGACTGCACTTCTGAAGTCAGGAGGTGCAGATGCTTTCCGAGTAGTTTCAGATCATGTGAAGCAGCACAGCCTCCTTAATGAAACGTTGCCGTTTAACGCATCAGTAACTTATCAGCCCATGTTCACCACGTAACTGTACTGTATGTTATAATGAAATGAGTATAACTCAGCTCTTTGGATAAGTTTCTGATTTCATAGTGAGTTTTTTTTTTTTTTTAAATCAGTTGACTAGCTTTTGCAGAGACTTTGAACAGAATTCTCATTCACATTTCCTCTAATGAAATATTCTGTTCCTAGTCATGGGTGTGCTGGGTGGAGTGTGTGAAACACGACGTGATCAAAGGATGAAGACAGTATTTTGACTAAATATGAAGTGGAGATTAATTTACACTACATTGTACACGGAATAATTCACTGAATAAAAGTGTCACGGGTAAAGATTTTTAAAGGTTAATTTCTGTCAAATGCAGTAGATGAAGAAAGGTTGGTATTAAGTGTCTTTTCTTAAGCTTTTCCATTTTCCTATACTTGCCATCCCTCCCAGAATTGGGCATTTAATTCACCTTTGAACTGGCCATTCCCATAGTTGCTAACTTAGTAAGTGCTTTTCTTATAGAACCCCTTCTTAATGAGCAATATGCCTCCTACTTGTACTATAAATCTTTCTGATAATGCATTAGTTTTTTTTTGTAGTTTGGTAAAAGTGAGTTCCTGTTTTCATGTTACTTTATTCAAAGCTAATAAGTGCTTTCCTTAGTTTTGTAGTAACTAGGTGTAAAAATCATGTGTTACAGCTTTACAGTTTTTAAAATATTTTAGATATTCTTCAACTATGAACCTTCTTAACATCACTGTCTTGCCAGATTACCAACACCGTCACGTGACTAATACTGACCCTGTTTACCTCACACACGGACACACGCTTCCTGTTGTGGCTTTGCCTAATGATGTTCCTTTGGGTCTGTGAGGTTCTGTAAACTGTGCTAGTGCTAACAATGTTCTGTACAACTTAACTCACTGGCAAGAACACAATGTTGGACCTTTCAACCACTAGAACAAAATTTTTTAAATTGACAGTTGCAGAATTGTGGAGTGTTTTTACATTGATCTTTTGCTAATGCAATTAGCAGTATGTTTTGCATGTATGACTTAATAAATTCTTGAATCATAAGACTGGCAATACTTGAATTTTTGAGAACTTGATGAACAAGCTCAAGTGTGTGTTTGCCTCACTTTAAAATCCTAGGTTGTTAGAGGTTTTCGTTTTCTCACTGCAGGGACAAAGGGAGTGCCACCTGCAGGGGGAAATGTGGGTGAGTCCACAGCGGAACCACACAGCAGTGGGGCGGTGAGTGGGGTTCATGTTTGGGCCTGTTGAATTGTTGCAAGCTGCCCATGTGCAGATATGCACATTGGCACACTTATGTGCGTACGTATGTGCACCTGTCTAGGCCAGAACTTGGGGCCAAAGATCCCCATGTGGAGCTTGGCAGGGTGGAGAGTGGGTGGACCACATCACCTCAACCCATTATGTCCCAAGTGTCGTGTACATACATATAAAAAGCTGATGTTAGAATCAGTTTTCCTTGAGAAATCTTGTATTTTTGAGTTTTCATTTTTTTTTTTTAAAAAACAAAGGTGAATAAGTTTAAAAAATTTATTACAAAAATAGCTCTTATTCCCTTGATGCCCTCCAGGCAGCACATCCTGTTTTACTTTTGTAGTGCTGGGGATTGAGCCTGGGCCCTGTTTGCAAATGTTCTCCAGTTTAATTTTTGATACTTACTATATGTCTTCATTTATCCTTTTCTTGTTGAATCTTTCAGATACTGCCAATACTGTTGACATTCCCATGGTGAAAGATCTGAGGCTTTCTCTCCTAACTGCAAGCTCCCCTCCCCCGAGATATCCCATTCTCTACTTATTCCAGCATCTACGTGATTATTGCTATATAAACCACTTGTTTGTCCCTTGTAACTTTGCCTTTCTTATACCCCTCCCCTTTCCTTTCCTGCACTTAAGGTTTCCTTTGGTTTTCTGTGTACATGAGTTAGAACTTTAAACAGAGTATCCATCTGTTTGAGTCTCTCAAGGTGTTCTGATGGTCTAGGAATATTCATTTTCCTAATTCTCAAAATCATTTGACCTTCACCTCTTCCATGTTGATCTTTTATTTCCTTCCTGA
Organism: Glaucomys volans; assembly: GCA_020662805.1. Taxonomy (NCBI): domain Eukaryota; kingdom Metazoa; phylum Chordata; class Mammalia; order Rodentia; family Sciuridae; genus Glaucomys; species Glaucomys volans. The sequence goes on from JAJEJO010000541.1 coordinate 1,626,697, forward strand.
CAAATAGCTTCTCCAAGAGATTCCTGACAAAACGCAGGGGAAGGGGAAGTGTATATTTTTGAGGCTTTGCATCTTTGAAAATAGCCATTCTACTGTGATACTTATGGCCTATTCTAAAATTTTAGATTGGTAATAACTTCAGATTTTCAAAGGCAGTTCTTTCCTCAGCCCTTTCCAATAGATTGGGCATACTTATTTATGAACCTTGTGAGATTTTCCTTTTGTTTTCCATGTCCTAGTGTTTACTTTTTTTAATCCACTGTGCTCTGTGCTTGGTGAACTTTCCATCTGGAAATGCAGGTCTTTACGTTTCCTGATCTTTCTAGAACTATTACATTGGACTCAATGGAGTGCTTGCTTTTATCTCATGCTGTCAGTTTTCAGATGTTCTTTAGCCACTGTTTATCCTCCTTTGGGTCAGCTTTATGATGGCAGCACTTCCTCCATCCCTAGCTTTAGCCTGTGTATTCCCTTGTCACTTCTGTTCTTTTTCCTCAAGTGTCTGGTGATCCTTGGCTTATGCTTAACATCAAGCTTGGGAAGGGAGCACTTGATGACACTAGGGCAGCAAGTCAGTTCTTGCCATCCACCTGTAGGAAGGGCAGGAATTGCATTTTGAGGCAAATCTGGTAGCACTAGGGCACTCTAATGCATTTGTCCCCTTCTGCCAGCAGGGGAATTGAGCCCTTTGTGGGTTTCTCCAAACCTCTCAGAGACATGGCTGAGATAGCTAGGGGCCTCTCTGAGCAAGGTCTCCAGAGATCAGATTCCTCTGGCATATTCTCCCTGAATGTCCAGGGAGTAGAGTGAGAAAAAGCTGAGGAAGGCCAGTCCCTTTCCTCAACTGCTAGGAACCTGGGTGGTGAGCCACTTAGGTCATTTTTCTAACTTGGGATTTTTTTTCCTTTTTTTGTACCAGGGACTGAACCCAGGAGTGCTCAACCACTGAGCCACATCCCCAGTTCCTTTTTATATTTTATTTAGAGACAGGGTCTCACTAAGTTGCTTAGGGCCTTGCTAAGTGGTTCAGGCTGGCTTTGAACCTGTGATACTCCTGCCTCAGCCTTTTGAGCCACTGGGGATTGCAGGCTTGCACCACCATAACCAGCTGGGAATTGTCCTTGAGCCCATCAGTTTTTCTTCTCTCTCTTCCCCATCCTTGTAGGTTTATGCTTTTCAGAGAAGTTCCTCAACTCTCATTTTATTGGGTATCTGATGATGAAATTGGACACTTGTGCAGTCTTCAGTATTTAGCCAGAATGCCCAGAAAAATGTTGATTTCATTGTTTACAAGTAGGCAGAAAAAGACAACGTGTAAAACATGACTGCTGTAAAACAACTCAGTAAAGTGAACCTACCTGGAAATACTACTCATGGTGTGTAAGTACTTTTATTTTTTAAACTTCTGAACCCACCAGCTGGCCTCAGAGCCAGAATAATACATGAGAATCAAACAATCAACTCTTGCTGTTCAAACACCCAGCTGGTGTAAACAGCAGGCAGAGTGATAGGCTGAAGGAGCGGAGTGTGGCGTTCACTTATCTCCTGACCTGGCTCTTGTCTTCATTTGAAGATGGAGCTCAGGGCTGCCCTTAGTACCCTGAGATATGGAAAAATAAACTGTAGACCTGTCATTCCAAGTTTAGACTTACCTAAATGGTGTTAGGACAAGACCCTGAGCAGGGAGGCTATAGTCCATTTAGGGTCTTCAAATGCTGTTGGATTCCTGCCCTTCTGGGGCAGGTCTTAGGTGACAACGGGTTGGGGAGTTCTTCCACATGGCTTCTCCACATTGCTATCTTGGGAGTCCTGTAGTCTTGGCACTCTTCTCTGACTCTTGATCCTGCTACTAAAATGATCAAAAGCAGCTCCCACAGACTTCCGTCATTTTGATGCTCATTAAAGTGAGTACCCATCAGATTCCCATCAGTGTGCATCCAGTGTACTGGCATGGAAGTTACTTGCATGTTAAGTCAGTTTAAGAACTAATGTGAGCCCATTGTTCTGGGGCCATTTCCAGTACACCCGATTACATCACATCTGTATTAGAGACCCCTTGTCCTGGACAGGAGATACAGGCTGCTCTGTCGGCCACCATGCTGTCCAAGGCTCTCATCAGGATGTCTGGCATGTGGTCTGTGAGCATCTTTGGGCCTATGAGTATTTTGCTGAATTCTGCTTCATGTGACCACTTTGCCCTATACCGAGCAGCAGCCCAGCAGCCAAACCTTAAACAGAAAAGAAAACACCAGCTAGTGAGTGTCCCTTGAGTGTGGTCTCCAGCATGTGCTTTCTTTCCCTGGTAGGGAGTGGCCAGACCTGCACACCATCACACTCACCTCCCTGAGGTGCCCTCTTCCTCCAGGTGGATGATCCTGCCAGGAGGGTACAGAGGGGGGTACTTGGGCGGGGAGTCCAGTGGGGAGTCGCTGGAGAAGCTGTATGCTGGGGACCAGTGTGTCAGCAGACTCTGCTCCCCCAGAAGAGGCTGTGTCAGGTCTCCCTGGTCACCCCCATCCAGTTCGGTTGGAAAGTTATCAGGGTTCCCTCCAAACAGTTCGTACCAGCAGCCTTGCAGCAAGATCTTGTACTGAGGGTGAGAGCCAAGACAGAGCGTGGGTCCTCTGAGGATTCACCACCCTTACCAGGGGGACCTCACAGGACTCTGCTTAGGTGGCAGCAACCCTCAGGGTTCAGGAAGTCCTCTTGCCCAAACCACTGGTAATGAGTGTTGGGTGCCTCTTGGGTGATGAGCCAACATACTTGCAGCAATATTTAAAAACTAAATCATGCATATTTTGCTGATGAAAAAATTATTTTTTTGGTGGTGCTGGAGATGGGACCCTGGGGCCTTTTGCCTTAATTATTTTCAGGAAATTTTGCAAATTAGGTTAACCCTACCCTTAAAGATACTAGGTTTTTTTTTTTTCCCCCTCTCTCTCCCCTTCTCTTTTTCAGGGTTGTGGGGAGCTGATTGAACCCAGGGCCTTGCACATGCTCTTCCACTGAGCTACACCCCTTATTTAGAAACTACCTTCTAAGAAATTTGGAGAGGACAGCTGATAAGAGGAAAAAAATTTTTTTTTCCTGATTAGCAACAAATACCCAAAAAAGTTGAAGTTAAAGAAGTGAAGACAGGTAGATGATCGTGGTTCAGCGGGAGTCCTTGCCTAGCCTGTGTGGGGCACTGGGTTCGATCCTCAGCACCACATATGAATAAACAAAATATTAAAAAAAAAAAAAAAAAGAAGTGAAGACACCTGTGCCGTGTGGGCTATGGGCTATGATGGTAACGGCTGCCTCGGCTGTTCTTCAGGCACCCGAAGCCCACGCTTGCTGAAAACACTGACTGTTCACTTGGGCCTGTGGGCATCAAATGGGTGACTGGAAGGGGATGAAAACACTCAGCATCTGCCCTTCACCTCGAGTCTGTCTCCTTTGCTGCCTTAACTTTTGGGTCAGACACTACCCAGCTCTGTATATAGACGTGTTGATCGTTTTGAGAGATGTTTTGCCTAGAACCATAAGGTCGACTTGACCTGAACTTGCCTAGTGTCTGTGTCTGTCTCTCTCTCTCTCCTTCCCTACTCTAGGGCCAAAGACACATAGCAGCTGCCATGATGAGAAATACCAGACCCTAAAAGGAACAAAAAGAGGTGGCACCCGATTTTCTGGAAGATCTCTGGCTAACTCAGAAAAGACCTGTGTTCCTCCCCTTTATTAGCCATCTCTCTCCATCATTAATCCCGCAACCCTCTTAAGTGGAGAAGCTGATTTGTGAGCAAAGCTCTCTCTTCTCCATTCTTTAGCTACTGAATACGTACTTCTGTCAAAAAAAAGAAAAAAGAGGGCTGGGGATATAGCTGAGTTGGAAGAGGGCTTGCTTCACATGCACAAGTTGCTGGGTTCAATCCCCAGCACCACAAAAACACAACAAAAAAGGGATCATCTGCAATTCCATTATCCAAGAAAAGTCACATTTTGGATTTTGGTATATATTTTTCAAATTTTTTGTCAAAACCCAACCATACATGTCTATAAATACCTCCTTGTCCCCTCTGCTCATATCTCATAATGTTCTGCCCTCTAAATTTACTTATTGCCATACTAGGGACTGAACCCAGGGGTACTCTGCCATTGAGCTACGTCCTTAGCCCTTTTTATTAATTTAATTTTGAGACAGGGTCTCAGTTGCCCAGGCTGGCCTCAAACTTGGGATCCTCCTGCTTCAGCCTTCTGAGATGCTGGGATTACAGGCATGTGCTTGTTTTTGCAGCACTGAGGATCAAACCTGGGCTTGATCCTAGGTAAGTGCAGTATGCTCCCAGCCTCCATCACTGTTTTCACAGCTGCATCGTATCCACAATGTGGGCATACCAGTACCTCTTAAAATATGATTTTGCAGCCTTATTTTCTAAACCAGAGACAATATAATCAAAAGCACCAGAATAGTCAAAGCAGGACTAGGAAGTCTGGCAGAAGGCAAATCACTTAACGAGAACAGGATTACTCTGTTGCAGTACTTTCTAACTGGCACTTCGCGTACTTCAGCCATTTGCTTTCTTGGATATCACAGAGTCCTAGATAAAAATCCATTCTGAGGGCAGCAGGAGAACTTCAAGCAATAGCATAAAGCAGTGCTCCCCATGGCTGTGAATTCAGACAGCCCCTCAACTCCATGCGACTCTCCCTGAGAATCCTCAACACTGGCACCCAGGTTACCTTAGGCTTATTACAGTGAGCAATCACTCGCAAGATCCTTTTCTTCAGATCTTCCATGTTGGTCACACTTAACCTGTTCGGCAAAAGATGAGATTCAGGCTCAGTACGAAGTACTTTCAGCTACTCCAACCCACCGACCAACTGGACGTCCAGCACGCTCACCTGGGAATCACATCCTTTCCCAGGACAAGTGACACAATGAAGTCCTTGGAGTACTCGTAAAGAGATTTGCTGAAATTTTAAATGAAATGCTAAGTCAGTCTTCTGCAGTATCAGAAGCAACACTGCCAGGTCAGTGGGAGGTTCTCTGTCCTCCAGAGGGGACGAGAAATGTCTCGAGGCTTCAGCCAGAGCAACTCTTGACAGATTCTATTAGGGCCACAACAGACATTCAACGGACTCCACAGCAAGACATCAAACTGGATCCAGAGAGCAGACCGAGTGTACACGTTTACCCTTTGGCCCTGCCACCCCACCTAGCAGAAGCTACCTAAGGGACACTGGCAAGAATGTCAGAAGACAGAGGCAAAAAGCTATTCATTGTGGTGCTACTTGAAGAGCAGAGGCTGGCCACCACCCAAACGTCTGTCCACAGAGAACTGGGCCCAGCCCACAACTGTCCACACGAGTCTTCTGCTGTGAGACAGGGTTCTCGTGTGCTGTTGTGGTGTGCTCAGAATACACCGTTAAGTTCAAAGGAACAAAAACAAAGCAAAAGAGCAGGTACAGTAAGCTACCTTTAAGAAGAGAAGAGGGCTGGGGTGTGGCTCCTGTGATAGAGCACTGGCCTAGCACATGCGAGGCACTGGGTTTGAGCCTCAGCAACCACATTAAAAAAAAGGAAGTTTAGAATATATGCTTGATACAATTAAGAAAAAGAAGACTACAAATACATATGGTGATAATGAAAAGTAAAAAATCATCAGAAATGGTTACTCTGGAATGGAAGATGTTTTTAAGGGAACCGGATGGAAACTAAATTTCTCTGAATGTACTTGCTTTGTAGGGTTGTCTTTGGAACCATGTTAGTATCTTATTAACATAATTAGAAAATAATCAACTAATACCACAGGTAATCTCTAAAACCAAAAGGCAAATGAGATAGTTGAACCAGTTATTTCAAGTGACTTTAAACAACTGTAATTTGGTTGTACGTCCCTAGCACGAATAGAGCCTAAGAACAAAACAAACTGCAAAGAACTTTAGAGCTACTCCTAGTACTCACACTACTAGATGTGACATCAGTGTTACTGTTCTGAATCCTTGATCCATGTGTGTATTTATATACACATGGGGAGCAGGGTTTGAACAAAACCATTTCCTGCCTCTTTCTGCTGAAAGGAACCACAACTAACCCTGAGGTAACAAGCACCCCTGTGCCCACGTTATAGTCTCTAAGTCCCTTTCCCACAATGGGAACTGATACACCTTGGAGTACAGCTGATTGTAAATATGAACAGAGAAAAAATCTTAAGGCCCTTTCAAGCCCAGAACTTCAGAAGATTTTATCAGAAAGCAAGAAAACTAGCAGACAACTTCGCTGTGTCAAAGGCTGGAGAAACCTATCTGAAGGGACTCCCCATGGCCACAGCCAGGACAGCTCACAAGTTGACAGGATAAGAAGTTCATGTCGCTGAAGACTGCTTCCCAACAGTGCCAGGTGGAAAGATCCCAGCATTTATGTGTCTCTCCTGAACTTCCTGTCTGAACTATGTACCTCAAAGTAACCAATACTTGCAGATAAGTTTTTTATAGGTAATTTTCAACTAATTAAATATAGAAGGAATGATAGAAGCAGGTGATCACATTTCATAACCTCAATAAAAACCAAATCTCAGTAATGATCATTAGGGCTGATGTCACGGAACACAGCGTGGCTGCCAAGGTGGTGCAACGGGAAGCACATACCTCCTATGATGTCATATGGACAGAAAGTGCACCCTGAATCTGAGAAGTCCTTTGGTACCATTTTCAAGGAATTACAACCAACCTAGGCAAGGCAGACATGTTCAATGAAACTATGGATATTAATGCAGTACTGGACAAGTTCTTCAGAACACATGACCTGATTTCAAGAAACAGTGCACACCTGTAATCCCAGCACTTGGGAGGCTGAGGCCCTAAGCAACTCAGTGAGACCCCGCCTCTAAATAAAATACAAAACAGAGCTGGGGATGTGGCTCAGTGGTTGAGTGCCCCTGATCCCCAGTACAAAAAAAAAAAAAAAAAAAAAAAAGAAAGAAAGAAACACAGAAAAGTAAAGAAGAGGGAAAAATCTATATGTTAAAAGACAGTTATAAGGCCAGCCCACCACATCCAATGTGAGAATCTTGTTTTGGATATTAATGCAGACGAACCAATTTTAGGAGATGGATGGAAAAATGTGACTAATTACTGGATATTAAGAAATTATTTTAAAAAATTTCAGCTGGGTGCAATAGAGTGTGCCTGCAATTCCAGTTACTTGAGACTGAGGCAGCAGGATCACAAGTCTGAAGCTAGCCTGGGAAACTTGGTGAGACTCCATCTCAAAAAATAAAACTAAAATAAGGGTTGCTGGGGCTGGGGTTGTGACTTAGTGGTGGAAAGCTTGCCTAGCACATGTGAGGCACTGGATTCAATCCTCAGTACCACATAGAAACGGTAAGTAAAATAAAGGCCTTGTGTCCTTCTACAACTAAAAAAATATTAAAAGAACAACAACAACAACAAAAAGGCTGGGGATGTAGCTCAGTAGAGTGCCCTGGTTCAATGCCCCCCCCCCAAAACAAACAACAAAAAACCCCAAACAAACAACCAACCAACCAAGCCCTTTATTTTTTTTTGTTTAAAGAGCACTGTAGTTATATTAATAGTCACACATAGTAGTTGGGTTCATCCTGACAAACTCACGTATGCATGGAAATCATTTTCAGTTCTTTTAGCTATATCAGGGTATTTACAGATAGAATGATATGCTGTATCAGGTTTGCTTCCAAGTTAACTCAGCTGTGGGGGACATGTGGGAAGTCGGGTGAAGGCACATAAAATGATTAGCCATATGTTGATGAATTATTGAAGCTAATTAAGTAGAGGCTCACACAATGTACACTCTCTACATAAGTTTTTGGGATGAGGTTTCGGGCCCATCTTAAACTCCTAGGCTCAAGTGATCCTTCCCTGCCTCAGCCTCCTGGTAACTGGGACAACAGGCACTGCACCCAGCAATACTCTCTACTCAGAGTTTTTTATTTTATTTAAAAATTATTATTTAGGGTCTGGGGTATAGCTCAGTGGTAGAGCACTTGCCTACCACATGCTAGGCCCTTGGGTTCCATCCCCAGCACTGAGGGTGGTGGGGAGAAAGGATCTTTATTTCTTCACTTTTCTATATTTTCCCAATTTTCTATAATAGGTACAAAGCCCTTTTTTTTTCCCTTTTAATTTTTTATTCTTATTTTGTCTCTTTTTAAAAATGTGGTAATTTAAAAAAAAAAATCAGGGTGAAAGGTTACAGACTATCCAATCAGTATGCTGAATCAGCAAAGAAAAATACTTTTCAAATTCATTAAAAGTGCCATAATTTATTTGTTCAAACTCAGAATGTACACGTCCAAGAGAATCCCTAACACAAATTAGGGACACTAGGTGACAGAGAAGTGATAATGTAGGTTTATCACAGGTGACAGGTGCCAGCTCTGGTGGGGGTGCTGACAGCAGGGGAGGCTTGCAAGTGTGGGGCAGGGTGTGGGGGACACAGGGACTCTCGGAACCTTTGCTCAATTCGGCTGTGAATCCCCGAAAGTAGTCTCTCACAAAGTGAACCTTAGAATTATATCATTTAGGAAATCAGAATTATATCATTTAGGAAAGCAGAGCTACAGTGGAATCTAAGGAAGGCTGTAGATAATCTTCCTTCAACTACACGGTGCTTCAAAACTTCTCTCGGGAATGAGAAGCTATAATGAAGTTACAAATAAAAGATGAGTGGAGCTGGGTGTCGTGGCGCAGGCCTGTAATCCCAGCAGCTCAGGATGCTGAGGTGGGAGGACTGCAAGTTCAAAGTCAGTCTCAGCAATCTAGTGAGGCCCTAAGCAATGTGGTGAGACCCTGTCTCAAAATAAAAAATAAAAAAGGGCAGGAGGGCTGGGGATGTGGCTCAGCGGTTAAGCACCCCTGGATTAAGAGGAGTGGCCCACAGGGCTGTGGGCAGCACCCACTACTCACAGGACAGCATGGCATTACCTTAGCAGTCCCCGGGGTGGGGAGAAGGCGTATGCCCGGACTTGGGGGTAGGAGCTCCGGAGCATGATGGCCAACAGGGCAGCAGCTCCAGCACCAAGGCTGTGCCCCACCACAACCAGCCGGTACTCCTAGAGGACGAAGAGCAGAGTGGGTGAGAGCTGAGAACAACGATGGCTCATGGCAAGAGAAGAAAAAAATTATTCAGAATCTCACAGGAGCGATGCTGAATGCTTGGCTCAAAATCCCATCGTTGATGAGTCGTCGGTAGATGTATCTGGCGGCTTGGGAAATCCCCTGGAACAGACAGGAAGGTCAGCAGGACTCCGCAAACAGGACCCACAACAGGCTCGTGCTGTTGACTCCAATGACTTCCCCACACAGGACTCGACCTCAGGGGTCAGTGGCCCTACTGTTCTTTGCTGCCCTCCTGGCACCTGGTCTGGGCCCTGGCATCAAACAGCTGCTTGCTACATACTAAAGTGGACAAAGGGACACCCCAGGAGCATCCTTCCCCAACTGCACATATACTTCTGCAGCCTCTGCTGCGGCTACGTGGTGCTTTGCCATATGCCGAGTTCCTATGGTTTGTCAGATTTTGATTATAAATGACTGACGTTTTTCAACAATGTTAAAGCATATGATACAGTTATTTTTATTTTTGGTACTGGGGACTGAACCCAGGGGTGCTTAACCACTGAGCCACATCGCTGGTCCTTTTTATTTTTTATTTTGAAACAGGGTCTCACTAAGTTGCTGAGCCTGGCCTTGAACCTGAGACCCTCCAGCCTCAGCCTCCTGGGTGGCTGGGATTACAGGCGTGCGTCACCACGTCTGGCTGCCACACAGTTCTTAATAACCCTAACTAAGCATCCCCTGGCTCTGCAAAAGCAAAAAAAAAAAAAGTGCATCAAAAGTGAGTTCTAGGGGGTTCAAGTTTGGCTTTAACCCCCAAAATAAAATTTAAAACTTTCTAACAAACGCAGCTGTTCTACATCACAGGCTCCTTGAGTTATGCAGTTCCAACAGAGGAGACAACCCCGCTGGCTTGTGGAGCCTCCTCATGAGTTTCTCTGCCAGGCCCCAGACAAGCAGGCCTTGCCCTGTCCTCGTGTGGCTTGCAGTCTAGGGGAGGTTGGGGTTTGTTGTAAGATGGGAGTCTGTGATTATCTCTAAAACAGCTGCAAACGAAGACTGAGTAATTCGCTAACTCTGCAAGCAGAACACTGATCTGGGTACCGCACAGGATGGATCCATCAAAAGGCTCTGACACTCTGCCTGTTCAGGCAGGTGGTCTCGACAAACCACTAGCTCCAGACTGCAGTGCAGTCTACTCCAGGCAGCGTGTCTTAGGTACCTATTATGTTTTGCACAATCAGCCAAAGAGAATGTGGCCCGTAGTGATGTCCTTGGCACACAGGAACAGGTGAAATGCCAAGATGGCTCTTGGATGCAGGGGGCTGGGCTCTGATCACGTGGACAGCATCACAGACAAGAGCGGAGAGCAGGCCTGGGGCAGCAGCTCCCCAGCCAGGGGACCAATTGTAGTGGAGATGCTAACTGGTGCCAGGCAGAGGCCTCAGCTCTTGGTTATAGGAAGCCCTTTTCTGAACACAGCCCATAAGCTCTGCAGGAATCCTGGGCTCCCTGAGGTGTTTATAGTTGTTCTTCTTCATACAAACAATCATAGTTAAATTGGAGTCTTTTTGTGAATTTATGCACAAAAAGACAACTACAGGTTTAAGAAAAAATTCCCACTGGGAGTGTAGCTCAGTGGAGTGCTTGCCTAGCAGGCTTGAGGCCCTGGGTCCCACACATAGGACCACACTCACACACAATTTTTAAAATGACTACTACAGAAGTACCTGTTTATACAACGTATATAAAAGCAAAGTCAAGTCATCACCTTCCCCTGATGGCCTGAGCCCTCCCACCCCACAAGAAGCAGTGGCTGCAACCTTTGGAAGTGAGTCATTCCAACTTTCTCTAAATGTTAACAAACTCTGCTCTGCAATGTCATTAGTCATCAGGGAAATGCCAACCAAAACCACAGTGAGATGCCACTTCACACCCCGCCCCAAGTACAGCTATCATCAAAAGCCTGCAAATAACAAGTGCTGATGAGGATGTGGAGAAAATGAAACTCTCAAACACTCCTGGCAGGAAGGTAAAATGGCACAGCCACTGTGGAAATCAGGTTGGTGCTTCCTCACAGCTAAACACAGAATCACCACATGACCCCTCAACTGCGCACCTAGACACAAACCCCAAAGATTTAAAAGAAAGGAGGAATTTGAACAGACATTTGCACACCCAGGTTCACAGCGGCCCCAGTCACAACAGCCAAAGGTGGACATGCCTCATGGGTCCACTGGTAGATGAGTACAGGTAGACTAGGTGTGGCATAACCATCCAATGCACGAGTGTGAAGATTTAAGAGTGAAATGTCAATACATTCTACAATGCGGATGAAACCTGAAAACACAAACACACAAATCCAAGACAACGCAGAAGAGAGGTTACCAGGGGCAGCAGAGAGGGCGGTTAGGGTTTCATGGGTACAGAGTTTATGCTGGGGATGATAAAAAATCCTGGGTAGAGATAATGGTGATGGGTGCACAGCACTGTGCAAACACCTAATGCCACTGAATTGTACACTTAGAAATGGTTAAAATGAGCCAGGTGCAGTGGCCCATGCCTGTAACCCCAGCAGCTTGGGAGGCTGAGGCAGGAGGATCACATGCTCAAGGCCAGCCTCAGCAAAGCCCTTTATAAAAAATAAAAAAGGGCTGGGGATGTGGCTCTGTGGCAATGCCCCAGTACTAAAAATACAAAATAAATGGTTAAAATAACACACATTATGTGCATTTCACTATCACTAAAGAAAATAAAAAAAATAAAACACTCGTGAGCACTGTTTAAAAAACCCAAGGCTGTGCTCTGGGTAGGTGTTTGTTGTCCCATCAGGTGGTGCTCACGTGCCCCACCCCAGGGCACAATGGGGAGCTGGGACCTGGCTCCTGCTGCATCTGCAGAGCTTGTGAAGCGGTGCCCGGCGCTGCCAGGGCATCCCTGCCGCGGGGCGGCCCTTTCTCTCGCTACTCCAGGCTGCACTGGCGCCTTCTCACCAGGACAGTGCACTTCAATTAAGAGGGAAGGAATCCACAGCTTCTCTGGCTCACATGCCTGTCTGACGCTCCAGTAAGTCACTCAGCCTCTCTGATCCAGTCTCTAACACACACATACACACGCCACCCTGTAGGCCTGGCGTGGGGACTGACACAGTGAGAATAAGCACTTGCTGCGTGTGGCAGCTGCCAAGTGGTGACTGTCACTCCATTAGTGCTGACAGGAGACCCGTGACCCTGCTGTACCTTGTGTGCCACACAGTCCTGCACCTCAGCCTCCAGGTGGAGGCTCTCACTCTCTGCAGACAGATCGGTGAGGATGTCCTGTAAAACAGGCACAGATAGGAGAAGGGTCAGCCTGTGGTGTGCACCCACACCCTCTGAGGGACAGCAGGTGGCAATCTCCCGGTCAGACTGACAAGGAGGGAGCCTAGGAGGCCTCACCTCAGCAGAGATGCCCATGCTAGTCAGGCAGGTCCCAAGGCCTCAAGGCAGCAGCTTGGGACCAGGCACGAACCTGAAGGGGACACGAGTGCGTCCGAGACACACCTCTGCCCCAGACTGCACACAGTCTCAGGACCCTCACAGCACAGAGCCTATCCCAGGGTTCTGAACAAAGCACTGCTCCTGTCCTGAGGCCCACAGTCAAGAGCTCACTGAACTGTAAGAGAGTAACTGGCCCATGGACCACTGCCAGATCAAGGCTGGCGCAGGAGGGTGCAGAACCCAGGGCAGGGAAGAGCCTGTCCTCAATGAGGGGATGGCACACTTGAGGCAAAGGCATGGCCCCAGCACCAGGCCATCCCTGGGCCCCAGGAGGCTGCTTGCTGGGGTGGGGCTCCACACCCGCACTGTGAAAAGCCCCACGGGTGATTTGCATGGGCTTCACACTAAAAGCAGCAGGAAGCATGGGTGGTTTCTAGAAAGGACAGGGGAAAGGACAGACTGGGAAGAGGAGGGCCTAGCCAGGGACAGAGATGGGGGACCCTTCCACTGTAGGAAGAGGACCGGACAGAATGAGGGCTGTGGTGCTGGAAATGGAGGACACCGCCAGAGGCCTGGGCTGGAACTTCACACACCATGGACTGGGCAGTGGGTAGAGAAAGCAAGGACAACGTCACTATTTCTTCAGTAGCAACTGGGGGTGCTGGCAAAATGAATGCAAACAGGAATCCGGAAGGGTCCAGGGAGACCTAGATGGCCTCCAAGATGCAAGTATGGGGTCCTGGGAACTGGGTGGAGGCACGCAGAGTCAGTCCAAAGCGGAAGAGGGTCGAGGACACAAGCTGTGGAGTCTCAGTACATTTTCTGGGTCAGCAGAGAAGTATGAGGAAGTGAGAGAAGCAGTCAGGAAGGAACCAGAAAGCATGCCAGAGAAACAGGGAAGAAGCGCCTCTTGAGATGGGGAACAAAAGAGGGGCCACGGGGCAGGGAGAGACCAAGTGGGGTCTGCTGCTGCTAGAGAAGAGCTGGCTGGTGCCGCCCGGCAAGAGGCTTGGGCAAGTAAGGAACTGGAAGAGGAACTTGGAAAGCATCACGTGACTTTCAAAAGGAAGACTGAACTTGTCCTCTCTGGCTATGGGCACAGGAGATTTGAGGGGATGTTCCCTGGGTTTGGGGCCTTGGGCACATATCCAGGGAAGTTTCAGGAGATAAACTAAACAGGTGCCCCTCTCAGAGCCCCTCCAGCTGGGAGGATGAACCTGTTGACATCTCTGCTCCTGACACTTGTCAGTTAAAGGGAACAATCTCGCCCAGGTTTTGCAAAGGGGTATTTCACAACCCTGGATCTGCTTCTGCATTTTCTGTCAGGGTGTCTTCTGTGTCTTTGCTGTGGCCTAACAGAATTTTTCACTTTGAGCACTGGCAGCTTGCTGATCTGCACTTCCTGCTCCCAGCACAGCCCCAGCTCTAATTTGTCAGGGTCCATGTTACCTGGAGAGACATGGTCCCTCTCACAGCGACCACAATGGACTCTTTCCTGTGATCCAGAGCCACTAAGAAGGGCAGCTCATATACCTGAAAGGATGAGAAACATGCGTGAGGTCTAAATAGTGGAAATACCAGCTAATGATACAAAGTTAGACCATGTCTGTGTCCCTTGCGATTACCACAAAGAAACCTTGAGGAAACATGTCTCCCTCCACATCCTTGCCAGCCAGGGCTCCACTTTGACACTATAACCAAAGGCCTTCATTAAACACATGACTGTCATGGCCAGTGGTTTTCTTTCTTTGCCTCTCTCACCCCCACCAGCAGGTCAAATCTACTGTGCTGCTACCTGGTGGGTTTAAGCCTCACTTTACCTCCCTCAGGTGGGTCCGGGCACCACTGATTGATCATTTGATGGATAAATTCAGTCCTGTGCTGAGCAGCTACCGGCCATTCCTGGAGGCCAGGACCACAGGTGCTAGCCACAGGATTCTCAGGCTGCACTACCCTGCCACCTACTGGAGTCAGGTGAGACATGGTATCTCTGATGAACCCTGGTTGTTCCACCTTTTGTTAAACCTTGGTTTTAAACCTGGATCCATGACCTGTGTGGGCTTCGAGGGGGGTCTGTGAATGCCTGAAACAGCACACAAGATTTGGGGGTGAGTGTGTGTGTGTGTCTCTGAATTACATAAAGGACAATTTCCAATTCCCACTGGAATCTCAAAGGACTCTAGGACCCAAAATTAGTTAAGAACCACTGTTTGATACTGCACCTTGTCGTGGAAGCTTATGTGAATGAAGTCCCTGTACTGTAGCCCTGTCGTCTGCAAGATGGAGCCAAAATGGCAGTTGAGCTGATCACCTCCAACCAAGTCATATTCTGTTGTTCTGCTTCTGCAACTAAAAAGAGGGCAAAGAGGTTAGAGTCCCAATCTGAACCCTTACCAGGAATACTGATTCTCACTGTCATATTTTCCCAGGAAACAAGAGAACTATAGCTGACAATTTCCTGGACAATCCCGCTAACAGAGAATGGCATGCATGCAGGTATTCATTCATTTATCCATTTATTTTGCAGTACTGGGGACTGAATCTAGGGGCACTCTACCACTGAGCCATATCCCCAGTTCTTTTCATTTTTTATTTTGAGACAGGGTCTTGCTAAGTTGCTGAGACTGGCCTTGAACTGGGGTTCTCCTGCCTCAGTCCTCTTAATCACTGGGATTATAGATATGTGCCACTATGCTCAGCTAAACTCACAATTTTATAGACACACCGAGCTAAACTGCATGAAATTTCTATTTCCCCCAACTCTGTCCACTGAAAAGGCCCAGAAGCAATAACACTAGGAGTGACAGACACATTTAGGTCTTGGTTTCTAAATACCACTGCCCAGACTGAAAGGAAGGGGAGCCCCCAGGAACCATTCCAGGGAGAAAGGAAGATGAGGTGAGCATCTTACATCAGAAACTTAGGAAGTGCTCAAAAAGTGATAGGGACATATCAAAAGGACACAAGAGAATCTATAGGACCAAGTCTGGGACATTTTAAGCACAAAATACTATGCTTATTACAAAATGATTAGTAATGAATCATAACCCACAGAATAAAGTCAGAATCTGTATATAAATATTAATAAATAATAAAGAAGGAAAAATTCTTCTTTGCAGCAGAATGACAACTAATGCAGAAGAAATGGTGAAAATCATAATTCTGCAATGACTCTAGAAATTACTGATTCACACAAGAGTCAATGAATGCCACAGATACTGAGTGGAAGTTTGGAGAGGAATCAGATATTTAAATGATCTCAAGGTATCTCCCCAAAGGAGGCTTCTTGTTTCAAAGGGAAGGAAGGCACCACCAGTAGACTCCTGACAGGATATAATAGAAGGACATAAAGCTCCTTGGAGATCATCCCTGCCCAAAGTCCAAAACCTGGATCTAATCACAAGGAAATGCAAATGGAGGCCCTCCTAAAAATACATGCGCCGACCTCTTCCAAATGTCAAAGTTGTGAACTACAAGAGAATGACGGAGGAGCTGTTCTGAACCGAGGGAGATCACAGAAAAGAGCCAGGGGCTGCAGATGGTGCTCCGTGGCAGAGCACTTGCCTGTTATGCATGAGGCCTGGGTTCTGTCCCCAGCAGGCAAACAAAAAAGGGAGCTGTGGCAACCACAGTGCAAAGCGCCATCCCCAGTGGATGAAAAATTGTGAAGAGGGATATTAATGATATAACTGGAAGAATGTGAATACAAGTTGCAAATTAGTTAATAATCAGTGATAAAGTTCCTGAATTTTACAATTTTATTAGAGGTATGTAAAAGAATGTCCTTAGAAAATTTAGGCTGAAGTAAAGAAGCATGGAGTAGTAAGTAAATCTCAAACAGTTCAGGGAAAAAAATATGCCTAGGGAGAGAGGCTGACAGAGTACACACGAAATGAGTCAGAACTAGTGACTCCAGATGAAGGATTGAGGGGATGCCTTTGTTTGGTTTTTGCAAGTTTTTTTTTGCAGTACTGGAGATTGAACCCACTAGGGATGCTCCGTTATGAAAATAGAACCCCAGCCTTCCTCTTTTTACTTTGAGACAGGTTCTATGTTAAGTTGCCTAGGCTGGTCTGGAACTCACAATCCTCCTGTTTCAACCTCCTGAGTAGCGGAGATTCTAAGGTGTGTGCCACTATGCCCAACTTGAAAGCTTTTGAAGTATTTCAAAATAGACCTTTTTTTTTTTTTTTTTTTTTTTTGAAGGACAAATGTGGACACGGAAGCCTCCCACCAAGCCAACCTACCAGTCACCACCAATTTTGCACAGTCCTGTAAATGGGTTTCTATAAATGTAGAGAGGCCACCCATAGGCAGCTGCTGCAAACTGCATATAATGATGACAATTTTCTAATTCTGCATCCAAATCAGCTTCCTGGAAGAGAAGGAAAAAAAAAGCTTTCATTTAGAGGAACTCACTGAGGGGAGGATGGACACACTAAGATCTTAAATGCAAGAACTCCAATTCCTGATTCTTCCTGCTCTTTCTTCATGGACTGTAACTCTCAGGGGACTTCTGTAGGGGAAACTGATCCTTAAATATAGACAAGATGAACCCTCCAGGAATGCAGGGAGTATGGTGGGAGATAACATCAAAAAGACCCTGGGGATTCTTCTGACTCCTGCCTAGAGGCATTAGCAAGGTTCTGCCACTCCATGAGGTAAAGATCTATGGCAGAAAACCAACATAAAGCAAAGATGAACTATTTCTGCCCCTCAGGCCCAGAGAAAAAAGAACACACACCTCAGGAGGTAGGAACCAGGCTCAAGTCCCATCCCAGAAAGAATTTTTCTGGCACATAGCATCCAATAGTGAATTTCCTAAACAGAGGGCCTTGAAAATATGATGGATGGTGAACTGGCTAAGAATGGGCTCCAGGTGAGGAGCTGCCTCAGCAGACAGGTGATAAAGTAGAAGCAGAAGCCGCAAATTGGGTTCCAGACCAATTACTATTGAAACTGCTTGTGGCTAATTGTGTATCTTTGAAGATCAATACAGAGGAGTGAATGTCAAAACTGTCAGTCTGACAAATTCAAGCTTACCTGGGAGTGCCCTGGGGAGTGGCTGATCACCTCCTCAGGTTCCTGGCTGTTGGTGACATTGTCCTGTTGCTGGTGAAGAAGTGCGAGACCTGCTGCGATGTCGCTGGGCACCAGATCTGTGTCCTGGGTGGGAAATCAAAATGGCCTGTCAATTAAAACCCAGCAGGAACTGCCCAGTAACTCCTTAAAACCCAGTTTTATACAGTTAATATGGACACACACAGATACAGTGATACATACACACAACTGAAAAAGCATTTTCTTGCAGGACTCTTTCTATATGTGAGCTTAATATTTTTTCCTATCCTGTCCTCAGACAAATCTACTAGATTAATCTTTTTAAAACTTTAATTTTGAGTGACTTTTTCTAATTTACTAGTCTATTTCAAATCTTTTGCAAAGTAGGGGAGTAAATGGGTAAATCCTCCACCTTTTCAGTAATGTACAATTTGAGCCCAAGTTTATACCATCATTTCTCAAGTTGTTATTAAAGTCTTGTTAAAATATAGTCTACAGCAGAGATTTGTGAAGCTGAATGTATGCTTACTGGGTACAGCATGCCCTAAAAGAAACCCCAAACAAGCAAAGCAACAGAGCTGTCCTCTGGAGCCTGACCTTACCCTTTACCCTTTTTCTTCAGGACAGATATGGAGGAGCAGAAGTCCTCCACCAACAGCAGGTACTTCTAGCACACCAGAAATGACCTCTGGGTCATCAGTTCTGCCTATGATGCAGAATAAGAAATCCTCTGAGAATATCCAGCTTCTCTTCTTCCTCCTTCCAAACATCTTAAAGACTGGTTGAAGCACTCCTTCAAGATTCAGGGGGACACCCTTCTCTAAGCCCCTCGAGGCTGCTGTGGCCTGGTGTCAGGCTATGGGGCCAGCCCTGAACAGTACAAAGTTGGGCACCACTGAGAAGCGAGAAAGAGACAGGAAGGTATGGAGGATGTCAACACTCTTCCTCCTTACTTGGTCTCGATACAGCAAATAACAGCAGTTTATTGGAAAACATTGCATGAAAAGACAAAATTGCATACTGAATATGAAAGAAAAATAAGTATTTTCAAATCAGTAGAAGGCTCTAGAATGACACCCCTTGTACTGCAACACTTCAAGCTTTCCTTCATAAGTAGAATAATCTACCATTTTTGTCATGATATGAAATGGTAAGAAATCACAGATACTACCCTGGATGCATGACTCTGCCTATGCATGGTATCTGCCGAGTCAGCTGAACAGAGGATATATATATAAGAAAACAACTAGGAAATTATTCTCCAAATGTACAGGTTCCTTATTTAGTTCCTTAAAAATGGATTTGAGACCTTGATAGTGTAAACTGGGCACAGTGACACATACCTGTAATCTCAGCTATTTGGGAAGCCAAGGCAGAAGGATCATAAGTTTGAGGCTAGACTTGGCAACTTAGGGAGACTCTGTCTCAAAAATGAAATAAAAAGGTCTGGGGGTGTGGCTCAGTATTAGAGCACTTGTCTAGCATGTGACACCCTGGGTTCCATCCCCAGAATTGAAACATCAAACAAAAACCAAAAAACCCTCAAAAATGTAATGAACAGGTGTCAGTGAAAGGATGCTCCTGACCAACAAGGTAGGGTATGAAAAAGCCTGGCCTCTGCAGTTAACGGCTCCCCAGAGTGCTCACCCCAGACACAGTGCCTGCCCCCAGCCCATGCCCAAAGGCTCCAGGTTCTCAAAAGCTACTTTATGTGACTACGAGGCTCAGCTCAAGATGCAGTATGCTCAACCTCACAAAGAAGCATTTACTGAAACAGAAGAAAGAGACCAAACATATCCCTTCAGCTTACTGAAAAGTAGGTTGAGAAAAGCTCTGCCGTACTCGAAAAAGCAACTCGAGTATGGTCATCTTTCCCAATGCAACAGCACAAGAACTTGATTCTGGTTTCCCACACGCTTGTAGCTGCTGTCTTGAGGCCATTAAGTAACTGGCTTGAATCATTACTATCCAGGTGACTGGGACCAGACGAGGAATATGGGGCCATTTTCCCCCCCAGAGGGTCAAAGACAATGATAATGGTGACCACCGTGGCGGCGATGATGATCCAACTGCAAAACAGAGAGCGGAAAAGGCTCAGTGACTGTGGGCCCACCTCCAGAGGGCTCAGTTCCTGCACCTCTACAGAGGTGCTCCTTCCCGAGATCCTGGCTGAGGCAAGCAACTCAATTCTTCTAGAATGTTCCCCATGAACTCATAGCTAACCAGGGCCCTATAAAAATTAGAGTGGTAAAAATAAAGACAACAAAGGAAACAGGACTGTTTGGTGAGCAGAGCTGCAGCATGAACACAGAAGCAGCTAGAAGTAGTTCTTTACGGCACTCCCCTCACTACTCAGTGCCTCGGAGTTCTCAGTAAAACCAAAAACATTTCCATATTGTGTGACACCCTGGTAGGTCTTTTGTTCATGTGCTTGAGTATTTCTAGGTGGCCCCACAGCGTGCGTGGCCCTCTGAGTTCATAGACTGTGCTGCTGGGAAGATGCATCTCCGTGAGTGGACTCTGCTGCCTCCTGGCTGTGTGGCTGAGGAAAAGCAGGAACAGCACAAGCCCATTTCTGTACTCCTAATAGGAGGGGACGGAATTAGATCCTGCCAGACCATATTATAAGCCTTACTGTACTATTACTCCCTGATGCCATTCCTGACACTCTGTTTCTTCTCATCCTACTTTTAGTTTTGTTTTAGTATCCTTCTTTCTTGGAAGAGAAGGAATGCAGAAAAATGAGAACTAGTAAGAAATAAAAAAATTAACAAAAACATAAGGGAATATGAATTATTTCTCATATGCAAACCAGTGTCTCTAAGTTTTTATGAGTTACTCAGTCTGATTCTAACTCTGCTAGGAGGCCTGCCTGACACTGGGCTGCCTGTCACGTTCCTCACAAAGGCTCGTTCACCTGCGTCTAAAATGCATTTGTCGGGGTTGGGGCTGTGGCTCAGTGGTAGAGCGCTTGCCCAGCATGTGTGAGGTCCTGGGTTCAACTCTCAGCACCACATATAAAGAAATGAATAAAATAAAGGTCTATCAACATCTAAAAAATAAAAAAAAATGCATTTGTGATGAGAAGAAAACTAAAAGAGGAAGGTGGAAGACCTCACCTGACAACGACAGTTGCCACGATGCCATTCACAACAGTCCTGTCACACTGGACGCCATCCGCTACCCAGGCAGCCCCCAGAGAAGCCCAGACCATCTCTGGAACAAATAGTGCTAAGCGGATATACAGCAGCTTAGACATCGACTTCCGTGGTCCAGGGTTACAAATGGTCCCTGAAATACAGAAAATAACCAACAGCTCACTCACATCCTCACAGAAGAGCTTCCCTTCCACAGCAGCACAGCTCCAGAGGCACAGGTCTGTGCACACCCACACCTGCCTCAGCTTCCTACCACTGTGTGTGGTAACCTGCGTCCACGCTGGGGGGCAGCTGACTAGGTGAAGGCTGACTCGGGACAAAAAGCCTGATTCCTTTCTCATCTTCAATGGGGGCTACAGCTACTTGGCTCTGACTGGGCTGAATACAAACAGGATGTAGTTGCTCAGGTTCTTTTTATGTTTTGCTTTAATTTGGTACTGGGGATTGATCCCAGAGGCATTTAACCACTGAGCAACATTTCCAGCACTTCTTATTTTTTTTATTTTGAGACAGGGTCTTGCTATGTTGCTTAGTGTCTCACTTAGTTGCTAAGGCTGGCCTCAAACTTGTACTTTTCAGGGATTATAGGTGTGCTTGCCTGGTGCATTGCTCAGGTTCTAATAGCCTGGAAAACAAGCTCCACACTTACAGAAAACTGTATTGTCCTAAACACCATCCTAAAGCCCTGAATGTCTGTTTTTCTTTAATCCTCACAAACTGGTTTAGTCATTATACCATTTTACAAATGAGGAAACTGGGGCTCAGACCACATAAGAGGTACTTCTTGCAATACACTCTGGGTCTGCATGACCCGGGCTCTTTGACTCCTGGTCTTCACTCTGGGGAAGTGAACCACATTTTTTGTTTGGTGCTGAGGATGGAAGCCAAGGCCCTTCCCATGCTAAGCAAGTGCTCTACCACTGAACTATACCCCCACCCCCGAAGTAAAAATGTCTGATGTGTGAGACCCCTTGGGGAAGTCCAACTTTGAGACATGACATTTTTATTGCATTTGCAAAACAAATCCAAGTATCAGTAGAGGTCTGTGTGTTTAAATTCTTGATGTAAAACATCAACTCTCTTCCTTTTGAAAAATGTGGAGATAAACACTAAGTTAAAAAAAAAAAAAGCCATATGATTAAAACAAAAACAATGTTGAAAAAAATCTAAGATCTAGAGAATGACATGGTAAAGAAATAGCCTTAAATTCCCAAAATCACCCTTTTAGAATTACTTAGAGTCTCTTTTAAAAATATTAGGCGATCTCTGGCCTCATTTTTGGCACAAAGACAATTTTATAAAATAATTATAACAGTTCTTTCTCTGAGGGACACATAAAATGTGCAGATCTGTAAAAACAGTCCCACATCGCTGGCCCTCCTAGAGAAACAGGAAACGATACTCAACACTGTCTTTAGGAGGGTCAGCAGCCTCACCTAGGACATCCTAACACATCCACCCTAACATTATCTGAAGCACTTGGGCTTGAAATGCCAACCATGTGACCATGGCTCCAGATGCTGCATTAATGAAATACACACATAGACAAGGAAGCAAAATGCAGTGCTTCAGATCAAGGTTCCAGAAAAGACATGAGACACTGCGCAAAAGATCCCTTTCCATAGTTCCACCTGCCTGGGAGGCATCTTCATTTGCACACTCACCTTCCTCTTGAGATAAAGAAGCAGGAGTGGACCTGGCCCTGCAGTAGGTGCCCTGACACAGTGACCCCACTCCCAGGGAGCACAGCTGTATTGTAACGTCCTCACCGTTTTTCTGGAGTGACCTGTGGTCCTGCATCAGGCAAAGGCACTGATGGCAGAGGGACAAAGAGGCCTGTGTCACAGAATCATGAACTTCAGTGCCTCTGGCCACTGCAGCCAGCTTCTGTGGCTGGAGATAAGCAAGAGCTCCTGAGGCTCAAAGGCAGAGGAGAAGGAGATGTCTCATCACCAAAGCAAACATGGCGAATGGCAGCCCTCATCTGCCAAGGGCCTTCCCTATGAAAACGTGGTAGCAGTGAGAGTGGACTGTCTACAGTTAACCCTCTCACAGAGTGACAACCACAGGATTTCATCTGGGAAGTTCTCAAATCAAAAACAGAAGTGAGCCTGTAACCATATTCACTGCAGTCTATTCTCGACAGCCCAAATGGAAAATAACCAAAGTCTCTTACAATTGACATGAACTTAAACTAGTACATCTGCACCATGCAGTATTGCTCAGCAATAAAGAGAAATTAGCAAGGTGTGGTGGCACACACCTGTAATCTCAGCTACTCAGGAGGCTGAAGCAAGTTCAGGGCCAGATTCAGCAACTTAGCCAGACATGGCTCAAAAAAAAAAAAAAAAAAAAAAAAAAAAAAAAAAAAAAACAGAGGGCAAAGAAAGACTGTCCCTGGGTTCACCTGCCAGTGTCACTGAAAAAAAAAAAAAAAAAGAAAAAGAAATTACTACAATAATACTGATTGTTCCCAATAAAGCTATAAAGCTATATATTTATAACCAAGAAAAAGAGGATCAGTCTTTTGGATAAGGATGACTCAATCATTTTGTTCTAAATGCTCCCTCTGCAACACGTGATATTTCTTCTAGAGAAGAAAAGAAGTCTAAAGCTAAATACACATGTCTTTCTGCTTAATTATTAATTAATTGTTAAGACTTGACTAATGAAATGAAAGGGCAATGGAAATTATCCTTGTACCAAGAATTAAATTTACCAATGGTGTTATTTTAAAAAGACCTGAAATTATATACATAAAAAATAAAAACCAACCACACATACACACATACACACACACCCACACCCACACCCACACCCACAACCCTCACTGAATCAGTTTAGGGGTAAAATATTCAAACAGGAAAAAACTCAATTTTAGGGCCGAGGCAGAGCCCAGAGGTAGAACACTGGCCTAGCATGCATAATGCCCTGGGTTCCATCCCCAGTACCACAAAATAATGGTGATGACGATAATAATAATGAAGCAAATTTTAGGCCTTCCTCCCAGCCCTGAATCCCTAGTCCTCAGTCTCCTTCCAGGGAGAGTCTGTCCATAAACAACACATATTATATTCTGGGGAAACGAGCAGCAAACATACAATGTCCTGCCCCTTAGCACACAGGAAACCACCCTTTACTGCTCACAACTTATTTTCTCTCTTTTTTCCCCACCACTGTGCAACTGACTTCAGTGCCAGCAGCCTAAGGGCAGAGGTCAGCAAGGGTTCTGGGCCAGTTTTCTCTGGCATGGGCACTATCAGAGGCTCAGGGGGATTGGCCTGTCATAAATCCAAATCCAGGAATCACTTTCTTGTGTAAAGGTGCACAGTAGGCCAGGAAGAGGATGAAGTACAGTTCACCTAATCAGTGACCTTTGGATACATATAGTGCTTCCTGATGTTTTGTTTCTAGGATCCCCATGAAGATCCCTACAAGGGCTCCTTTGCACAAGTCAAATACACAGCAAAAAAACTGGTACACACACTCTTATTGCCATACTGGCCTCCCAAAGGGGTCAATTCATTTACTTTCTCACCAACAAAATGAGCTGCCTAAGGGCTGGGGACGTGGCTCATGGCAAGAGTGATTGCTTGGCACACGGAGGCCCTGGGTTCCATCCCTGGCACTGAAAACAAAAAGAGCTGCCGATTTCTACCCAGCCTTACCAGTGCAAGGTACTAAGAGATTTTACTTTGTGATAAGGATGAACATTTGAAAGTCATTTCCCTTCCTAGTCACCGTAGAAGTCCTTATATACTGAGGAGTGTTTCTTTGTCTCAGGTGTTACAACTGCCTTTTCCCACTTGTCCTTTTTTAAAATTTTAATCTTTTTAATGATATTCTTCACTGAAATTTCTATAATGTTTTTAATGACATTCAATACTAATTTTGTAATAAATTGGTAATTAAAAAATTTTTTTTGGTACTGGGAATTGAACCTGGAGACACTTTACCAGTGAGCTACATCCCCAACCCCTTTAAAAGTCTTTCATTTTGAGCCAGGCATGGTAGTACACACCAGTAATCCCAGTAGCTTGGGAGGCTGAGGCAGGAGGTTTTCAAGTTCAAAGCCAGGCTCAGCAACTTAGTGAGACCCTGTCTAAGTTGAGGAGGCCAGCCTCAAACTTGTGATCCTCCTGCCTAACTCTCCCAAGGCACAATAATTACAGGCCTGTGTCATGGTGCCTGGCTTCAAACTGATAATTAAACTGACATGTTTTGTATAAGACAGTGCTTTCAGTTTATCTGGGATACCTCTGGCCACAAGTAACAGAAAATCTAACTCAAACTGGTTTAAGGACAGGAAGAACCTGTGCAGACTGAAAGGACTAGTTGTAAGAGGTAGGCGGCCATCGGGCTTCTCACGGCACTGCCTGCTCTGTGTGAGAGTGGAGAAGCAGCACCACCCAGGACAGCCATCCTGATCTCTCCTAGAAAGGCAAGGGAGCACTTCCCCAGAAACTTCTAGAGAGTGCTCCTGGCTTTCAGTGGCCCACACTGGGTCCCACATACACTCCTGAACCAATCACCCACAGGTGAGGATGATCCTGAGGTGGGCTCATGCCAGCTTCTCTGACATTCTTGGTGTGTGAGGGGTGGGAATGAATTGAACAAATCCAAGCTCTGTTTGGAGGATGCAGTGAGACAGGCAACCCACGACACCAGCTTAACCTGCAGAGGACTCCTGGGCTCTGACCAGGGGTGTGATGGTGTGGGCATCATGGGTGTGTCTAGGAGTGACTATAAGCACCCACCACAGGAATGCAAATGAGCCCTGACACCACCAAAAACATCAGAAGGAAAACAAGGGGAAAGGCAGTTCACACTTACTGTTTCAAATCTGAATCTCCCATTACATTTAAAAACTTAGTGGTCCAAATGGAATGTGACTTGACAAAAAGGGCATGGGAATCAGATACTGCTATGTCTGAAATGACACCTAAACGCTTTATCTTTCAGAAAATCTGCCTTGATTGAGAAGCATCAATGTACTAAGTTGAGTTATACACATTTGATTCCTCCTTTCCCTTCAGCATTTGTAGCAATGAAAACCCAGAGTTGGGATCAACACAGAACGGGTGGGATCTTCTTCAATCCAGACCTGACAGATCCACAGTTTTACTAAATACTAAAATACATAGAGAGCTCTGTTTTCTATATATTCCCATAGTAAATGAGTGCATGCTGTGCTTCTTAGTCACCCAAAACCCTTAGATCTTTTTCTTGTGAAACACTTTCCTAACATCCGTTTTAACCCATCATTCCAAACTGTCAGGACCTGTGCTCTGTCACCAACTGCATCACTACCCAGTTGGCCATCAACAATTGGATATATCTCATTGGTAGACTATGTGTTTAGCATATGCAAGGCCCTGGGCTCAATCTCTAGCACCAAAAAGAATTAAAAAAAAGAAGATAATCTTGTTTATATTTTTAATATAAATATAAAAGGACAATCCTGCTTGTATTTTAGAGTAGACAATTCTCCAAAACTCATATTAAAATGGCCAATAAGTACATGAAAGGATGGTCAACACCATTTGTCATTAAAGAAATGCAAATCAAAACCATGAGATACCCATTTCCTGCTCACTAGGATGGCTATAATCAGAAAGTCTAATAAAACTGTGTAGATGAGGGTGATGAGAAATTAGAACCCTTCTATATTGCTGGTGGGAAAGTAAAATGGTGAGCTGCTCAGAAGTCTGGCAGTTCCTCAAAAGGTTAAATGTAGAGTTACCACATGACCCAGCAACTCCACTTCCAGGTACATACCCAAGAGAAATGAAAAGACATGTTTATACAAAAACCTGCATGCAATTGTTCAAAGCAGTGTTATATGTATTAGCCCCAAAATGGAAACCCAAATGTTCACCAACTGATGAGTAAAATGGGGTCTGTCCCTTCAATGTAACCTTAATCAACCATAAGAAAGAATGAAGTACTGAGCACGTATGACATGGATGAACCTTGAAAACACTATGCTAAGAAGCCAGACCAAAACACCATATAGTGGATAATTCCACTTCTATGATGCCCAGAATAGGCAAATCTATGGAGACAGAGTGCAGATGAGAGGATGCCTAGGGCAGGGTGAACTGGGGGGAAATAAGTGACTGCTAATGGGTACAGACAGGATTCCTTTTGGAGGTGGTGAAAATATTCTGAGGTTAATTGTGATAGTTGCACAACACTGTTGTGCAAAAACCACTGACTTGTACACTTTAAATGGGTGAGTCGCACGGTATGCAAATTTCACCTCAATAAAGCTATTAAAATAATAAAGATTAGGTGTCAAATAGGAAACTACTCTACCTTTCATGCTGACACACACGATGGCTGACACAGTACATATAACAACTGCCAGGAGGACCATGAGGACGATCAAGTAACTGCTGAGCAGGACTCCACCAGCACAGTCTAGCTTCCCTCTGTGCATGACATACAAAGTCAGAATGCCAATCCACCTGTCCAGGAACAGGGAGGGTCAGAAAAGGAATCCAAGGAGCTGCTTTGTAAAACACAATTCAAAAAAGAGGGTTAATATTTTTCAAAATAAGGTAAGGCTGACTGTGGAATATAATTTTCATCAATAAAAGACCTACTAATTCAACTAAAGAGTATGAATTTCTGTACTTTCCATGCTCATATCATTGTTCTTATTCTATGCCTGTTATAATCCATTTAAAGTCACAAATAAGCAAATATAATGTGGAGACTGCCCATCATGACTCAGAAATATGCAAATGGTAAACCAACAAATTATATGTTTGCTAAATTACTAATGAGAATTTGTACCTCTGTGGCTTAACAACAAATCAACAAACACATGTTGTAATCTGTGGTGTGTGATTCAAAACCAACAGGGAAGGAACTCTACAGAAATGCAAAGATGTCCATGGTGAGCACAGATAAAACGAGAAAGGAGAAGTCCTGTTGCCTTGTAACTATAATTTTGCAATTCAGTGCCTAACAATGAAAGGCAGCACTGAACAACACAAAGTGATAATGACCCTGGCCCATTCCTAGAGGCATTTTAGAAGGCAGTACACCACTTGGCAAAACTGCTATATTAAAGAGTCAAACTCAGAACCTTTAAGAAGTGGAACTCGGCAGGGTGTGGTGGTGCATGCCTGTAATCCCAGCACTTGGGAGGTTGAGGCAGGAGGATCCAGAGTTCAAAGCCAGCCTCAGCAACTTAGCGAGGCCCTAAGCAACTCAGTGAGACCCTGTCTCTAAATAGAATACAAAATAGGGCTGGGGATGTGGCTCAGTGGTGGAGTGCCCCTGAGTTCAATTCCCAGTTCCAAAGAAAAAAAAAGAAAAAAAAAAAAAAAAAAAAGAAAAAAGAAGTGGAACTTGGGGGATGGTGATTGACCTCAGTGGTAGAGTACTTGGTGAGGTCCTGAGTTTGGGCCCCGAGACCACCGGAGAAATTATTAAAAAAAAAAAATAAGAAGAGGAACTGGACTAAATAACTGTTTTCTTAAGTTTTGTGATATCAGGCCTTCATGTCTAGAAATAATAGGGAAAAGATCTAAAAAAAAACCTGGCCCTGAAAACTAGAAAGTTCCTGGGAAGAAGTGCCTAACATTTCTTGTTTTCAAATTCCTTTCCCCTTGAGAATCTACTTTGTCAGAATGATGATATTATTACTTGCCCACACCCTTTCCCAATGGACTGCATGCACCAATGCCGCTCCCCACTGGTTTCACACTTCAAAAGAAAACACATACATGCGGGGCCTGTCTGCTTCTCGAGAAATTCTGTCACCACTGGCTTAAGAATGGCAACGAAGGGCATTGTTTTCCAACTTTCGTTTTTAGGGGCAGGCGCTTTGCTCTCCCACGCGGAGTGACTGAACGAAGCAAGTGCACCGGCACGAGGAAGGAGACCTCGAGGCCACGGTTTTCGGTCGGCAAAGACGGCCCGGCTCTCCGGTGCCAGGTATCTGCGCTGCAACCGGGAGGTGCTCCTGCCCTGCAGCGCTGACGTCTGGGGCGCGAATGTGACCCTGGCACCGCCTCCCCTTTCCCGACCTCAGTTTGACGTCTGCAAAATGCGGACAGCAACAGCACCTACCTGTTCGCGGTGGTGAGCACTAGACAAGGGAATGCAAAGCCAACGCTGTGACCGCGTCAGCGCTCAGCAGGTTGGTGACTTTTGTCACCAAGGGATAGCGCGCCCCCCGCCCCTCCTCGACGCGGTCCAGTCGCCCGCAGAGCTGTCGCCCTTACCACAGTACTCTCAGGAACAGCTCGAAGAACCCGGGGAAAACCAAATCGTCACTGGCGATGGCCCAACGCCGGCCGAAGAGCACCATGCCCGGCATGGCGCAGGCCCCGCCGCGCACAGCGCAGCTCCAAACCTGGACTCCGCGGGCGAACCGACCCGCGGACTCCGCGCAGGCGCTCGCGAGGGCGGGGCTCTGCGCATGCTCGCTCAGCGCCGAGGCGCACGCGCACTGACCACCACGTCCCCCCTACCCCGCGGCCGTCTGCGCCTGCGCAGGCTCGCTGACCCGGAGGCCGGTGGCTGAGTTTAGGTCTGTTACTTTTAAAAATAATACGAGATCTTATTTCTAAAATGAACTATCCAGATCAAAGTGTAGCTCCTTAGAAGGTAAAGAACACTCCTGCCTCTTTTTTAGTGATTCAAATGTTTCGCATACAGAGAAGTTGGCCAGGGGCACTTAACCACTGAGCCACATCCCCAGCCTTTTTTATATTTTATTTAGAGACAGGGTGTTGCTAAGTTGCTTAGGGACTCGCTAAATTGCTGAGGCTGGCTTTGAACTCGCGCTTCTCCTGTCTCAGCCTCCCAGGCTGCTGGGATTACAGTTGTGCGCCACCGCGCCTATCCCTTCCAGACATGTTTAACAAGAGATAATATCATTTTTGTCTCATCATGACTTTTGAAAAAATAAAAGATCTTTTTATAGTCTTCTTTGCTTGTTCTTTTAGGTTAACTTCACTGTTTGCAAGTTGCAGGAAGCAGTCTAAAAGACTTGGCATTTCATCATGAATTTATATTAATTTGGAGAAACATCTTAAATCATTGATTTTTCCAAATTGATTCATACCTTCCTCCATTTCTCTAGTTAGGACTTGATTCTCCTTGATTTGAGTAACTCCTGTGATTCAGATGAAATGAATATCCTTGCATTTAGTGTTTGCCACTCTTGCCTACTATTTTTCCCAGGTGATTCTTCAGAAATTTGATTAGTTGTTTTTCTGAGAATTCTTTAAAGTCCTGAGATCTTCAATGATCAGATCATGAAGTAAATAAATCGCTTTTTTAGTTTTAGGACACACCAGTTTTCTTATGACAAATCCATTTATTGTCATAGAAACTATTAGACGAGCAAATAGGTTTTATCTTTTCATGCTATTTTGGCAGTAGAGTCAAGTATAGTATTGGTTGACTAAAGACCAAAGATTTGCACCTTTTAAGTGCCCAAGGTGAAAGTAAGACAGAGATTTGGAGTGTGTTTTAGTATTTGTTATGGCTTGAATATGAAGTGTACCACCCAAAACTCATGAGACAATGTAACAATGTTCACAGGTGAAGCAATTAGATTGAGGGCTGTAACTCAATCAGTGGGTTGATCCATTTGATGAATTAATCATTTGAAAGGACTGTTACTGGTGGTAACTGTAGGCAGGTGGGGTACACGAACTGGAGGCAGTAGGTCCCTAGGGGGTGACCTGCCTTTGGGATTTGTATATTATCCCTGGCACCTTGCCCACTCTCTGCTTCCTGGCTGCCATGAACCGAGCACTGTGTCCTACCACGGTAACAGTAGTCCACTTCACCTTCTTCTTTTTTTTTTTTTTTGAATGGGGGATTGAACTCAGGGGCACTAGGCCACTGAGCCACATCCCCAACCTATTTTGTATTTTATTTAGAGACAGGGTCTCACTGAGTTGCTTAGTGCCTGGCCCATGCTGAGGCTGGCTTTGAATCCGTGATCCTCTAGCCTCAGCCTCCAGAGCTGCTGGGATTACGGGCATGCACCACCACCCCCAGCTCCACTTCACCTTTTGCATATAGCTCTGAGGCTTATTTTTATAAGGGACATGTTTTCCTTTTCCTCTTCTTCCTCTCCCCATCCTTAACCTGGGGGTGGGGAACAAGATTGCCTTGAATTATCTGTGCTCCACTAGAAGGAGATACCTGCCAGAGGATCTAGGAAGTGAAAGTCTCCAAATTAACAAGTGAATGCTAATACACCATCAGGGTGCCCTGGGACCCCCTGTCAGGGCACACCTGGAACATGGCCTTTGAATAGGTTCTTTAAAATCTCCCTATTCCTGCTTGTGGGCAGAATCACAGCCTCTGGAACAGGAGTGCCTATGCCTCTCCTTTGCTAGCAAAGCAATAAAACTTCTTTTTCCTTTTACTCAAAACCATGTCCTTGTTATTGAATTGGCATTAGGGACAAGGACTGAGCTTTTGGTTACACCACCAAGATGTTCTGTCTCACCTAGGGCTCAGAGTAATAGAGTTCTGTAACGATGAGCCCAAAATACAGTTTTCCTCCTCTAAGTTGTGCTTGTTAGGGATTTTGGTAACAGCAATGAAAAGCTGATTAGCAGTTTTATTAAAAATTATCCTTGCCAGCGTGGTGGCGCACACCTGTAATCGCAGCACTTGGGAGGCTGAGGCAGGAGGATCGCGAGTTCAAAGCCAGCCTCAGCAACTTAGCGAGGCCCTAAGCAACTCAGTGAGACCCTGTCTCTAAATAAAATACAAAATTGGGCTGGGGATGTGGCTCAGTGGTTGAGTGCTGCTGGGTTCAATCCCCAGTACCAAAAAAAAAAAAAAAAAAAAATAAAAAAAAAATCCTTGCTTTGTCCTTTAAAAGGATTAGTGCCATGTTGCAACCTGCATAAATTTCAGACATTACTTCAAACCTGAAGGAGAAACACCTAAAGAACCTATGCAAAATTCCTAACTGTAGCTGGGTAAGGTGGTGTACACTCATAATCCCAATGACTAAGGAGGCTGAAGCAGGAGGATCTCAAGTTTGAGATCAGCCTCAGAGTTTAGTGAAACAGTGTCTCAAAATAAAATCTTCTTAAAAAAGGGCTGGGGAAAGCTGGGTGTGGTGGTGCATGCCCATAATCTCAGCACCTCAGAAGGCTGAGGCAAGGGGATGGCAAGTTCAAGGCTAGCCTCTGCAGTTTAGGCCTTAAGCAAATTGGTGAGACCCTGTCTCAAAATTAAAAGGGCTGGGAATGTGGCTCAGTGGTCAAGCACCCCTGGGTTAAATCCCCAGCACAAAAATAGTGTTGGGGATGTAGCTAAGTGGTATAGCAGGGGTTTGATACCCAATACTATAAAGTATCCTTACATTATAAAGGTTAACCCAGATAGGTGGGTGGGCCCATTTCTAGGGAAGAGTTGTCAGGTTCCCTGAAAATTCCACATATGACCACTAGAGGGCTAAACAACAAAAATCCCTGCTGAAGCCCAGACCTGCATTCCAGCTCAGGCACCCTCCTAAATACGATGTCATCCTGGTTGACCATAAAAAAATGGTGGTGACATTGTGGCCAATTTTATTTTTACTTGGGAATAATAATGACCACAGGACACTTTGACATTCTGAGGTTCCAGATCTTGTTCTGTGCACAGTGCTCTGCAGTGAGTGACCCCAGCTTGTGTGATTTACATGCGTGAAGACAGGTATGAGCCCCACTTCCCCCAGTCTAGGCAGCAGGTGGTTGGCTTGATCTACTGCCACTGGAATTCCCACCCTTCCTGCATACTCTGAATCGTCCAAGGGGGATGAAAACAGACCACAGTCACTAAACCAAGACTAGGATGTAGGTAGACTGCTACACAGAGCAAAAACATGAAGCAAGAGGGGAGAATAAAATGAGGTTAAACTCTGCAATTATACTGCCAATTTAGAAAGAAGTTATGACCCACACTAAATAAACATACAACTCATCCAGCTCCTTTCTTCCACAAGACATTTTAGGGCAGGAAGCAAAACTACTACATCCTTGTGGTAAGCATTGTTAGTTTTCCATACTTTCATACTTATGGTGCATTCTATAAAAACAAAGTCATCAAGCTGTGCATAAATCAAAGTATCACAAATCAATATAATGACAAAATCAGGAGGAAGAATTCTAGTGTTTCTGCAAAATAGAGAAAGTTTTCCAGATTGTTAAGGGAAATGTTTGCAGTCCTAAAGAGCTTTTACTATCAAATGAAAAACAAGTCATCCCAACACAGAATGTTCAGAAGTCTAATTCATAATTCTGTGTTTAGTCTAATGTTCGTTTAGGATGATAACACAAGCCATGCAAGAGCTCAGTAAAAAAGAAAAAAAAAAAAAGAATATAAAGAATGTTACTCAAATCCAAGTGACTTGGGAGGCTGAGTCAGGAGGATCGTGAGTTCAAAGCCAGCCTCAGCAACTTAGCGAGGCCCTTAGCAACTCAGTAAGACCCTGTCTCTAAATAAAATACAAAATAGGGCTGGGGATGTGGATTAGTGGCCGAGTATCCCTGAGTTCAATCCCTGGTTCCAAAAAAAAAAAAAAAAAAGGATGTTACTCAATGCTGTCAAAAAATTGAAATAACTTTACCACCCAATAGTGATAGGAAAAAGCATTCAAACCTGAGCATGGACATGGTTGTGGCAATCTTTTGGAAACTGCAAATGAAAGTGATAAATAAGTTGTGTTCTGTTCCTCAGAGGAGGAGGGTCTCATACCCAGAGTAATCATTATAGTCCCTCCCATCATGCTCAGAAGGCAAACAGTCCAGAGCTCCTGCTGGCAAGTTCTTTGGCACTCTAGGGATAGTCTCAACAGAGACTGTCAGTCTTGAGAAGGAGATTAGGCACCTTTGGTGACTCTTAGTGGACACCCCGTCTGAAGGGTTATGGAAAATATTATTCCTGCAAGATAGCCTATGCCCCCACCCCCAAGAAAAATGGAGGTGTGGCTTGGGAGGGAGGGGAAACTAGCCAAGGAACAATGGGCCCTGGGGGAAAGGGGGTGGATACTGAATGCTGGGCCCTAACCTTCCCCCCTGGCAAATTAGTCCTAAATGAAGGCACAGGAAATACCAATGGGCAAGATTTGAGTACTCATCCCTCGGGGTCTGGATTCTTATCTCCCCAAACAAGGAGTTTCAACCTTTTTACAACTACTCTCCTAAATTAAAGTCTTAACCTGTTCAACTAGCCTCCAACGGTCAAAACTGCACGTACACAGCTCGCAATGATTACATCATTGTACCCTATAAAACTCAAATCCCCTCTGTAACTGAAGGCCATTTTCCTATCTGGAAAATGGGCCCCAACGTTGCCCGAGTCTGAGAAGGAATAAAGGCTTCTCTGAATCTGTTGAGGTCTGCTTTTGTTCCTTTTGTGCATACATCATCTACATTCAGAACCTTAAAATTTGGGTTCTGAAAGACTTGGAAGTCACCATCTTGCAACCTTATTTGTAGTGTTGTGATGTCCATGGAAGGAGTTCCATGGTTGGCAGAAATAAATTTGGACAGATTTCAAACAAATTTGACTCATCTTTTGGCAAAAAGTAAAAATAGTGGAATGCAAGTTTAACAGATGTTAGAATAGATAATCTATCAACTGCCAAGGAGTACAATTTCATTGCAGATACAATCAACCTTCAAAGAAGTTTTTAAAATAGAAAAGTTCACATTTACTCCTCATAAAATTATCACTTTTTTTTTGGAAAACATTTTGTCTTTTTTTTTTTTATTATGGTGTTAACTGTAGGTAGCTTGCACATGTCCTTAATCAAACTGGGGGAGTTCCCTTATTTCTGGTTTGCTGAATTTTTTTGCAATCAGGAGTGGATGCTGGCTTTTGTCAAATGTTTTCCTGCATTGTGTTGAGGTGACCATATGATTTATGAATTACATTGATATTGGGTGTCTAATTTTAAACTACCTTGCACTAAGCCTCAATTAGTTGTGACATTATCTTTTTATATATTGTTAGTTTTAACTTACTAAAATGTTAAGAATTTTTACACTTATGCTCAAAAATTTATCATTTTTGAAACAATCCCAATTAAACTGCACATTGAATCTATTAATACTGAGGATATGGAAAACAACAGCTCCCAGGGAGAAAAGGGAAACACTAGATCCCAGGGAGAGAAGGAAAATAATGGGCTCTGGACTTTCACTGTTTCCCAGCAACAGTGGGCTCTGGACTTTCACAATTTCCTATTCTACAACTATTTCCCTGACTGCCCAACCACACAGTCTGCTGTGATTAAGTGTACAGTATGATTAAGTCTCACTACACATTCCACTCTGATGATTAAGTCTCACAAACTCTAAAAATTAGACCCCTATTGCAACCAATTGCCATTTTCCTCCTGAAAATTTGTCCCTCTTGAGCTTTATAAAGCATCACTGGTCCCTTAAGGTCTGTCCCCATTTCAGTTATTTTTGCTTTCAAATACAGCATTAAGTTTGTGTAAAAAAGTCTTTGTACATAGTAGTAAAAAAAAAAAAAAAGATAAGGCAAGATGCATTAAACCGAAACCTTCTGGTTCTTTTCCTCTACATTATTCCAGAGCCACTGATGACTGCAACCAGAGTTAAGTTTCTCATTTTCCAGCATCGAGCATCTCGTGCCATTGCTGTGGTAAGAATTCCGTCCACGCACCCTGATGGTGTTTGGCACTTAGGCTGGCAAACAGCTTCTTTCCCTGAGTACTAGAATTGTAGAATTGTAAAGAAAGGAAGAGAAACAATTGGTTACTGATGTTGACAAGTTCAGTCTCTCGAGCTAACCCTAAATGTGATCTCGGAGAGGCAAGGTCACAGGTGTTCCTTTCTGGCTTGTGTGTGCTGTCCTTTTGCAGTTGAAGCGCATTAGTTGTGCGATCTGGGAAAGCTCCAGTTTCGGTCTTCTTTCCCTTCCTTGGAAAGCATCGCTGGGCATCTGGTATAGCCTGGTCTTGGAGGGGAACTTCTGCGTGCATCCTACTTCACTGACTAGGACACATTCTCGCCTTTCCTTCCGTAGTCGGAACCTCAGTCCCAAACCCGAAGCTCAGAGCAGGAGAGGCTCTGCGCTCCGGGACCAACCCAGCAGCCCGCTGCTGAGCGCGGAAAGGGACTAGAGACAAATGCGAAACTGAGCGCAGGGCTCCAGGGGCCAGGGCTCACAGCAAAGCGCCTCTGAACCACGGGATGAGGCAGACATTTCCGATGTTCCCTGAGGAGCAGACAGCTTGGAGCAGGGGCTGCGCAGCCTCAGGAGTGGCAGTTTATGGGTTTCCTTACTGGGTGAGCGGGTCTTGGGTGCAGGAATTGTGTGTCAGGACATGTGTCTCAGGTTTAGTGGCTTCAGGAGAGGCGATGGTCGCAGTGGGGGCAGCAGTCACTGGCCTCAACTGCGACTTCTTCCTGCACGCCTCCTTCCACACTCCTCTCCCTTCCTCCTCCTCTCTGCGTGCCAGTGTCTCCAGGTCTGTCAATCTCTAACAGCATCTCAGTTCTTCCACGGATTCACTCTTAGGTCTGTCCTTACAGAATCCTGCAGGGTAGTGAGGACAAGTCTCTTACAAGTCCTTTGATGGAGGAAGACGTTGAGCCTGACATGGGCGCTGGTTTCACCAAGGTCTCGGGTTTGGGGACACTTCCAGGCTGGTGTGCCTTCTGCTGTATTACATTTAAGTCACCATAAGTTTCTTAATAAAATATCCCTTGAGCAGCACCACTCAAGTTTCTACAATTAAAGTCCAACCATGCTGATGGTATTCCATCATTCAGAAAATTCTATGGATTTTGTGATCTTAAGTAGTTAAGAGTCAGTAAGAAAAGAGATGAGTGCTGTAGAACAGAATTCCTGTTTTAGCTGACATTTAAATGATGGCTGATGCTCTCATTTGGATTTGAAGTTCATTCACCATGAAACTCATACTCATTCACTGACCACTACAAACATGTAGGTGGGGAAGGCCTAATGGGACAGTCTCCCTTGAGGTGTCCTGGGAACTTTCTGGGTAGGTTTTAGTCCATAGTAGGCCAGTTCCATTCTTCCAGGCTCCAGGTGAGGTAGGACATCATGGTGGAAGAGTATGGCAGAGGGAAAGTGCTCACATGGTGATCAGGAAGCAGAGAGAGACTCCACTTGCCAGATAAAAATGTATACCCAAAGTAAGCCATGCCCTAATTTCCACCTCCTCCAGCCACACCCTATCACTTCAGTTACCATTTGGTTAATCCTTATCAGGGGATTAAATCACTGACTGGGTTAAAACTCTTACAACCCAACCACCTTTCCTTTGAACCTTCTTGCATTGTCTCACACATGAGATTTTGGGGAACACCTCACATTCAAACCATAACAGAGGGTGAGGCCAAGACTCTCCCAGGTGCAAAGTCTGCTACAGGAGGGACTTGGGGGGCTGGTGGTAAGGCTGGAGTGAGAACCAGGGGCATGAAGTTTTAGGAGCCAAGGAAATGAAAAGTTTTGGGGATTGGAGGAGGAACTGTATCAAATGTTGTTCATATTCAAGCCCAAGGAGAGAACTGGCCAGGGGATTCAGTCCCAGGGAGGTCCTGTGACTTCTCCAGGATTTGTTTAGCTGGATTTGGAAAGGTTTAAGAGAGAGCGGTAGCATTGGATTTGATCTCTTCATAAATTTTAAAATAAATGTTGACCCAATGGGAAAAGAGGAATTGGTCAGTAGCTGTAGAAGGAGTTGAGCTCAAGAGAATTGTTTGGGCTGGGGATCTAGCTCAGTTGGTAGAGTGCCTGCTTTGCAAGCACAAGGCCCTGGGTTCAATCTCCAGCACCACAAACACAACAAAAAAAAAAAAAATAAATGGAATTGTTTGATTTGGTTTTGATGGGAGGAATAAGACTGGGGATGAGCCAGTGAAGGAATCCTTGACTTATGTGTTTTATTTTATTTGCTGTCCTAATTTGGAAAGTGATAAACCAGGAGTTGGTGTCATCAATAGGGGTGGTGTCCACAAAGTTGCATTAAATGCTTTCCATAGCCTCCCTGCTTCCTGCTTGATGGTACGGTATGTGATGGGGACCATCACCATCTTAGTGTGCAGAGGATGATACTAAAGGAAACAGGTATAGTGGTGGTGTGAATTTTTGTGAATGGGACAGTTTATCCAGAGGATACCACATTAAAAGTCAGTTTCCAAGCCAGGTGTGGTGGCACACGCCTGCAATCCAAGCGACTCTGGAGGCTGAGTCAGGAGGATCGCGAGTTCAAAGCCAGCCTCAGCAACTTAGCGAGGCCCTAAGCAACTCAGTGAGACCCTGACTCTAAATGAAATACAAAATAGGCGGGGGATGTCGGTCGGTGGCCGAGTGTGTCCCCAATTCCCACCTGGAACCAAAAAAAAAAAAAAAAAAAGAAGTCAGTTTCCAGGTAAGCTGTTTATCCCTTCTCAGGAAGGTGTTTCTCCTCTCCTGGAATGTGTTAATGTGGAGAAAGGACGTTCAGGGTTCCAGCTGGGAATTGGGGACAACCAAGTCATGCTACTGCTGATATCTCTTGTAGCAGGCTGTGCACTTTTCTACAATGAAGTACAAAGCTAGAACATACATTGCCTGGCTTGCTTATTGCTTTGGTGATTGTGGACAATACTGCAGAGTGGTTCCATTAGGTTAGAGGAGGAACAGGCTTAAGTAGGAATAGCAATTGAATTGCAGGCATTTGCGTTTAAGATCTGGGATATATGAGTCTGGACTTGAGGATAATTCTGGGACTGGTGCCAGGGTCCTGGGAAACTACAGCTGGTGTCTGGAGTGTGGGTAGTGTAGTGATGCCGTGGCCTCAACTTGTGGCATTTCATCTCAATGCAGGTCATCGGCATCAGTATTGCCTTGCACAGTCGTTTGTGGTGAGGCATGCCTGTCATCCCAGTGGCTCAGGAAGTTGAGACAGGGTGATCATGAGCTTCAGCAAATTAGTGAGGCCCTAAACTACTCAGAGAGACCCTGTTTCTAAATTTAAAAAAGAAATTATATATACATATATATGGGACTGGGAATGTGGCTCAGTGGTTAAGCCCTTATGGGTTTAACCCCTAGTACAAAAAAAAAAAAAAAGAGAAAAAGGAATTGCTTTGCACAGTGCTCATCTGGTTTGTAGCTGTAGTTGTTGTTGTTCTTTGGTGCTGGAGATTTTACCCAGGGGTACTCTACCACTAAGCCACATCCCTAGCCCTTTTTATTTTTTATTTTGAGACAGGGTCTCAGTAGGTTGCTGAGGCTGTCCTTGAACTCGCAACCCTCCTGCCTTAGCCTCCCAAGCCATTGGGATTACAGGCTTGCACCACCATGCCCAATAACAGTGCCTATTTTTAGTGCCTTCTCCCTTCATGGAGCCTCTTCAGTTCCTCCGCCCACTCAACTACCATCCCTCTCTTAATGTATCCATGCAGTTTTGGGCTCATTCCAAATGTCACCCTTTCCCGCTCCTCACCATGGTTCTCTAACCCATTTACGTCTCATCGATGGCTCTGTTGCCACCTCTCTTTAGCTTTGTTCCACTTCTGGCTGATGTTTTGCTTCATCTGCTTCTTTTCCCAGCTCCTCCCCTATTCTCTGATGCTCCCATCTCCCAAGATTCTTTTCTGCATTGTTGAGGGACTGCACCAGTAGCTCATTCCTCTCTGTGCCCATTGTTTAGAGCTCAGCTCTTCCTCTCACCTCGTTTTTCTCAGAACCTGCTCCAGTACCTTCGTTTCCCTTCATGTGTTTCTAGTTCATCGCAACCATCTGGATCGTTTTCTGGCATGTAAAAATGGAATTTGAGGTTGTGGAAAAGACTCTGATAATGACTCAACTAGGAAACTCAACTAGCACACTCTACCTCGGAGTGTCCTGGTCCTTGGACCATTACCAGGAAGGCATCTCCTGTGAGATGCTTCTCCTTGATTTCGGATTTAGGTTTTTTATACAGGTTCCCATAGAATATTCTTTCTTCTTTGTACTCCTCCTGGGTTGTCTCCCTCAATATCCTCCCTGTGTTTCCTGCTTCCAGGCTCTAGCTTACAATCAGCCACCTTCTCTGTTGTTTTCTGACATGAAAAACAAAGATTCTTTTTACAGGTAAGAAATTTGGTTAGTTACCCACTGTGAGTGAACAGTGTCATTGACAGCAAAGAAGCAGTCCAGACTGACGTGATCACATGCATCATGAAGGTGCAAAGATGTTCATCTTTATCAAGTTTCCCCAGGCAATGTGCTATGTGCTGCCAAAGCACGTAGCACATGAACTCTTACAATACACACTCTTTAAAATGACAGACATGACAAGACACATTAAAAAATGACAGCTCAATATTCACAAGTCAATAATGAAGACTAAACATCAAAATTTATATTTAGAAGAATTTGGGGTGCTACCACTGAGCTAGAAATATAGTAGACACATAAGTATAACAGCTCAAAAGATAAAAACCTCTCTTAAAAGTGACAATATTTATGTATGTACAAAAACTGTTAACACCCATCAGAATATTTATTAGGAACTGCATGTTTTCAAAATGACAGCTTTCTCAAGACTATTAAAATAGAGTAATAACTCTATGGCCAACAAGTTCAAAATAAACCAATGAAATTTATGATATGTAGGAAAGCTATCTATGCTAATCCTCTGGTTCTAATGTTTTAAAAATAATTCCATTTCAATAACACCTTCAGTGGGCCCAAGACTGTGGCACCTAAATATATAAAAAAGAAGACCTTGATCTTCCACCTCAGGAAAAATTTGAATCCGGGATTCTAAAATTTAGGGGATGATTGAGGAAAGAATGGAACCAGAAAGAACCCTGATTTCTTATCATTCTTTCACAGACTCATGTGTAACCCCAGCTCCTGTAAGTCTATGTAGCTCTGTTTAGAAGCATCTGGGTGGTCCTTCATTATCTTTCCAAGAGGCCCCTCTCTCCTCATGACTCTCTCAGTGTCCCTATAGATATCCTGCTGAAAATATGCCTCATTCCTCACCCAGTGATCTGGAAGGAAGAAGAGAGACTGTTCAACTTCAGAGATGCAACTCTCAGACATGAAGATGAGTCAGTCCTAACTAAAGCTTAGACCAATTTACAATCCCAATTTTGTCTCTGACCCTTATTCTTAATACCCCAGAACCATCATTTTCAGTTCTGATCCTCAGTCTTTATTGACCCCTACTGCAAAAATCATTTCATACACCCAAGTTCAGGCCCAGAGTTCTGCTTTATAGCAAGGACTTGAGGTGATTCTGCTGGTGGAGCAGAGCACACCTGGAAGATAGGACTCTGGAGTTACCTCACACCATGGTCCTTGCCAGTTACTTCCATCTGAATGAACCATCCTACAAATATCACTAACATATCAACATGGTGAACCAGGAGCCCAGGATCCCTACCCTTTCCCCTAATTCCTACATGCCTGCTCCTGTTTTGTGTAAAGAAAAGCACTGGACGGTACTGAGGTCTCTCCCTACCTAGCAGTCTGGTGAAAACTTCATGGTGTTCTGGTAGCACTGAGTGCACATGCTACCATAAAGCTCTTCAGCTTCATCCTGAGCTCACAATGTCTTCCTGACCCAGAGGTGCTTAGGCTCAAGGCCCACATCCTCCAGCTTGTCCTCAGATTCTGATGACCACTCCCTCTTCTGGCCAGAGCACTGAAGTTGAAGTCCGAGTTCTACCCTCTGGGTGGAGTCAGAAAACTTGGACAGATCCACTTCCAGCAGCTTCTCTGAATCTGATGACTGCTTCTCTTTTCACTTCAGGACAAAGGACTGGTTCTGAAGACAGGGATCAACCCTCTCAGTTGTCAGAAAACTGACAAATCCACTTCCACCTCCTTCTCAGAATCAGATGACTACTTGTCTTTTCTCTTTTGGAGAGAGGACAGTGTGAAGGCCGGCAGTTTTACCTTCCAGGTCACTGGAAACACTGACAAATTCCACCTCCACTTCTGAATCTGAAGACTTGCACCTCTTTTCTTTTCTGGAGAGAAGACAGTCTGAATCCTGGGTTCTACACTCTGGGTTGAGTCAGAAATCTCTGGCAGATCCACATTCATCTTCTTTGAATCCACTGATCGCCCATTTTCCTCTTCTGGCTGGATGACTGAGGCAGAAGGCTGGGGCTGAGTAAAGAAACCCAAGTAAAGGTGCTTTGTTTAGTATTCAGCCTTTCACCATCTAAGCCCAATCCACCACCAGAAAACCCAAACTCTTGCTTTCTCCTCAGCCATTGTTCCATCTTTTCCCTTTGCTGATATTCATCTCCTCCTGATTTTCTTTTCCATGGTCCCATCTCCATATTTTTAAAAACTTGTCCTGATTATGCTCCCTGTCTCTCATGAGGGGAGTGACCTTACTTACATCCCTTTTATCCTTTTCTTCTGTTTGGATCATATCTCCTAACCCAGTTCTTCTCTCTACAGATTGTCCTTCCATGTGGACTTCCTTGCCCCACATCCCATCCTTTCCTTCTTCCAAACTGGGCTTCCTTAATCCACCTTTCCTGGCTTCTCCAACCCTTGTTCCATGCCATTCACTGTCTCAAATCTCTTCCTGCTCCAGCTCCCTCATTTGGTGGTCCTGGGACTTTGTTGTCCACCACTATCTCCAGGCAGTACTCTGAGGTGCTAGTCTGGGAATCTTGGCAAGTGGTCATGAGTTCTCCCAGACTTGCTTCTCTTCTACAAAACCTAGGCTTGGATCTGTGCAAACCCTTCTGGAATCTGGCCAAACCTGAGCCCTTCTGCACCTCTCTAGACAGGGGAGACATCAGCAGTGATCAGCCTTAAGGAGAAATTTGTCTCCTGTGCTGCCTCAGGCCCCTGGAGTCTTCCCCTTCCTCTCTGTACATTCCCATTTTAGAACTCAGTCTGGCACTAGAGGAAGACGAATGTCAAGGAAATTTAGGGAGAGCAGAGATGATAAGTCCTCTTAAGAGGAAGATAATAAATACACACAAAAGATGAGGTACACTGAATTGTCAGCTGGAAAACTTAGATGAAAACCCTTGGTTTTCAAAGCTGTTCTGCTAAATGTCACTGGCCTTTACTGTCTTCAGGAATCTGTCCTAAGGACACATCCTAAGGCATCCTTGAGTCTGGAGACAGTTTGATGACCTAAAATACAAAACTGCATGTGCTCACACACTCTTCAAAAGGTGTCTACAATTTTGGGGAGTTTATAGATTAACTAAAAGTCTATCTCTCAATTCCAATTAATCTCACCTGCATGGAAAATTTGTGAGCCCCAGTATTGCACTTGACTTACACATTTCACTACCACTTATGTACCTTAAAGAAAAATGTCACATGTACAACAAGAAAAAATGGAATATTCTGCCATTCCAGGCATTGTTTGCTCCTGAGAAGCGGGGAAGCACATGGGATGTGATGTGGTACCTGATGGAACTGGGAGTTGCTCACAAACCTCCTAA
Source organism: Glaucomys volans (assembly GCA_020662805.1). Taxonomy (NCBI): domain Eukaryota; kingdom Metazoa; phylum Chordata; class Mammalia; order Rodentia; family Sciuridae; genus Glaucomys; species Glaucomys volans. The sequence continues at coordinate 1,669,915 of JAJEJO010000541.1, forward strand.
CTTAGGCCTCTGCTTTCCACCTTGGTAACCAAGTCATGCTTTGTCTCTCACCAAAAGTTGTGAAAAATACCTATTCCAAACAAAACATGTGACCATTGTGAAGTGTAGAGTTCAGTGGCATTCAGTGCAGCCATGTGTCACTCTTGATGGAGGTATGTTCCCACATGTGTGTTGTTAGTTGATTTCATTGTATGCAATCATGGCACAGAGTGCACTTACACCAACTGAGATGGCTGTGACATCACTGTGGGACGTCATGTTCTGCAGCCCTTTCACATATGTGTTGCATTGGCCCATCACTGGCTAAAAATCATCATGTAGATTTCCTTGTGCAATCACTACCACCATCCCATCTCCAGAACTTCTCATCACCCAAACCGGGTTCCAGAGGCATTCTGATCTCCCCACTTCTCTCCCACAGCTCCTGCTGATCACTGTTGTACTGTCTATGAATCTGACAACTCTCTGTGCCACAGCTGCCTTGCATACTGTGGACTCAAACAATATTGTCCCTGCATCTGGCTTATTTCATTTGTGCACTGTCCTTAAGTTTTTATATTAGTGGAAGATGTGTCAGCATTTCCTTTTTTTTTGGAACCGGGGATTGAACTCAGGTGCACTTGGCCACTGAGCCAGACCCCCAGCCCTATTTTGTATTTTATTTAGAGACAGGGTCTCACTGAGTTGCTCAGGGCCTCGTTAAGTTGCTGAGGCTGGCTTTGAACTCGCAATCCTCCTGCCTCAGCCTCCCGAGTTGCTGGGATTACAGGCGTGCGCCACCGCGCCCGGCTAGCATTTCCTTTTTAAGACTAATAGATTTATGAATAGACTGCATCTTTTGTCCATCCATCCATTCATCCATCCACAGGCATTGGATTGCTTCTACATTTGGGCTCTTATCTTTTTAAAAAATATACACTGTTAGACCTATTGACAGGCACACGTGTTTGTTTTGTATTTCTCTCTCTTCCATGATTCTAATGTGCCTATACCAAATATGAATGAAGTGAAGTAGTTTGTCCAATGTGCCAGCAGTGAGTGCCTACCACATTAGGCAATTGTAGACGTTCACAGTTGGATGAGGTCCCAGAGGCATTCCAAGAGGCCTGTTTGTTCCTTGGCATCTTCCTCACAGGCCTGGGCTTCTCTCTGAGTCTCTACCTGATGGGAAAGGTACTGTAGGTCAGGAAGCAGGTCCTACCACTGTGGAAAATCATTGCCAGGATGCTCTGCTTATCTGGTTCATGAAAACTCCAACCGTCAGAGCTGGTTGGTCCACCCATAACAGTTCAGAAGTTCACACACTCTTCTAGTGGATAGTTTTCCATGCACTCACATGCCACATGATGCGTTAGTCCATGACAGGCCATGTTTCATTTGTGGTCCCATAAGATTATATTGCCCAGAACATCAGAGCCATCTTAGCTTCTGTAAGGATACACTATGATTTTGCACAATGACATCTGCTAATGGCAATTAATTAGATCTTATCTAATACTGAAGTGATGCATGACTATGAAAAAAATCAATATTTTGTTCCCACTGAATTTTCCGTTCTGGAATTTTCTGTTCATGAAAAGTCCTGATCATTCTGGATACAAGTAAGTGGTGCTGATCTTAATATATTTTGGATATTTTGTTCATAAGGGTTACCTGCCAGGTTTTGTCCGGTTTATCTACTGTCACCTTTCCACTTCTCTTTTCTTCCTATGACACACGTGTCTCCCTAGGCCAGAGGTTTTCTATGTGTTCCCTAAAATCCTCCCAAAATGGGCTCCAACCACTTCTCAGGCCTCCTCAGCAACTGTGTTGTTCACCACTTTCTAGACCAAAACTGGTCTTCATGTGGAATTAAGCCCTCTCTACAATCTTGCCACCATCAAATTCCTTTACCATCTATCATTTGTCTTCCTTTCACTGTTCCTTCTAAATTCTCTCCCTTCCCTCTTTATCTTGTGTTTTGTGTTGAGCTGACTTCATGCATTTGTATCTGAAAAAAATTACCTATCCTTAAAGTGAGCAAAAAAACTGAAACCTACCTGGGTAGGGTTGCACACACCTGTACTCCCAGCTACTCAGGAGGGTCTGACAGGAGAATCACTGGAGCCCAGGAGTTAGACCCCAGGCTGCACAAAAGAGCAAAACCCTGTCTGTAAATCAAAACAAAACAAAACAAAACAAAACAAAACAAAACAAAACAAAACAAAACAAAACACCATAATCTGTGCTGTGTTCACTGCATTCTGGCAGTGCTTGAGACCCATAATAAGATGGTATATTGGATTATAGTTTCTCATCTTGCCTGTCCTTGCCCTTATCCTGTTGGATTGAACACCTTGGGAAAGTCAGGTCTTATTAAATATCCATAAATTCTTAAACCATTCAGCTGAATTCTCTTCATCTTGCAAGTGTTTATGATATAGCATTGAGTCTATGAGGTGGTCATTATGGCGTTAGGCTATAGAGAAAGCGTCATTCATTCATTCATTTGTTCAACAAAGTCTTACGAAACGTATTCTCAGTATCAGGGAATAGAAACCTTGGGAAAGAGATAAAAAATGGCTTCTTGCATTAGTAGACAATGTGAACCAAGCCCTCTATGAGGAAATTGGTGGGAGAGGGATGACTGGAGAAATAAACCAGGGTCAGGTCCTGACCCTGGGTGGGGACACAGGTGTGAATACATGGAAAGAGCTGAAGGGATGTGGTGAGGATGGAGATGGGGAAACTGAGTTAATTGCACTGGTTAGGGTGGCGGGAAGCAGCCTCAGGTACTCCAGAGGGTTTGTCTTTATCATTAGGGTGTGAGAGGTGCCCCCTCAGAGGGTGTCCAGCAGAGGCCTGCCTAGCAGAGGCCTCTGGACCAAGGGATAAATCTGGACAGGGACCTGTGTAAAGATGGTTAGCCTGAACTCTTTTTTGGGATGCTGACACCAAGTACAGGTCCTTCCTGGTTTTGCCCCTGAGGAGCATCCAGATTTCTTTCCCCAGCTATCTGGCCAATGACAAGGAGGAAGAGAACCAGGATCCTAAACAAGGTATCTTTAGTTTCCTTTATGGAAAGAGGTATGCCCAGGGTCCCTTGTTTCAATGACTACCAATTCATCTGTTCCATGGGCTGGAGCACTTGGGTTTCCAGAGATAAGTGTGAGGAGGTGGCTGGGGCTGTGTGACTGGGGAGGGAAAGGAATGGATTGATTGGAGAGACAATAGGAAGGTGGGTGGTTGCAGGTAAGATCTGCGGAGGAGAAAGCTCTGGAGGCTGCATGGAGAGGGAGGGTCTTCCTGGGCAGTCAGCACCTTTTGTGGTGGCTCTTTTTCTTTCCAATTCAATCTTATGATTCAGAGCTCTGGTTGTGGGGCCAAGGATATACCCCAATGCTCTTGAAGTCCTAGAACCATGGATGCCTGAGGTCATTGTCCTGAAGGGAGGTATGAAATTCTGTATCCCTGGCCTGATGACAGGGTTATTCATCGTTTATTTAAGAGATCCTAACTGCTGGACCCACTCCTGTCACCTCCCACTCACAGCCACCCTCTGCACACCATGCAGCAGCACAGCCTGATCTCCCAGCTTCACAGCCTCGAAAACACAACCATGCAGATTATCTCCTACAATGTATTAGATGCTGCAAGGCTGCTCTGCTAGACCTGAGAGAGAACAGTTTGTCACACAGGCTGTGCTAGAAACCCTTAACCCAGAGGAATTAGGCCCAAATGTCAGCAGTGATGGAAGGTTAATCTCTGTGCAAAGTGAGAATCCTTTAGCCATGAATTTCACTCACCCCGTGCAAATTAATTGCCTTTTTACCCTCTCCTCTTCATTCATTTGGGGCGTTCCTCCCTCCAGTCCAATCATTTTTAAAAAACTATATAATGAAGCTAACAGTGCCTGTGAAAATTGTCAAGTAAATGTGCTAGTAAATAATGCACACAGAATAATGCCACTATGTATTTCAACATAAAAATACATTCTCATGAAAATACCTAAATTGCCAGGTGCGGTGGCACACGCTTGTAATCCAAGTGACTCAGGAGGCTGAGTCAGGAGGATCGCGAGTTCAAAGCCAGCCTCAGCAACTTAGCGAGGCCCTAAGCAACTCAGTGAGACCCTGTCTCTAAATAAAATACAAAATAGGGCTGGGGATGTGGCTCAGTGGTCGAGTGTCCCTGAGTTCAATCCTTGGTTCCAAAAAAAAAAGGAGAAAATACCTAAATAATAAAACCATTTATAGAATAACTGCTTCTACTCCAGAAGGGGTTTTAACCTTTTATTTAAAAAAATTTCTTTTAGTTGTAGGTGGACACAATACCTTTATTTTATTTTTATGTGGTGCTGAGGATGGAACCCAGGGCCTTACATGTGCCAGGCAGGCACTCTACCACTGAGCCACGATCCCAGCCCCAGAAGGAGTTTTACAAGAAAATTAAAATGGAAAATAATATGAACAAGCACACTGAAAGGGACATGCTCTTAAGATAGGGCAAAAATAAAACCCCACAGAGTCCAGCAGATTTTTGTTAGAGAATGTCTGTATGGTTGTTGGGCAAATGAGGGAGCCTTTCTGTGCTCTTTTTTCCTTGTTTGACCTTAGAGACCCACAGTTGTAGGTCCTAAGTAGTTGATAATTGTTGTCGACCTTTCTAGACTCAGCACGTGCCACTGCACACCTGGATGGGTGGGTCATACCTCTGACCCCACTCCAGTACTTCCCTGAGGCAATAGCACACCTGCACTCAGCACCTGATGCAGGTGTGTCAGATGCTGTGGAAACAAATTCTTGTCCAAAAGCTGGAACAGGGACCAAGATGGGGTGACAGATCAGGAAGAGGGATGGGAATGAAACCAGGATTGATGGTTTCTGGATGTATGCTCTCATCTGGGAGGTATTAGAGAGGGCTACCTAGGGAGGAAGCTGCAGAGCAGGTAAATTTGGGGGCCCCAGCAGTAGACCCATGCTTTTTAGCTCCAATTCTCCCTTGAGACTGTGTGACTGGGGCAACAGTGTGAGCCCAGTTTTCTTTTCAAACAAAAGGGGGAGTGAGTTTGAAATCAAGCTCCATATCTCTTCCAGCATCCCCTCCAGACAAGGTTTAACAGAGTTAGGATGACAGAGGAGAGAGATTTACAAAGATCACCTCCATGATTACAGAGCAAGCAAAGAGGGTGAATTTGTAGCTGAGGGACAATAAATGCATAATACCTGTAAATTTACATCTATACATCAGCTCATCCAACACTTCATTCCTTCTTTGACTGATAATATTCCTTCATATGGATAAAACTCATTTAGTTCACACATTCATCCACTGATAGACATTGATGTGGTTTCCCCTCTTTGACTATGGTGAATCATGCAGCCGTGAACATATATGTATAGATCTTTCTTGGTGGAACTGCTTTGAGTTTTTTGGGTATATACACTGCAGTAGATTGCTGGATCATAGGGGGAGTTTGTGTTTAGCTGGGAAAAGAGCCAATAAACTCTTTCCCACCATTTTACATTCCCACCAGTGATATGAAGGGAGTTCCAGGTTCTCCACATCCTTGCCAACACTTGGTACCTTCCTTCGCTTTTGTCTTAGCCATCATAGATGTAATGTGCTTTCTCAAGGTGGTTTGGGTTTGCATCCTGCATCAATTTTATCTCCTCCTTGAAAGTCATCCACTCTGACATACCAATCAATTCATGATTGTTTTGTATATTAACTTTGATGAACATTTTCATTTTTCAAACAAGTTGGTAAATAATCCCTTTTATTTACAGGCTTGAGCCCAATCTTGTAACATACCATACACCCCTATGCACAGTTCTGTTGTTAAGATACGAATGGATTGGCACTTACTTTTATGGTATTTTGTAGCACTTAAGTTTTATTTATTTCTTTTACCTGTAATTGTCACATTATTTCCATTCATGTCTCTACATTTTGCTGTTAGTATTTATATTTCAGATGATTTTTCATACACTTTGCCAAATTCACTCCAAAAGAACCCCCTGATAAGACCATAATATTGTAGTTTGTATCTCCTGAACAAAATTAATATTTGTCCATCTGATCTCAAATAGATTTGTAAAATGGATCTAAGCTTCTGAACTTCTGTTATCCAGCCCTCTAAACCTGGATTCTAAATATGATTGGACTTGCCTCAAGGGGAAAAGGCTGTGTCATTTCTACATTCTCTGATCTTCTGTGCCATTCTCATTCCTCTCCGACCATACTGAGCTCTGAAATGGGACTGTCCAGAGAAAGTGTAACATCTTTTGTGACACAAGAATCCATGTTTTGGAGAGAAGTGACAGAGGGAGCCAGAAACCTGTTGGATAGTTTGGCATGGAGGACAGAGTTTGGATCAGAAGCAGGAGAGACCATCTCCTCTAGAACTCTAGGACTAGTGCACACACCAGCCTGGCAGTTACACGTGTTTTCCTTCAAACTGGTTGCCAGGCTGGAATGGGCGATGACATCAGAGGCTTCCAACCTTCCTGATTGGAAGGGCCAGACTCTGTGGGCCATTGGCAGTGCAGTGGGCAACAGTTTGTCCTCAGGGCTTTTCTTCACTTGATTTCTCTCCTGTTTGGAGAAGAGCCAACAGACTCCCATTCAAACCATTTCTGTAAGAAGGCTTTGCCATAATAAGAAACAAGGTTGTGGAGAAGGGAAGAAAGAGTATTGGAGAAGTTATGTCGGATAATGAAATCTCCCAGTCTGAGCAACTGCCTTCCCAGCTGACCACCTCACACCACCTGCAGGTGGTGGTCAATGATGAGGTCGCAGGCCCATCAGGTGAGGGGAGCTAAAGCCAGAAACAAGTTGACATGATGACTGGTAAGGAGGAAGGGCTAGAGAAGCCAGAAAAGGTGGACTCAGGGAGCCCAGTTTGGAAGGAGAGAACAGGCCATGGGACAAGGAAGTCCACATGGATGGAAAAGTCTGCAGAGAAAGGAACTGGGCGAGAAGATGAGCTCCAAGCACAGGAAAGGGGTAGAGGGGATGTAAAAAGGGTCACTCCCCCATGGGAGAAAGTGTCCATAATCAGCAAGAGTTTTGAGGAACAGGGACATCGGACAATGTAAGGAGAATTGGGGGCAGATGGTTATGAGCAAAGGGGAAAGAGGGAGCAATAGCTCAGAAGGTGGCAAGAGTTGAAGATCTCACATGTGGAGGGGGACTGGGATCCTATGATGAAAGGCTGAGTTCCAAATACAGGAGATTTACTCAGCTTTCTTTACTCAGCTCCGTGGGTAGAACTCATCATCCCATGTCTGGTCTCGAGGAAGAGAAAGTGGACCTCTGATTCAGAAGATGAGGAGGACGATCTTCCAGAGGTTTTCGATTCAGTACTGCGGCTAGATTCAGGCCTCATGACTAAGACCACTGGCCAAAAGAGAAAGAGGGAATCCTCCAGTGAATCTGAGGATGAGCTGGAGGAGCTGGAGGAGCTGGATAGTGATCTAAATCACCCCTGGGATGGCAATTCACTGTGTGGCCTCAAAATGAAACTCAAAAGACGGCGAATGAACTTGGTGAAACCAGAACACCATGAGGTTTTTAAAAGGCTTTTAGGTAGGGAGACACCCCAGGTAGTGCCTTCTAACCCTCTCTCTACACAAAGGTGAACCCTGTAGCCACTGCCCTTTTCCCAAGTGCCCTGCTATCTCTGAACTGCCCATGCCTGGAGGACTCAGGACCCCCTCTCTCCTCAGAGACTCATAGATGATGGATGCTTACCTTACACTTAAAGAAGGTCCCTGCTTGGGATCACAGAGCTTGAGTCCAACAGTCCTCTCTGATTGCAGGCACTCTGACTCTAATGGATGTCCTACTCCCTGGGGGGTGGGTAATAGGGCCATATTCATGCTGATGTGACTGTCAAATGAGAAAATGACGTAGTAACTCTCTGATTCTGAGGTGGTGCATTCCTGGATGATGATGGGCCCTCACAGTTTACTCAAAGTTCTTCATCACACAGAGATCTAGAGGGTTTGTTACCCAAACCCGCACTCAGTTGATTTTCTGCCGAGACTCAGGTCAAAGCAAATTGTCCAAGGAATGTTCCTGTCCTCTTCCTATCCACCTATGCTAGGCTCCAATCCCACACCTTCTCCAAGGGAAGTCTTTCTCCTCTATGTTTTCTCTCTTCCACTGATGCACCTTCTGGTTCCCAAACTAACAGCAGTGGTCTGTTCACAGAGGATCCTGTTGTCAAAAGATTCCTGGCCTGGGACAAGAACCTGAGGGTGTCTGACAAGGTGAGGTTGTTCTCCACTGGGCAGGCTTCCTGCTCCAGCACAGTCTGGAGTGGGGAGGGCTTTCTAACCCCATCATCCTGCTAGTTGCTTCTGCAAAGAGTCACCAAGATGTGCCAAGTTCTAGCCCTTTCTGACTTGTCAACATCTCCTTTCAGGGCCTAGCAGGTTTTGCAGAGAGGACAGGTGGACCTTGCTTCTGCTTGGGGTGCTCTGGGCTCCAAGCCCAAGAACACAGTCTTTCATGGCTATCCCCTCTTTGCTTGTTGCCACCTGAGGTTTTGGAATACTCTTCCCTCTGCTCTCCCTAGGACCCCTGTTCTCCAGCTTACTAAAGACCCTCTTCACCCAGGTTACTTACATGCCTTCCCTCAAAAAGTACCCTCATTGCCGGGCGCGGTGGTGCACGCTTGTAATCCCAGCACTTAGGAGGCTGAGGCAGGAGGATCGAGAGTTCAAAGTCAGCCTCAGCAACTTAGCGAGGCCCTAAGCAACTCAGTGAGACCCTGTCTCTAAATAAAATACAAAATAGGGCTGGGGATGTGGCTCAGTGGTCGAGTGCCCCTGGGTTCAATCCCGAGTACCAAAAAAAAGAAAAAAAAAAAAAAGTGTCCTCATAGCTGGCTCTCCAGTGCATATCTACGGCTTTTCTCTCCCTGACTGCTCCTATTGACCTTGGTTCCTCCTGTCCTTCCCCAAACAAGCAGGTCTCCTTACTTGGCTACCTTCTCTTAGTGGCACTCTCTACCCCAGACTTCCAGTCCTCTGGCCCCTCTTCCCTCCTCTTTCAGGATGTGACCTCTCTCTATTTTTCCTCTCTCTCCATCAGTACCTCCTGTCCATGGTCATAGCTTACTTTAGTCGGGCTGGCCTATTCTCCTGGCAGTACCAACGAATCCACTTCTTTCTGGCCCTGTGAGTATTTGGCCTCCTTAATCCATCAGGATTACTACCTGGGAGGGTAGGAGGGGAGCAGAGTGGCATTAACCTCTCCTTTGCCTTTTAACCTCTTTGTCCCGTTTGCTCTGGGTAGAAGAAATTATAGTACTAATGTACAGGATTTGTTCACACTTCCCTTGTCAAAACAAAGACACAATCTCCCTTAAGGACAGTTGTAAAAACTAAAGAAAACATAAACACTTGAGAGGAGTGGAGGAAAGCATGGGCACATCCTGACCTGCTCTCTTTCTTCCTGAATCTACTCCAACATCATTTTGTCTTCTGCCTCTCCATTTCCAAGACAGATGCACAATTCCCAACTTACCACAGGACCAGTATAAAGTGCTCCTTGCTAGTCCTTTATACAGGTGTCTTCTCACATCTGTGGCTTTGTACACAACCCCTGAAAATCCTTCCAAAATGGGTGCAAACATCCCTTATGCCTCCATCGCTATTGTTTTGCTCCTTGCTTGCTAGACAAAGGCTGGATTCCTTCAGAAGGTGTCTGTCTAGCAGAGGCTTTGGACCAAGGGATGGTGGCCTTAATAGGGCAGTCCTGTCTGAAGATTGGCCATCTGGCCTCCTTTTGGGAAGTTGACCCCAAGGGAGGTCCTTCTTGGTTGTGCCCTTGAGAAGCAACCTGATGTCTTTCCCCAGCTACCTGGCCAATGACATGGAAGAAGACAACCAGGCTCCTAAGCAAGACATCTTTTATTTCCTCTATGGGAAGAGCTATGCCCAGCGTCCCTTGTTCCACAAACTGCGCTATCAATTCTTCTGTTCCATGGGCTGGAACGCTCGGGTTTCCAGGGAGGATTGTGAGGCGGTGAGTGGTGCTGTGTGTCCTTGTGGAGGGAGAGGGATGGGCTGACTGGAGAGACACAGGAAGATGGGTGTTTGTAGGTGGGATCTGGGAAGGAGAAAGTTCTGGAGGCTGTGCAGGGAGGGAGGGTCTTCTTGGGCAGTCTTCAGATTGGTTTTGATTTGTTTTGTTTTTGTTAGTGAACCACATGTGTACCTCAATTTACTGTATGCAATCTAACAAAAAATTTGTTGGAAATTTACCAGATATACATAAGTGGTTCCAGTCATAAAAGAAAGTTCCCTTTCAGGAAAATGAAGTTCTTATTTTGAGGAAAAGAAAAGCACATTACAAATGTAAAGCCAAGACCAATTTCTATGCAACAAGGGGACTATAGTTTAAGAAAGCAGATTTAAGTGATTTTTTAAGATATATATATATCTTCAGTCTTTAATATATATTTATGTATAGATAATCTAACAATTGTAAACTATGGTTTATTTTAAAGGAATCAGATAAATGACATGAAAGAAATATTTCTACTATACTAAAATTACTCAGAAAGCAGAACATTTTAGGGTGAAATACTTTTCCATTCATAGAATCTGTGCACAATCATCTTCTACTTTGGACCTAACTAGAAGTACAGTTAAATCACTCATTGAGAGCACTGAGATGTACTCTTTAGTTTTAAACAAAAATCATACCAAAACTTTTCATTTGCCAGGGTTACGGTTATATAGAAATTATAATAGGGTTTTAATGATTAAAGATGCATTTAACCATGTAAGTTTTTTTGATGTACCCAAGCATAAACATCATTAACATAAACCATTATTCTCCTCAACTCAGAGACACTGTCTCTTGATAAAATCAACTTTTCAAATTTGATTAGATGAGGCACCAAAAGGATTGTATATGTCAAAGGATCTTTACAAAATCTTCCACACAGTAGCATAATTTAGTTATGTAATAGAAAATAGAAAAATATACTCAAATGTATTTAAAGAAAGCTGAAAACATGATGTCCCACATCTTATATGATATGTAATATGCTCCACGTAGAGTTCATGTTAGTAATAGGTGAAATAAGGTTGTCTTGATAACCAAATATAGGTACTTCATTTGTCACTAGGCTAAATAAGTTTAATAATTACACCTTGACATGTCACCTCCTTTGTAGCAGACAGAATGTAGTTAATAGAATCAAGCCTCTCAACACTTTATTTGTAAGATATTTGTAGAATGTTGAATCATGGTGACTAGAAAGTCCATATCAAGGTGAAGGAATTTTAAGGAATGGGGAAATAAATTAACCATAATTTCAAAACACTCGATATCCTGTAAAGTCATCAGCTTTTGTGGGGGCTCTTTTTCTTTCCAGATTCAAGCTTATGATCCGGAGCTCTGGGTGTGGCGCCGAGATCGCACCCTTATTCCCTAGAAGTCCTGGAACCATGGAGGCCTGAGGGGAGCTACAAAATTCTGCAAACCTGGGCCAATGACAAGGTCATTTATTATTTATTTAGGATGTCCGAGGACCTAACTCCTTGATCCACTCCTGTCCACCTCCCACCCACAGCCACCCTCTGCGGATGGTGAAACAGCCTGAATCTCCCAGTCAGCTTCACAGCCTCCAAACCACAACCACACAGATGACCTCCTAGAGATGTGCTGGGTGCTATGAGGCTGCTCAGCCAGACCTGAGAGAGAGAACAGTTTCTCACACAGGATGTACTAGAAATCCTTTACCCAGAGCAACAGGATCCAAATGTCAGCTTAGATGAAGGGTTGATCTCAGTCTAAAGTCAATATCCTTTAGCCCTGAATATCTCTCTCCCAGTGTAAATTGTCTTTTTCCCTCTCCTTTTAATTCATCTGGGACCAAGCATCCCTGAAGGATCCCAAGCATGCAGATGATTTATTTATAGGATTTTCATAGTAATATGTATGTTTAATATGTAAAAGAAATGTTATTTATTTTGATACATATTTATTTTAAATAGTTTGAGGTATATGTTGTTTGGAAAATTACTGTTCCTTATTAGTTTTTTGATTAGGACTACCACAGGTTTGTGTACATAAATATTTTTGTAAAGTTTTTAATCTTTTCATCTATTTTACCTATTACTTTTATACCTCAGTGGTATTACCCCAGTCTTATAAATACAAAATTTTCATTTGATGTTCAATCATTATTGTGAATATTGAGGTGCTGTTATTTAACTTGCCTTGACATGTTTTCTGTCATTGTAAAGTATGTACTGTAAAAGAGCACAGGTGCTGTGTGCGTGAGGAGCACAGCACAGTGCATTTGGGGGGAAAGTGAATAAAGATGAAAACCATCTCACCTTGATGCATATGATCATGTCCTTCTGGATTGGTTGTATGCTGTCATATCATGCTATTATTTAACAGGGCTGTTGTTAATTGACCAAAATTTGTACTTGTGGGGGAAAAACACCTCAATAATCTTTCATGTAGGAACACAACAGAGAAATTTACAGAAGTGAAACTAGAAACTGGAAGCAGGAAACACAGGGAGGATGTTGAGAGAGACCACACAGGAATAGTGAAAGAAAATTCAAGGGCAGCTGTATAATAATCTTAAATCCAAAATCAAGGAGAGGTACTGCAATAGGAGATGCCTTCCTGGTAATGGTTCAAGGATGGTGACACGCAGGAAATGGGAGACTTTGGTACTTGAGTCACAATGGGAGTCTTTTGCACAACCTGTTTCTAGTTTTACATAACAGAAGGAAAATGCAAAGCTTCTTGTTGAAACAGAAACTCGTGAAGGGAAATGAAGGCACTAGAGCAGGTTGAGAGGAGGATGAGATGACAGGAAGAGCTGAAGCTGGTAAACAGACAGGCACAGAGAGGAGAGAGCTAATAGTGTGGGCACTGAGTGACTGCAGACAAGCATTGTGGGAGAAGGGAGCAGGTGAAGAAGAGTATCAGCCAGAAGTAAAACAAAGCTAAGAGAGGTGGCAATAGAGCCAGTGATGAGGTGTGACAAGGGGTTAGAGAGGCAAGTGAAGATGACCTGAAAGGCCGAGAAAAGCAAACATGGAAGGCGCTTAAGGTTGGATGGATGTGTTAGAAAAGGGATGATGGTTGGGTGAGTGGAGCAACTAAAGAGGAAAATGTTCCATGAAGGGAGAAGTCATTGAAGATGGGCACTGTGCAGTGCAATTCTGCTGCTGATCAACTGCATGGAGGTCACATGCTACACGTTGAGATCGCAGGCCCCTCTGCACTGCCCTATTTTCCGAAACCAATTGTAAGCTCTGGGTTTCCCAGGTCACTCGTACTTCTCACCAGTGACTGTGAATTCAAGGATTCCCATGATCCTATTGTATAATTCTCCATAACATCTCACTGAGGTTAGGAGAGCATAAATCCTATAACGACTGTTTTGTCATGTCAACAAGGACACAAATTGGGACCAGCTAAAAGTAGAGGCACATGGCTGGAGGTCTAGGAGGGTCCCTATGAATGCTGTCATGCCTGCAGGATGCAACATCTTGAGAGGACATGGATGTATAGGACCAAGCAGAGAAGCTCACCTTGGTGTCAGTGTCCTGAGTTTTTACTGGAATTTCACTAAGCATTTGGTAGGAGTGGGATGAGTAGAGCAATACACCAGGCTTGGGTCCTGCCCTCTGGGTCCTTACTACAGGGTGAGGGAGACAGGTGTATGTCCAGGAAAGAAGACAAGGGACACGGTGTGGACAGGGATGGTACATCATGACACCAACTACACAGCATGAAGGCGACAACAGGCAGCGTCAGGTCTCCAGACTGGTCTGTCTCTGTGAGAGGCGCCCTTTAGAAGAACCTGATTACCAAAATCCTCTTCAAGGTAGGCTGGTCCTGGGTGATGCTGGGCAGGCAGGCACCCAACTCCGACTTCCTGGGCCCACCTAAGTGGGCCTTTCCATTCCCACCTCCAGACCTAGTTCCTGGCCACACTGGAAATCCACATGCAGCACTCACAGGAAATCTGGGATCCAGGGCCCAGAGCAGGTCCCTAGGTAAGTATCTGGACTCTATTTCCCAAGAGTCCATGCACACCCCCCGTTAGGGACCATCTGAAACGTGCTTGCCTCATCTAACAGCTCAGAGGAGACAGGCTGTGAGCATTGGCTGCCCACAGTCCTCTCACTCTCCTGCGTGGTTTCTCCTTAGTTCAAGGGAGTCTTTAAGGAAATATCCAGAATGCATTTCTTTCACCTGGCCTTTTCCTGATTGTGTCTGGATTCAGTGATGGTTACAAAAATCTATACATGTGGTAAAATGATAAAGACCTACAGACTCCTGGCATAGATGACAATTTCCTAATGTAAATAGTATCCTAGAGTCTTGTGGTGTGTCCACAGCGGGGGATACTGGATGAATGGTGCATTGAATTTGTGTGTACTATCTTCATGGGTTTCTTTGAATCTGAATTTTGAAATAAAAAGCAAAAAATTCCAACCAAGCACTCATATTGACTGAAAATTCCACAGCCTAGAGAGCATTATTTAATTTTCATTTTATGAAACTCTGGGAAAGACTGGTCTACTGCATAGCAGATTGTTGGATTCCTAGAGGTAGGGGCTGGGTTAGTCCTTTTGAAAATGTCACAGCAATATCTCTATCATTAGTTTGGTGATAATTAAACAGTCCATTAAATTCATCCCAAATTATCCAAACATTCACATAAAATGAATGCTTTGATTATAAATATTAAAGGTGATAAGTTGATTTTGAAAACAACACAAAAATATTTCTTGATTTTGAACATTTATATATAGTTTGGCAGGTCACAATGACTGGAAAGTTCTCTCTTGTTCATCCCCCCCTTCACCCTTTGGGCATTACCACCCTATTTTATTTTTTTCAGCTTTTCAGTTGGTGTGGTGCATGATTAGTTTAGGCAAAAGATACATGAGAATAAAGAATTTGAGTAATCATGGGAGAGAAACTGAGGGTATGGGATTGGCTGAGGTGACAGGTGTCCTTGGGTGGCCTGCTGGACTCTTGTGCCACTCCCATTGCATCTTTCTAGATCTCTGAACCTTTTGTCCTCACAAAGCTGCTCTCACTTGTTTTCTTCCTCCTCTTAAACTATCCCAGATGCCTTTCGCCTTCCTTCAGTAAAGGTCCATTGGTTATAGCCAAACTGTATGTAGCTAGGATCCTACTTGTTTGCTGATGCCCTATAGCTTCATTTTTTCCTCATACAAAATTGTGGCTGCCTGATTCTCTGTTGTTTCAGTTTTCTCATCTGATCCACTTTGCATATGTTATTTTCACACCAAATGCTTGATTCCTTTGCCCTCCCACTGTTATGCCTTTAATCATTCTTAACCGTTTTGAATTCTCCCGCCCTTCTCCTTCCCAAAGAACACCAACTGTTCCTCTGACCTGCAAGGACAGCTTCACTGCTGTCACCCCCTCAGCTCTGCTCAGCCTCCACATGCAGCTCTGTATGTTCTTTGGTTCCAGAAGCCTGGATGCTCCAACTCTGCCATATTCTTGTCCTAATTGCTCCTGACGTCCCCTCTCTGACAGTGACAGTCCTTCTGTCATCACAATGCATTTCTAAAGCGACTCCCTTGATTTGTTTCCTCCTTAGCTTTCTGGGGCCTCCAGCCCCTCTCACTTTCTCAGCTGGTCCACTCTCTTCATCCTGGGAGTCCTGTGAGCTTTCCCCCTTCTCAGTGACCTTCCCTTCTCTCCAGCTGGATTCACTGAAGGCTTCTCTCTACCTCTGGGCTTATCCCACAGCATTCTTGTCCAGGATTCCCTACCTGACCTCTGTAGCCTGGCTACTTGAATGTACTTGCCTGATCTGTGACTGATAGATGATTCACATACACCATAGGTTTCCTGGGTTACCCTTTATTCATTCAGTTCTTCTCTCATCTTAGCTGCTCACATGTCCTCTTCTGCCCACGTCTGCCACCCTGTGTGGACCTGGAGCTACTTCAGTACCTCTGAATTCTATGTGTCTCAGAAACAGGATCTGCTTCCAAGCTGCCTCATCAGACCATTTCTCCTCTTCATTTTCAAGCTATTTCAGTGTCTGCAGAGCCTATTCTCCATGCTGCTCTTCAGGGATCACCTTCATCCTGCTTCTGGTGGCTGCCCATCTCCTGGAGCTCTGTCTTCATCCATTATGTGTTGCAATAAAGAAATACATGAAGCTGGAAATTTTATTAAGAAAAGGCATTTATTTACTTACTTTTGAATTACTAGGGAGTGAACCCAGGGCTGCATGCCTTCTAGGCAAGCCTTGTACTACTGAGCTATACCCCTAGTACCCATAAAGATTATTGAGCTCATAGTTCTGGAAGTCCAAGAGCATGGTGCTGGATTAGTGGCAGGCCTCCTGCTCCACAGTTACATCACAATGAAGTGAAGAAGTAGAAAGAGAGCAGGCCAAGTGCAAAAGGGGCCAAATACATGGGGTAGACTCCCTAAATAACAATCTGTTCTTATAACTCCATGTGTGCAACTAGCATTAATACCTCTGAGGAAAATATTCCCATGATCTAATTACATTCCATTCAGTACCACATATTAAAGGGTCTACCCCCTCATCCCTGCCACACTGGGAACCAAGCTTCAGGCACTTGAACCCTTGGGAGGCACATATCCAGTCACAGCGAGCTGTCTTCCTCTGACTGTTCTGCTCCCTGTGACTCCTTGGCTTTGACAGCTTTGCTATCTGTATTAATCAGTATTTGAAAATTTCTGGGTGACAAGAGAGTCTATTACTCATAGTGGGCCTCTGGGACCATATATGAGTTTATGATAACAAGGTAAACCCAGTGGGGGGACAGCCAACCACACTAGAAAGGTCACCATGTGTTGTGGGGTGGTGCAACTTTGACCTTCATATCAATTAGTACTTCAGGAAGGAGAGGAAGGCCAGAGATTGGGTCCCACTGCAGGACAATTGAAACACTCACACCTCCCTAATGAATTCCAATAAAAACTTAGGGCCTTGAAACCATGGTGAGCTTCCCTCATTGTGAGGCTCTGATGCATATCAATGTCCTGGAAGGATGGTGCATTCTGAGGACACAAATACTTTCATTGGGCCCCTCCCAGACCTCATGCCATGTGTCTTTTTTTGGGCTGGTCCCAATTTGTGTCCTAACCTTGGGGTCCATGGAAATAGGATGCTTCCAAGGAAACTCTACCCACCTCTTCCCTTTTAGGTTCTGCACACCTTGCTGAGTCTACTCTCCTCAACTTCCTCTGTCCTATGGTGAGTCAAGGTCTCTGGGCCTCAAAGAGTTTTTCCCCTCTGTCACTTACAAAACTAGTGAAATGCTTAGGAAGAACAGAATGAGTGTCAATGGCGGACCTTGCCTAACATGGATTCAAGAGTCCAGTTTACTGTCCCAGCTGCAACAAATTTAAATGGAGAGCAAAATATATGGAGTATCAGTCATTAGGAATTTAGATTCTTGAGACAAAGGTCAACCCAGAGAGAGTCCAGCTTTCTGGCCAGATAGGGAGTGTCCAATCCACAGAGCAGGAGGGGACATGGGGTCAGCAGTGTCCCTGAGAAGAAAGGACAGAATATCTAAGGAGACAAGGCAACTAGATGTCACAGTGCAGAGAACTAGAGACAGGCAAGTTTCAGAAGGGAAGGGGCACAGCAGCACTCCCCGCCAGCATAGTCTTAGGCAAGGGTAACTGTGTGCTATTGACTTTCACCTGGAGCACATAAGCAGTGGGAGAGTCTAGAGCAGGGGCCCAGTAAAAGTTTTTTCCTGGCAGTGAGGAGTCCTGTGATGAGATATGCCCTGGAGGCCAGCAGAGAATCTTGTGGCAGTGGGTTCCTGCCCATCCCCTGCCAGGCTCTGTGTCCCAAAGGGGACTTCAGAGACTCCAGGTAGCTGATGGAGAAGCAATTAGATGTTACACCTTAGGGAAGGGAACCTATCAATCAGAAAACATGGGGATTGGGGGGAGTCTACAGACACCAAATTTTACCAACATTCAGAATCTGAGGCCCAGCCATATGGACTCTTTCCTGATGGAGAAGGAAGCTGTCAGAGTGGAATTGGGGACTCTCGGGTGAGGGGAGATTCAAAGGAAGTGAGGTTTGCACAGACGCCTTTGCTCCTGTGGTCTAAACCCTGAGCTTCCCTCCCAACACATGGAAACCACAGCAGTGCAAAGCCCCATCCCTGTACCTCTCATTCTACATGGGGCTGTGCAAAGTGTCCTGAAGGTTTTGGCTAATGAATAGTGCAGTGCAGCTGCTGGGTGTTCTCAAAGTGTATTCAGAATAACAAGACTTTGACTGTGGTTTCTTGCCAAAATGCTGGGCCCCTGTCTAGTCAGAAGTGGGAGAACAAGTGCCCAAGGATGCACAGTTTGAGCCACCTGACCTGCCCAATTAAGCTGCCCTGGCTCAGAGTGGCAGATCCTCCCTGGGGAGGAAAAGCTTAGAAAAGCACATGCCCTTCCCCAGTCCCTATCAATATCAGCAGGGCAGAAAAGTCTTTGCTTTGCAGAAGGGACGCAGAGGGGACACATCCCATCCTCTGTGTGACATTAGAGGATCTCTGTCAAGAACTCCATAAATATGCTAGGATTCGGGTTCCATTATAGGGTATGATGTTGTAATCAGGCCCTTTTGCCTGCCAGCTGGGTGACAGAAGCTAATTCAGTTCATATCTCTGAGTCTCAGTTTCCCTGCCTGAAATATAGTGATGAAACAAGAGTTTCTCTGCTTCTACTGGCAGTGGGTTCTTGGTAAGATGAAGGCCTCTGAAGCCAAAAAAAGCCGATTTCTTCTCAATTACCACTGAATGATTTTAAGAATGGCAGCTCTTAACGGTTGGTTATGCCCTTCTGTGTTGCAGCAGGCACCACAGCTCACTGCAAATTTCTTCTTTCTGTACTCGTCTCATGAATTTGAAGAATGAAACCACAGATAACTGAGCACAAGAGCAGAATTTATTCAAGTGTGAATAGAAACAGAACTCTCACAGGACAAGAGACCTGGTAGGGTTGCTGCTTGAGTGTGCTAGTCTAGGGGTTTAAATAGCACTTGGGTCAACACCACTGGGCCAAATTTATGCAAATTAGGTTTGGAAGAGTATTAATGCTATTGTTTAACCCTTGAGACTGAACCTCCACGCAGGTCTGCCCTACTTCTATGTTCTCATTGCTGGCCTGCAATCCCAGCTTCCCAGGAGGTTGAAGTCAGCAGATCCTGGATGTTCAGGTGTTCAGAGCTGTAGCACTGTGTGGAGAGGGTGCCTGTCCTGGGCCAGGGCCAGACTGGGCCAGTGGGGTGACATTTTGGCAGGTTCTGGCTTGCCTCAGTGTTGCCTCTCTATACCTCAGGCCTGTGCTGACATGGCGGGCTCTAGAGACCTGTGGTCTGTGTGCATTCACAGTCGCTGGGACATAAGCTTGCACTTGGCTGGGGCAGAATTTTGTGGTTGGCAATGTGGCTGGGCCCTGGTGCATTCCAGCCCACCCTGGACACTACTCTGCCATTCTGGGACAAGTGTGGATTCAGTGGCACCTACAGCTCTGCTAGGTCATGTGGCTTGAGTGACACAGGGAGAGCAGGAGGTAGTGGTAGACCTTGGTACATCACAGCTGATGTTGTTGAGATAATTAAGTTCAGAACACCCCCTAGAACATATTGGGGATGTTTCCGCTGCCTATCCTTTCCTGAGGCTATCATGACACTTCCCCAACACCCATTTTATTAGCCCAGCAGCTTTGTCAGTGTCCCTGCTTGGCTCTAGACAGGTCTCAGTTCTGTTGACCATATCAGCTCTGACGACCCTAGAAGAAACAGAGGCCTGAGAAGCTATTGGCCCAGAAGTGCACACTACCTTGACTCATAGGCTCAGCCATAGCCCTCAGACCATGTGATGTGGCTGTTTTGAGTTCTCAGCCTTGCACTAGATGTTTCTAGCTCACAACTGGCTTTGGGAAGGGCTGGTCCCAGGCAGGAAAGGACAGGGTTTGCCTGCCCTTACCTGGGGCTGGAGATGGATCCCAACCACCTCCTGATCCCCAGTCCTGTCTCCCCAGATGGCTTCTTGTCCTTCTTGAACAACAAGCTGGGTGACACACTGTGTGTGCTGGGCGTCATGCTGTCTGACTTGTACCCCTTGAGCCCTGGAGATTCACCTTCCCAAGTTCCTCCCAGGGCACAGTGAGACAGTAGAGGTCTGGGTGCTTAAATATGATGGATAATATCCACTCCTCCATTTGGAAAAAACTTCTTTTTACTTACTAATATAAGTAAAATAAAAATGCCATGTGATTAAAACAAAATTAAAAACAAAAAAATCTAAGATCTAAAGAATGACATGGTAAAGAAATAGCCTTTAAATTCTAAGACATGACAGTAGAATGCATTTTGACATATCATACATACATGGAGTATAACTTCCCATTCTTGAGATTGTAGATGATGTGGAGTTCTACTGGTCATGGATTCCTATATGAACACAGGAAAGTTCTGTTTGATACATTCCACTGTCATTCCTAATCTCACCCCCATCATCTCCCTTCCTTCCTTTCATCCCCCTTTCTCTAATCCAATAACTTCTATCCCTCCCACCTTATTGTGTATTAGCACCCACATATCATAGAGAACATTTAGCCTTTGGGTTTTTGGGATTGGCTTATTTCACTTAGCATGATAGTCTCGGGTTCATCCATTTGCCAGCAAATGACATAATTTCATTCTTCTTTATGGATAATATTCCATTTTGTATATGTACCACATTTTCTTTCTCCATTCATCTGTTGATAGGCATCTAGGTTAGATCCACAGTTTGGCTATTGTGAATTGAGCTGTTATAAACATTGATGTGGCCACATCACTATAGTATGGTGATTTCTTTGTGTATATGCTGAGGAATGGGATAACTGGTGGTTATCAAATGGTGGTTCCATTCCAAGTTCTCTGAGGAATCTCCACACTGCTTTCCAGAGTGGTTGAACCAACCTGTAGTCCCACCAGCAATGTATGAGTGTATCTTTTTCCCCACATCCCCACTTGTACTCTTGACAATTGCCATTCTGACTGGAGTATGATGAAATCTAGTGTAGTTTTAATTTGCATTTCTGTAATTGCTAGAGACGTTGACTTTTTTCATCTGTTTGTTGACTTATGTCTTCTTCTGTGAAGTGTCTATTCACTTCCCAGATATTCCTTTGCCCATTTATTGATTGGGTTGTTTTGTTGGTGTTAACTTTTTTGAGTTCTTCATATATACTGGAGATTAATGCTTATCAGAGGTGCAGGTGGCAAAGATTTTTCTCCCATTCTGTAGGCTCTCTCTTCAAGTTCTTGATTGTTTCCTTTGCTGTGAGGAAGCTTTTTAGTTTGATATTTATGGTATTCTTCATGGAAATTTACATCACGTTTTTAGTAAAGCATTCAATACTGATTATTTGTAACAAAGTGGTAATTAAACTGACATAGGTTTATAAAATGCTGCTTTTAGTTCAGTTGGGATACCTCTAGCCACAAATAACAGAAAATCCAACTCCATCTGGTTTAAAGGTAGGAAGGACCAGTAAAGGGACTAGTTGTGAGAGGTGAATGGGCCTCAGGATTCTCACAGCATTGCCTCCTCTGTGTGTGAGTGAACCATCAGCACACTGGATAGCCATCCTGATCTCTCCTACAGCAGCAAGGAAGCACTTCCCCCAGAAACTTCCAGCACATGCTCTTGACTTTCAGTGGCCCACACTGGGTCCCACATCCACTCTCAACCAAACACCCAGATGTGAGGACCATTCTGAGCTGGGCTCATGCCAGCTTCTCTGACGTTCTTGGTATGTGAGGGGTAGGGATGGACTAAACAAAGCCAGGCTGTGCTTGGAGGAGGCCGTGGGACAGGCGACCCACGACACTAGCTTGACTTGCAGAGGACCCCTGGGCTCTGACCAGGGGTGTGATGGTGTGGGCATCATGTTTCAGTACATCATTCAGAGTGCAGGTCAGGACCTGCACTCGATCAACCATTGTATCACTACCCTTCCAGTTTGCCACCCACAATTGATAAGCATCTTCCTATATCCTGACTCAGATATAAAATTCACAAACACTTTAGAGGGTGACATGTCATACAGCCCTTCTGACTGGTCAATTTTCAAAATTTCTTATGCATCTTTTAATAGTCATAGAATGCTAAGCTCACTGTGAACCAGAGCAATCAAAGAGGGGATGATTCCAACATTTCCAGAGATATTTTCAAAGAAATGATTGCAGAAATTTGTACTACATAGGAAAAAATTAACATTGAGAATAGATGGAGGGGCTTGGGGTATGGTGCACTGGTAGACTGTGGTGAACATGTGCAAGGCCCTGGGTTCAATCCCCAGAACCAAAAAGAAAATGAAGCGGGTAGCACAGAATTGGTATAACTCTAACTCATTAATAAAGTGATAAACTTGTTTATACTTTTACAGAAGTAGACAATCTCCAAAACTGATATAAAAATGGTCAATAAGCACATGAAACATTAGTCATGAAAGAAATGCAAATCAAAACTATGAGATACCATTTCCTGTTCACTAGGATGGCTATAATCAGAAAATCTGAGAATGAGAAATTAGAACCCTTCTATACTGCTGGTGGGAAAGTAAAGGTGCAGCTGCTCAGAAGTCTGGCAGTTCTTTCAAAGGTTAAAGGTGAGGTTACCACATGACCCAGCAACTCCACTCCCAGATGCAAACCTGAGAGAAATGAAAACACGTATACTAAAACTTGTGTGCGAATAGTCACAGCAGCATTATTGATAATAGTTTTAAAGGAAAAACTCCAATGTTCACAAACTGATGAGTGAGTAAAATGGAGTCTGTCCCTTCCATGTAACCTTATTCAGTCATAAGAAGGAATGAAGTACTGAGCATGTATAACATGGATGAACCTTAAAAACATTATGCTAAGAAGCCAGACCAAAACACCACATAGTGGATAATAACTCTTCTATGATGCCCAGAATAGGCAAGTCTATGAGTGCAGAGTGCAGATGAGAGGATGCCTAGGGCTGGGTTAACTGGGGGGGAAATGAGGAGAGACTGCTAATGGGTACAGACAGCATTCCTTCTGGATGTGATGAAGTGTTTTGATGTTGATTGTAGTGATAGTTGTACAACTCTGACATACACTGAAAACCCCTGAATTGTACACTTTAAATGGGTGGATCACATGGAATCCCAATTACATCTCAATAAGGCAATAATATACAAAGGAATAGGTGTCAAATAGAAAAGGCTACTCTAAACCTTCATGCTGACACACACCATGACTGACACAGTACCTGTAAACAGCTGCCAGGAAGACCCTGAGGATGACCAAGTAACTGCTGAGCAGGACTCCACCTGCACAGTCTAGCTTTCCTCTGTACATGACATTCAAAATCTGAATGCCAATCCACTTGTCCAGGAATAGGGAGGGTCAGAAATGGAATCCAAGGAGCTGCTTTGTAAAACATGATGCAAAGAAGTAAAGGGAGTTAATATTTTCCAAAACAAGGAAGGGTGACTGTGGAATATAATTTTAATCAATTAAAGATCTACTAAATCAACAAAAGAGTATGTTTTCTTTTTTTCCCACTTTTTATGCTTCTATCATTATTCTTATTCTGTGCCTGCTATATTCCATTTAAATGCATTTCAAGACAAAAGCAAATATAATGTGAACCAGCACGACTCAGAAATATGCAACCAGTAATCCAAGAAACTATACATCTGCTAAATTACTAATAAGAGACTTTGTACATCTGTGGATTAACAGGATCAACACACATTGAATCTGAACCAAGAGCAAAGGAACTGAACAGAGAGGCAATGATGTTCATGGTGAGCACTGATAAAAATCGAAAGGAAAGTCCTGTGGCCTTGTAACTACGGTTTGTAACTCAGTGCAGAAAATGAGAGACAGCACTGAACAGCACAAAGTAGTAAGGACTCTGACCCATCCCTCCAGGTATTTTAGCAGAAGGCAGAGCACCACTTGGCAAAACTGCCCCCTTAAAGATTCAAGCCCAGAACCTGTAAGGAGTGGAACTGGGGGGCCCTGAATTTCGTGCAGTGGTGAGTGCTTGTGTTTCCTCAGTTTTGTGATATCCATGTCTACACACAATAATAGGAAACTGGTCTCCGGAAAACCTGGCCCTGAAAAGTAGAAAGTTCCTGGAAAG
>JAJEJO010000542.1:0-209149 GCA_020662805.1 Glaucomys volans
TCCTCTGAAACATTCAGGTTTGGAACTGGAGGCAGGCAACCATCCTCTGCTTATCTCTTTGACCATCCTAATATTTGTCCTGAAGCAGAACTGTCCCTGTTCAATTTTGATCAGGCCAATTAGGGTGACCTCCCTCTCATCATCCTTCTCTCCATCATCCCCTTCTTTTCACTCTTCCTTTTCCTCTTTCTCTTTTCTTACTTTCTTTCCAATACTATTTGATCATTTACTTGTGTCAAGTATTCTGCTACATAAACAAGAGGAACATAACTGTAGATAAAATAGCTTTAAGAAGTACATAGTGATTTGAAATTTTAAAACCTGATTCTAAAAAACTCATAGTTCAAATGAGAAATCATAAAGTATATTGTACACGAATGATTTGTAACTGAATAGTAATGAAAATTCTAATGTCAATCATTATTGGGCACATCCAAAGCAGGACTTAGAGTTATATTTATAGCCTTAAATATTTATAATGAACTTAAGAACATAGGAAAAGAATGATAGATTAAATACACCAAAGGTTCAGTAACATAGGAAGGCAGTAATAAAATAAGAGCAAAATTTAATAATATAAAAATAAAACACATTAGGGAGGATCAATAAATTAAGGTCAGACTCTGAAAAGGCAGAAAATGAAAAAGTCTATCTTAGTACATATGCAGCAGATATTAAAAATACCAAAGGATTATGTGAATAATTTTATACCAAAATCTTGGAAATGTTTTGAAAGGGACATTTTAATGAAAAATGTAATGTAGTGAAACTGACTTAAAAATAAAAAACCCCAATACATCTATAACCATTTTTGTATTATTTCACATGAAATTATAATTCTTAATTCATGAATGCACAAGTGGAGGCTCAGAGAGATAAGGAATGCTGAGAGTCTGCAGGTAGGAGGGGTGGAGCAAACCCAGGTGTGTCTGAGCAGAAGGATTCTCCCTCCCATGGCGGGAGGGAGTTATCTGATCAGGCTCTGCTGGGAAACTCCCAGAGATGCCTGCTATTTGGGTTGCTCAATTACCAGATACTTTTAATGCACCTCTAGGAGAGGCATTTGGCACCTGAATTTCCCCTGAAAGTTTCACCATCACCGTCTTCAGTTACCGTACCCGCACAGCAGCCCTGCTCCTCCTGCAGATTTTTTAATACCACCCATCTAAGAGGAGCAGGATGAGCAACCCGAGCCTTGGCCTGCGGCCCTTTGACTCAGCAGCCTTTGGCACAAGGCTGCAACCCAGGCTGCCAATCCAGGGCTCCTCTTGCAAGGAAGCAAGTGGGAGACAGACTCCCATGGCCTGAGGCCTCCAAGGAGCCCACATCCCACAAGTAGGAAATGAGGCTTGAAATGGGAATTGCAATTTTGGGGGGTGGTTAATGCTATGGTTTGGATAAGTGTTCCCAAGGGTCCATGTGTTAATGACTTGATCCCTAGGGTGGTACTATTGAGAATTGGAGCCTTTAGGAGGTAGAGCAATCTAGAAAGTCTTGAGGTCACTGGGAGCATGCCCTTAAAGGGCAATGTGGGATCAACCCCGACCCCCGTCTCACTCTCTTTCTTCTTGGTTTGTGATGAGGTAAGTGATTTCACTCTGCCATGCTCTCTTGCCCTAATGTGCTACCTCAAATCAGGCCCAAAACAAACAGTCAAGAAACCATGGACTAAAATCTCTTAAACTGTGAGATGAAACAAACCTTTTCTTCTTATAAGTTGACTATTTCAGGGTATTTTGTTACAGTGACAGATAGCTGACTAACACAGTTTGAAACCCAATGACTGAACTTAACCTTGATGACCCTTGGAAAGTGACATCTATCATCTCTGTTTTGCCTCCTATATTCTTTCTCTTGGGAATATAGCCCCATCCTTCTTTCTCTCCTTGGGGTTCTGGTGGGGTTGCCAAGGACCGAGTCCTACTATTCCTGGTCACGAGACTCAAGCCAGTGAGAGATCTTCCCTCAGGTTTGACACATGCATACTCCTCTGTTTCTTTGGATTTGCTAAACAGAAATGAAGTAAGCCTGGAGTTTGGGGGGCTAGGTTCTCCTCCCTCTGTACCATGAGAGCTAGAGGGGAAAAAATGAGTGAACACACAGAAGTGAAATTCAGAGAAAACCTGAGACCCTTGGCAATCCCATGGGAACTCCTGGATCCAGATGTGCCCGTGGCATATCTCCCCCATTTCTCTCAGGGACTAGGTGCCAATACTGTCCCTTTGTTCTTAACTGTGTTTGAGCTGGGCTTTTGTCTCTTGTAACCCAAAGAGTCCTGACTAATGCAGTTTGTCTTGGCTCCCTTTTCTCTGTCCCTTTGGGGTGACTCATCTCCCTAACACCTTTCGGCTCCCCCAAGTCTTCCACTTCAGAAACGGGCTACAGCACATTCAGTCTGCTGTGTCAAGTGGAATGTTTAGCTTGGCTCTGAATATTTTATATGACTGACATAATGATAAGGAGCCATGGAAGCTCCTTGCCAAGGTGGGGATTCAATAAAACCTATCTGCTCGGGGATGAGACTAGGCAACAATAATAACCCCAGCCAACAGGGAGTCGGGGACCGGGCATGTGCTTGAAGCGAATTAGCTCACTGCACCCTCACAACTCAATACTCAGCTGCTATTATGTTTCCCATTTTACAGGTGGGAAAGCTGAGGTCATGGAACGTAAATTGTTTGCCCAGGGTCACACGGTTAGGAAGCAGTAAAGCCAAGTTATAAACTCAGGAATTTTACTTTGCATGACATGTTTGGAACCCTTTATCCACTTATTCAGTGATTAAGTGTCTTAAATTAGTTAGTATGGTGGAAGTGGTTGGAAGGAGGTGTTTTGATGTTTTTTTCAAAAATCATTCTCTATCTCTTTTATATAGTTTTATTTTTTTTCTATTTAAAGACCCTCACATAAAAAACCAAAAAACAAAAAACACGTCTTCTTTTGTGGGGGAAGGGAAGCTGTCTAGGAGATGCTGTGAGTTAAGGGAAGAAACTAAAACAGTGAACCCCAAACAACTCTTTTCATTGCTTTATCCCCCTAAAACATAGTAATGCTGTTCTCTTTGTAAGAGGGAAAGCTGTCAGAACTCGCCACTGCCTGGGAGATTAAGGCTGGATTCCCATCACCTGACTTCCAAAGTGTCCTGCAGTCTGGTCCTCACCGATTTCCCCGAGTTACATGCTGCACCCCTTTCACCCCAGCACTGCTGAGAGGGTTGCTTAGACCTCACTAGGGGTCCAGGCCGTGTGTCCCCATGGCTGTATATTTCTAAAACATTTTGCTGAGATAGGTCAAGGTGACCGTCTCGTCCTCTCTGACATTTGTGCTATACCTCCTCCTTCTCTTGCTGTCATGGTGGCTTCAGGGACTTTGGGGACCTGGCTAAGAAGAAGTTGAATTGGGGGTACACTTGGTTTGGGTTTCTATAGTTGCTTCTATATGTAGTTAGGTAATTGTCCCTTCAGTGTGGAAATCACATCTAACAACACTGGTACCGCCTGCTGTGACGACTCACATGTGACGCAGGTATGTTGTGACATGAGGGTTTGAGGCCAGAGGCTGTGTCATGATATGAACGTGTCTTGCGGTGCCCAAAGTATGGTGGAGAAACCAAGTTTGGAATGCACGGAGCCAGAGGCTGGAGAGTGTCTGTGTGTGGGGTGTGTGGGGTGTGTGTGTGTGTGTGTGTGTGTGTATAATGCTGTCTCTTAGAATCCTGAGGGCAGGCACTTCTGTCTAAAGAATGCCAAATGATAACCTCTGATAGACCACAACAAATTCAAAAACTGGAATACTATCTGAAATTCTATTTTCCATCCTTGATTACAAAAGAGTTTTATTTTTTATTTTTTTTAGTGTTTTCTTGAAAGTGGTTATGGGGGGGACAAACAGCAATCTTACAATAATCACTCAGAAATATCCACTGAAAGCATTTAACTTTCAATTTCCTGTCTTTCTTTTCCTCTGTAAATCAGGATTATACTGAATAATTTTGTATCATACTTTTTCTGCGAAACATTTTTATCATGAATATTTCTTCAAGTTGTTAGGGATCTCGCTATGACATTAATCTTGAGGACAATGGTTTTCCATTTTTGTCGATGTATCAATATGTATTTAACCAATCCACTTTTAAGTGATATTAAGTTGTTTCTAATTTTCCACTATTACAAATAATGTTATAATGAGTAACTTTATTGGTATCTTTTATATTTCTGATATTTTCTTAGCATGATTCTGAGAAATGAAATAAATTGGTTAAGATTTTTATATAGCCAATTAATTAGTTAAGATTCTTATATCTGTTAAGAAACTCAGGAGGCTTTGACTCCCAGCATGAGTGATAAAAATTTATGTTTTCCCTGTACATCCTAGTAGGAACTAAGTATTATCATTTTTTATTACATTTATCAATTTGGTGGGTGAAAATAGTAACTTCTTACTAATTTTTTTTTTGCCATTTTAATATCCATATAAATTGCTTTAAAAACTTATTTCAAAAAGGGGGGCCTTGCACCTTGCTCTCTGGATAGTTTGATGTTCACAAAGTCCTCCAGAGTTTTGATTCTTCATTCAAACCTGTAATTTCATAGAATTTTTCTATTGCATTGCAATTGGCTCTTCCACTTCTTGGGTCTGGTATACCAGGCTGTGTTATTATTTGTTGTGTTGAAGTTTTCAGCACAACCTTCATGGTTTAGGAGGGATTCACTCATGAAATAAACAAATAACCTCTGTTTTAAAGGTAAGAAATTTCAGGTAAAGAGAAGGGAAATCCCTTGCTAAAGACCATCTAGTTAGTAAATGCCAAACCCAAGTTTAAGTCCAGGACCATGTCATGCTGTTATGACCTGGATTATATTCCTCCCAACTTCCTTTGTTGAAGTCATAACCTCCAGAACCTCAGAATGTGACTGTATTTGGAGTCTTTAAAGAGGTAACTAATTTAAATGAGATCACTGGAGTAGGTGCTAATCCAATATGGCTAGTGTCTCTTGGGAGGTTGGGGCAGGAGGATTGAGGGTTGAAAGCCCACCTTAGTATCTTGGCGAGGCCCTAAGCAACTCAGCAAGACCCTGTCTCTAAATAAAAAAAAAAAAAAAAGTTAAAAAAAGGGCTGGGGATGTGGCTCAGTGGCTAAGGGCTCCTGAGTTCCATCTCCCGTATCAAAAAATACAAAATAAAAAATAGAAGAGATCAGAACACAGATCCACTCAGAAGAAAGATCATGAGAAGGGATGACATAGGGATCCACACTAAAAAATTTAAAAAGAAGTTAACATTAACAATGTATTTTATTTAATCCAGTAAATCTAAAGTATGATCGTTTGAACATGCAACCTATTTGAGACACTCTTAGTAAATTATTTTGCATTCCTCTTTTCATACGAAGTCCATGGACTTTGATGTGTATCTTACACTGACAGCACATATTCATTTGGATTAGCCACATTTCATGTGCTTGATAGCTGCTGTGGACAGCCGGGTGGCCATCACATTGAACAGCAAGGATGCAGATAAACACTTCCTTTCTGTGCATCAATTTTTTTTTTAAAAAAAGTCATTGTTTTATTCTGACAATACATCATTGTAAACACTTCAAAAAAATCCAGTAAGCGTGCTTGGAAATGTCATTCCTGGAAATTTGGTCTTTGCTTTGTCATTAGCAGCTTTAATAGCTGGGTTAGTTGTTCTTCAAAGGACTAAGCCATTCATGCACTTTGGTCATTCCTTTTCCTCTCTGGCCTTGGACTGAATCAGTAGGCATCGGATTCAGAATCTTCCTGTGCCTGGAGGGAGAGCCTTTTGTCTCTCCTCCCCTGAGCCACTAGCCTCTCCCAACTCATTTGAGGTCCACAGGCAACTTCACAGTGAGTGCTTCTGTGACCCTGAAGGGCTACCCCAGGACAGGGACTGTCCATGGCACCCATGCCATCCTCTCAGCCAGACCTCTTGTACTGACTTGCTGAGCTTCACCATCCACCTTGTGCTGGGAGCGGAGACTTCATCTTTCAGAGGGAGTTCAGCAGCTGGAAGAAGCAGAGACTCAGGGGTAGCAGGAAGTGGTGTGCAAACCTATTATCTACCCCAGCACTTTCCTAAGGGCATATGTGAATATGCTGAGGCTCAGTAGTTGAGAGGATGGTTTTTAGGAGTCAGAGGCCTGCTCTCTCATCCTACTCTGCCACTTGTTACCTGTATGATTTTGGATGCTACTTTCACCTCTGATCTCGTCTGTCAATTAAATATGCTAGCAATGATGCCTACTTTATCAGACTTTGTAATATGGTTCTGATGTGGTGAACAACTCTATTAGGTTTGTATCTTCTAGGCTGCTTAGCAGGATGCTTGCTACAAAGGAAGCTCTCAGAACCAAGCCTCCCAGTCCAGGTCAGTTACTATTCCATCATTGTTTTGAGTCCTTCAGTCATAAATGATAGACCCCACTTGTATTAGCTTAAGCTGTCTTCATTGGAGGATTGATTATGGGGCTCTGGAATATTGTACTAAAGGCAATCTGTTCTCGGGGAGGGACTGGAATGCAATATGGAGCATTCTGGAACTCAGGAGCACTCTGTTTCTGTCCCTCATATCTGCTTCAAGGTATCTGCCTCTTCCCTTCCTCTTCCTGTGGCCAGAATGGTCTGCTTCTCCTACCACACGTTGGGTGATCCCAGCTCCTCAAGATCACTGCCCTTCCAGTGACCAGCTTAGAGTGTGCTGGAATTCCACATTCCTGGGAGAGATGCGCGTGGTCTGGTTTGAGGCTGGTGTTGACTTCTGTTCCACCCAAATGTGACTGAGTGGGAGGAGCCACATGGTATAAGCCTGGTCAACCCTTGGGATTTGGGATGTGGGGATGTCGGTGGTCTCTGCCATTGTCCTCAAGTGGTATTTATACACATTAGGAAAAGACTCTCTTACTGCTTTATATAATAGACAATACTTGTCAGGAAAAGATTTTATTGAATGTCAACAGGGAGAAATTATTAGAATAAGTGACAGGCAAGGGAAACTTACCTTCCCAGCAGAGATCCATCCATAAAAGGGTAAGCATGCACGGAACTGTTTTCAAGGTTGCATTTAGTTAGAAGAAACAGAGTGAATGCAATAGATGAACTAGGTGACCATGAATTGGTGAGCCAGATGATCATATTATGGTCTTTAAGGTAAATGGAGAGGGAAACAGACTTGGTAAAGAACAAGAAATTGTACAGACCCTGTGTGGCCACAGAAGAGAAGAGAGAGAGAGGGGGGAGGGGTGGAACTGAAGTGGGACTTGGAAACTGTTCTAAGGTCAAAAATTGAGACCTTGGGAAGAATGGCTCAAATTGTGAGTTCCCAGATGAACAATTAAGCCTGTATCTTGGATACCACACATATCTGTCATTCATTCATTTGTTCACTTAATCATTACCTGGTGTTTGGTTGCACTGGGGATATGATGGTGAGCCTTGATTTCTCCAGATGGTGTGGTTCTACAGAAGGAAATGAACACAGTGTTCTGGGATTCCCACTATTGTATTAGATTAGGGGGAACCCCCCCCCCAAAACCCTGGTCCAGAAGAAGATAACAGCGATTTCCTTGGTGATTTGGAGAACTGGCCTGGGTTCTGACCAGTGGTGGCATCTGATTGCTTTGATTCAGCTTCCACTCCTGTTTGCATCCACCACAGCACTGAGCTCACCCAGATGAGGCAGGAAAGGAGGTCAGAGGGTCAGCTTTGGAATACCTGTATTTGTTGCCTAATTAAGTCAATCTTCTGGGGCCAAGAGCAGACTAAATCAGGTATTTCTCTTACAGAATTCTATTTGTCAGTGCTATATGTTGCAATAGCAGATAAATTCTCAGATTTTTTACTGTTATAATAAAAAATGAATGTCTTTCAGGTGAGTTGTAATTTATTTTCTTTGGTCAGTGTATCTATATAGGCAGAGCAGAGATAACTCTTAATAAGTGGCGGTAGGTGATTTCTCTTTTAAGTGTTTAGTGCAACTAGTCAATTCATTTGTTCAAAGAATTCAACCCATATTCACTGAGTGTCTTCTAAATACCAGACTTTGTTCTATGTGCTGGGGACACCGTGGCACTCAAGATTGACAAAGCCCTGTCTTCATGGAGCATATTCTAGTTGAGGAGCTAACATTTTTTTCCTGTTTGACACATCATTAGAGATTTGGAACAAAACATGGTACACAGAAATGAATCATTCAATAGATACATGTGGAATTCATTGAATGAATGAGTGAATGAATGCGAGAATGAATGAGTAAATGAATGAGTGAATGAATGAGTCAGTTGATAAAATGGAATCACCAAAGCATTGTTAGTTGTCAAGATCCCTTAAAATTGGGCCTTGTCAGGCTGTCCTCATTTTTGATCTTTGGAATTTCCCATTTAACCACTTGTCAGCAGGTCAGCATACAGAGACATTCATATCCTTTGCAGCAGTTAAGGGACAATGTTTTTACTTCTTTATTGGAAATCTCCTATCCAAGGCTGAATTTGCTGATGGTTGGAGCAGATGAGCCAGAAGCCACTGAGCAGGTTTAGGTCACCTGTTAATTCCAGGATCTCAGTGACTGGGAGGACAGCTGAGTTAAGGAAGACTTTGAAAGCCTGAGGCCATTAGTCTACCCTTGAAGAGAACCCCTCATTTCTGAATGCAGCTGAGGACATGATCATCTGGTTTCCCTTTGCACTGAGGACACATAGACATTTTATCTCAAAAGAACAGTCGGCCCAGGTGAGTATACGGAGGAAACTACTGGGGAAGAACATCAGCAGAAGGGAGGAGAAAATGAACCACTGCATGCTGACTGTGTACCATGTGCTAGTCACTTCCGTGGTGCCAGCCAGCAATGTGTCTGCAGATCAAACGATTGGAGGGTTTCAAAGAAACCATCTGGATGCATTCCAGTTTAAAATGGCATCTGGCTAGCTATGGCTGCCCCGACACAGCCTCTCTTGATTTCCAATTAACCTTTCTAATGAAGACATAGAAGCAGCACAGCCCACCATCATAAAAGTGAAGATCGTCTTTCCTTCTCCCCATCTCTGCATTGGCAGAGCGACACAGCATCTACAGCAATTAAAAAATCGGGTGGCCGTCTCTCAAGTCAGTGAGTGTTGCTTTCTAAGACAGTCCAGTTTTGCTTGTCTCAAATATTTGGGGATCATATTTTTTAAAATAAAACGACAGGGTAGAAAGTTGGGGTCGTAATGCATTGACCCTGGAGGAGTGCACAACCTAGGAAAAGTTTGTGGATGAGAAAAGAGACAGACAGACTGACTAGCGGGATCTGCTGGAGACTGCAGATTCTGTTGGTTTTGAAGCCAGATAATAAGGCCGTTGGAGCCAGAGAAGATTCCACCTGAGCTGGATTGGGCTCTGTGAGATAAATGGCTGAAAAAAAAAATTAAAAAATAAGCTCACAAATAAGCACACAAATAAATGCCAGATCCTCTATGTAGATCTAGGATTGAATAAAAAGTTAAAAAAATTCTAGGCCTAGGTATTTTCATTGGTGAATCTCTAATATTTAAGGAGGGAATAACACTGATCCTTTGCAAATTCTTTCAGAAAATAGAGGAGGAAATACTAACTCATTTTATTGAGCTTATTATGAAACCATAATATTAACATCTGACAGACATTTTCTTCAACCTCCAAAATAAAAGAAAGAGAGAGATGAGAGAGAGAGAGAGAGAGAGAGAGAGAGAGAGAGAGAGAGAGAGAGAAAGAATTACTGGGGAAAAAAATCCTACATGAATTTAGGTTCCAAAATCCTTAACAAAATACAAGGAATGCAAATCCAATATTACATAAAAAGGATAACATATCATGACCATGTAGGGCTTATCTCAGAAATGTAAGGTTGGTTTAACGTTTGAAAATCCAACAACAAAATCCATCACATTCCCAGAGTTAACACAAAAAGCATCATGGAGAAAAGATGTTTGAAAAGAATGAATATCCATCCATGATGGAGACTCAGCAGTCTAGTAACAAAATGGAAAATTCGTACTCCAATAAAGGCTATTAATTATAAATCTATAGTAAACATCACACTTATTGGTAAAATATTGAACACTTTTTATTATGAGTGGGGAAAGGCAAAGATGTCCTCTCTCACTGTTCCCAATTCCACCTTGTACTGGATCATCGCCCTTATAAAAAGGCAAAAAGAAAAAATTAAAAATTAAATACGATACATACCTGATGGGAAAGGAAGAGGTAATTTTTTTTTTTTTTTTTTTTTGCTGGTGTGCTGATTGTTTATGTGGAGAACCTAAGAAACCTATCAAGCAACAATTAAAACAGTAAGTGAATTTCAGAAGCTCATAAAGTAAAGATACAAAAATCAATTTTATTATTTACATACGAGCAAAAAATGTTGGGAAGGTGATATTTTAAAAACCCTTTGCAGAGCATCAAAAACTGAAGCAAAAAACTTAGTGGGGAATTAAATTTAAGAGGATATGTACAAGACCTCCACAGGAAAAACTAAAAGACAGTGCTGAGAGTAATTAAAGAAGACCAAAATCAATGAGTATTTATGGATAGGAAGATCCAATGTTGTTAAGATGTTAATTCTGCCCAAATCGGCCAATAGAAGCAACATAATCACAATGGAAGTCCCAGAAGGCCTTTCGCTGAAATCAAAGACCTGATTCTAACATTTACATAGAAATGCAATGCACCAGACAGTCAAAAGCAATCTTGATAAAGAAGAACAAAGTTGGAGGAGTGATGCTACCAGACTCATTTTAAAGCTATAGTAATCGAGATAGCCTGGTATTGGCATGAAGATTAGCTGCTGTGTTAATGGAACTGAACCAAATGCTCAGAGACAGAATCAGCTGGTCATTGGATTTTTGACAAAAGCACCAAAGCAATTAAATGCAGAAAGGGAAGTCTTTCGCCTAAGGACTTTAACTCCTACTTCATATAATACACAAACTGTAAGGCTTTCAGTAAGAAACAGAATATCTCAGGGAATGGCCAAGTTTCCTTAGACAGGGCTCATAGAAGAAAACCGGCCAAGTTCACATTCATCAACATCTGAAGATTTCTGCTCATGAATGGGCACTGTTATAAAACAAGAAGGCAATCTAGAAACTGGATACAATGAATATTCAACAACAGATTAGTACTCAAGATACATAAAGAACTTCAACCATTCAGTAACAGAAGGGGAAAAGCCCAGTAAAATGGATGATATAATTGGACAAGCATTTTACAAAAGAAGATGCACACCTGTCTGGTTACCACGGGTAAAGGTGCCCAATGTCACCTGGGAAATTCAAACCACAATGTGATACCCTCAGAAGGTCCAAAATGGAAAAAAGACTGACAATCCCAAATGGTGCCAAGAACGCATAACAACGGAAGGGAGCACTCATACATTGGCTGGTGGGAGTTTGTCAAAAGTTGGACAGTGTTTCATAAATTTAAGCATGTATCTGTTCTGTGGCCCAGCAGTTTCATTCCCAGATAATAATCCAAGAAAAATGAAAGCATGTGTAGATAAAATGTTTGTACAAGAATGTTCCTAACAAAATATATAATAATCAAAACCAGGAAACAGCTCAGGTGTCCATTGGTAGAATGATTTGTTTATTGTCCCTCAATGAACAAGTTATAATCTATTCATGTGATTGAATTCTACTCAGCAATAAAAAGGAGCAAATTGCTGAGTATGTATCAACACGGATGAATCTCAAGATATTTTGTCCTGTGAAAGGAGCCATATGAGTGAGCATAGACTGCTTGGTTCAGTTGTATGTTGTTCTAAAACAGACAAAGCTGATTCATGGCAGAAAAACACGATAGTGGTTGACTCTGGGGGAAGAAGGGGCATTGGTAGGAGCTGGAGGGAATTTTCTAGAATGTTGCAATGTGTGTATATATATATATATACATATATATATGTATATATATATATTTTTTTTTTTTTTGGTAGTAGGGATTGAACCCAGGGGTGCTTAACCACTGAGCTACATCCCCAGCCCTTTTGATTTTTGATTTTGACACATGGTCTGGCTGAGTTGCTTAGGGCCTTAGCTAAATTGCTGGAATTGGCTTTGAACTTGAGATCCTCCTGCTTCAGCCTCCTGAGCTGCTGGGATTATAGGTGTGCATCACCACACCTGGCACAATATTTATATCTTGATAGAGGCACAAGGGTATGGGGTATGGATTTATCAAAAGTTAGCAAAGGTATACTTAAGACTTGTCCCTTTCATTGTGTAAACATTTTACCAATAAAAAATTGAAGAAATACTGAACCTCTACTTAATGTTATGCACTCTGAAATATTTAGAGGAGTGTGTAATGATACACATATGCAATTTAATTTAAAGTATATTAAAAAAGTCAGGATGGGTAGATGCATAGGTAGGTGGATGGGTATGTAATAAAGCAAGTAAAGGGTAGAATCTATGCAGGTGCTCACTGTATGATTCTTTCACTTTTTTTCATATACCTGAAAATATTTTTATAAAGGGTTGGAAAGAAAATGATATCTACAAACTTTAACTGATATGCATATGTATATACATATCTCAATACGTGTATATAAATGTCTCTCTGTCTCTCATATATAATCAACTATACACCCAGTTGGAAAGATGGCGTTGTGCAAAGATGTTACTCTGATACTAATTCATACATTTAACACAGTTCAGATTATGATTTTCGCAGTGATTCTGAACTGAATTAAGCCAAACAAATGCTGCCCCACTGCAGAAATCCAGAAGAATGGCATTACAATGTGACATTGTGCAACCAGAAAAATACAATGTCATAGAATAGAAGGGAGAATCGTGAATTATATGGTAGAATACTTATGAGATTAATAAGGGATAAAAATTGTTAATTATTTGGACTTTTCAATGATGGTTGGAACAAAATCAAATTAGAACTTTACCTCATATCATCTCTCAGATTAAATTATAAATGGATCAAAGAGTTAATTTAAAAGTATACAAGCAGTTCTTGCTTTGGATGGTTATGATACACAAGTTTTACTTAACACAGCACTGTGGAAAATTAAGATTTCTTCTGTTAAAAACTAGAATAATGTATAATAAACATTCAACTGACTTCCAGGTGATGAATGACATTGTCAGTCTGAAAGCTTTGGAAGAAATCTGAAGGATAAGAATAATATATTTGATACCAAAAAAAAAAAAAAGAAAATTTCTATGTCTTCAAAAATATTACTAGCAACAGTAAAATAAAAATGTCAAGATTGGAAAAATATTTGCAATAATAATGGCAGAAGGGTTACTATCCTTAATAGATACAGAGATCTTTTAAATAAATAACAATAAAAATAAAACTAAAGAAGACATGGCCATAAGACCTGTGTCTATAATTTACTGAGGCATGAAGGCAATAACTTAATAGAAATTTCTTATTATTATTGAAATATTGACATCATAAATGGAAGGTACAATTTTATTTTCCAGTCACAAAGATGAAAAAAAAACGCAAACTTCCCTGAGACAGTTTTGTTAATTTGAGTTTTCCTTGCTTTACTGTTAAGGTTGATGAAACCTTGGTGAGGATTCTCATGTGCTTTGATAATTTCTGATTATTTCCTCAGAATGTTTGTACACCTTCATGGGGTTTCATTCTACAGATATTACTTTATTTCTTAAGGGGGTTGGTAGGCATGCGAGGTCTGTCATATAAATATCTTTTAAGATATTTGAAATGGTGCCTAGCCCATTAAAGGATTTTTGAATGCAAAAGAGAGAAAATG
Organism: Glaucomys volans; assembly: GCA_020662805.1. Lineage (NCBI taxonomy): Eukaryota > Metazoa > Chordata > Mammalia > Rodentia > Sciuridae > Glaucomys > Glaucomys volans. The sequence goes on from JAJEJO010000542.1 coordinate 13,774, forward strand.
CAAAGAAGACCTTAGACAGTGGAAAGACCTTCCATGTTCTTGGATAGGCAGAATTATATTGTCAAAATGGCCACACTACCAAAAGTGCTATACAAATTTAATGCAATTCCTATTTAAACTCCAATGACATGCTTCATAGAAATGGAAAAAGCAGTCAGGAGATTGATTTGGAAAAATCAGAGACCCAGAATAACTAAAGCAATCCTAAGTGAGAAAAGTGAAGCAGGAGGCATCACAACACCAGAGCTTAAATTATACCACAGAGCTATAGTAATAAAAACAGCATGGTATCGTCACCAAAACAGACACAAAGACCAATGGCACAGAGTAGAACACACAGAGATAAGCCCGCCAAAGTACAGTTATCTCATACTAGACAAAGGCACCATAAACATATACTGGAGAAAAGATAACCTCTTCAACAAATGGTGCTGGGAAAACTGGAAATCCATATGTAATAAATGAAACTAAACGCATATCTCTCACCCTACACAAAACTCAGTTCAAAGTTTATCAAGGACCTAGGCATTAGACCAGAGACCCTGCGCCTACTAGAAGAAAATGCAGGCCCAACTCTCCATCATGTCAGCTTAGGAACTGAATTCCTCAACAAGATTCCTAAAGGCCAAGAAGTAAAATCAAGAATCAATAAATGCTTTGCTTCTTCACAGCAAAGGAGACAATCAAGAATGTGAAGAGAGAGCCTACAGAGTGGGAGAAAAGCTGTGCCACCTCCACCTCAGAGCATCAATCTCCAGGCTATATAAAGAACTCAAAAATCCTAAAACAACAAAACAACCCAATCAATAAATGGGTAGGGGAACTAAACAGGCATTTTACAGAAGAAGAAACACAATGGTCAACAGATATATGCAAAAAGTTTCAACATCTCTAGCAATTAGAGAAATGCAAATGAAAACCACACTGAGATTTCATCTCACTTTGGTCAGAATGGCAATCATCAAGAATTCAAGTAACATAAATGTTGGCGAGGATTTGGGGGAAAAGGTACACTCATAAACTGCTGGTGGAAATGCAAATTGATGCAACCACTCTGGAAAGCAGTATGGAGATTCCTCAGAAAACTTGGAACCACCATTTGACCCAGTTATCCCACTCCTTGGCATATACCCAAAGGACTTAAAATCAACATACTATGGTGATGTGGCCACATCAATGTTTATTACAGCTCAATTCACAATAGCTAAGTTATGGCACCAGCCTAGGTGTCCTTCAACAGAGGAATATATAAAGAAAATATGGTATATATACACAATGGAATATTACTCAGCCACAAAGAAGAATGAAATTATGGTATTTACTGGTAAATGGATGGAACTGGAGACTATCATGCTAAGTGAAATAAGCCAATCTCTTTGATATGCAGGTGCTAACATACAACAAGTGGAGTGGGGGAGAATTGGAGTTTATTAGATTAGACAAAGGGGAATGAAGGGAGGAGGACCAGAATAGGAAAGACAGTAGTAGAATGAATCAGACATGACTTTCCTATGTTCACATATGAATACATGACCAGTATAACTCCACATCATTCCCACAATGCTCCATGTATGTAGAATATATCAAAATACACTCTACTGTCATGTATATCTAAAAAGAATGAATTAAAAAAATAAGAAAGAGAAAATACACAAAAATGACAAATAATGGCAGTCACTGAATGTCCCTTTCATTGTGTAAACATTTTACCAATAAAAAATTGAATGATAAGATGGTGGATGATTTTGCTTTTCTTCCTTTTGGGTTTTCCAAATTTTTTAAAAATTGAAGAAAAGTAATTGCAAACATAGAAGAGACACTTGGATACTGTGTTGAGCTGACTTTTATTTCAGCATCTGGTACAGTGCCTGGCGCATAGTAGGTATTCAGCACACTTTAAAAACAGCTTCGTTCAGAAGTAATTCACATGTCATGCAATTCATCGGTTTGAAGTACAGGCAACCCTTGACTTAGCATGGCTTGGTTGACTATTTTCTTTTTTGAAAATCTTTTGATGGTGGGAGCTGTCACCAGACAGGGGTCCAGGGAGGTTCCTCCCAGAGAGCCCCACCATTGGCCCTGATGGTTTCTTGCTTTACACTGCTGAAAAGAATTTCAGGATGTGTTAAAAGCAAGACACACGCAAAGATTTATTAAAGGACAGCAAAGGTGTACACGCCCCAAATGCAGACTGCAGGCGCCCTTCCGCTTTCAGGGAGGAGGAGATGAGTGACAGCCCCAGGGTTGAGCTCTCAAACGACACATGGGATTTTCCTGGGGAGAAAAGGTGCAGGTTCCCAGGCAAGTTTTTGTGGAAATCAAATCCCATGTCAATCATCTGATATTTGGGGTTCAGAATGTTTCTTCTTGGTGAAGCAGTCTAGCCATAAATCAGTTGTGGGCATGTTGCGTAAGTCTTTGAATCTGTTTAAATTGTGTTTTCTTCTACTTGACTTGGTGCTAGTGTGTGCTGGAGGTTTCATTCATCCTACTAAAGAGACAAGCGAGTCTGGTCATGTTCATGAATCTGGGCCTCCCTCTAGGAAGGGTCTCTTTTTTCTCTCTCTAAGAACCCACCTATCTCAAAGTGACACACATTCAGAAGAAACTGCACTTGGAAATTTGAATTTTGCAGCCAGGTGTGGTGGCGCACTCCTGTAATCCCAGCGGCTCAGGAGGCTGAGATAGGAAGATCAAGAGTTCAAAGCCAGCCTCAGCAAAAGCAAGGCACTAAGCAGCTCAATGAGACCTTGTCTCTAAATAAAATACAAAATAGGACTGGAGTTGTGGCTCAGTGGTTGAATGCCCCTGAATTCAATCCCCAGTACGCACTCCCCAAATTCAAAATTTGAATTTTGTTCTTTTTCCAGACAAGTGACATGCAGAAAGACACTTACTTGTGGAGTCAGGGAGCTGAGCTCCCAGGGGAAACAACCCAAGCTCTGCAGTAGGGGTGCTAACGTAGGATGCTCTGAAGGTCAGAGGCACTAAGTGCATTTTGCATTTCAACATTTTCCATTTGTAACCAATTTATCAGGATGTAATCCTATTGTAAGTTGAGCACCTTTGTACAATTCAGTATTAGTAAGCATGTTCACAGATAAATTCAGCCATCATAATAAACTTTAGAATGTTTTCATCACCTCAAAAAGGAACTCTGCCCTCACTCTCCTGTCTCCCCATTTTCCCCAGTTCTAAGCAAATGCTTAGATTTTCTTGCCTCTAAAGATTTATCTGTTCTGGCCATTACATACAAATAGAATTGTATGATTCATGGTATTTTGTGATTGGCTTCTTTTACTTAACATAATGTTTTCAACATTCATCTATTTTGTAGCATGTATTATTTCATTCATTTTTGTGGCTAAATAATATTCCCTTGAGTGGATATACACATTCTGTTTATCCACCACCAGTGGATGGGTATTTGGGTTGTTTTTACCTTTTGACTATTATAAATAATTTTCCTATAAACATTTGTCTAGAAGTGTTTTGTATGACACGGTGTTTTGTTACCCATGTTTTTGCTTTATGTGATTTCAGTTACCAGCAGTCAATCATAGTCCAAAATAGTAAATCGATAATTCCAGAAATAATTCTTAGATTTAAAATAACTTTTACTACAGTATGTTGTTATAATTGTTCTACTCTGTTCTTAGTCATTGTTGTTAATCTCTGTGATTAATAAATTAAACCTTATCAGAGACATGCAGGTAGAGGAAAAACTCAATATGGATGGGGCTTGGTACTGGTGGTGGTTTCAGACATCCTCAGAACGTCTTAGAACAGATGTCCCTTGGATAAAGAGGGGCAGCTATGTCCATTTATCTTGGTGATATACCTAGGGGTGGATTGTAGTGGTATTGTAACTCTGTGTCTAACTTTCTGAGAAACTTCCAGACTGTTCCAAAATGATTGTACCATTTTACCCCCACCCCCTCAGCAGGGTGTGAAGGTTCGGATTTCTCCAGAGCTGTACCACTGACTGCTGTTGTTTCTTGACTTTATTGACATCTCTGCTGTCCCTGTGGGTGTGAAGTGGTATCCCGCTGTGGTCTGGATTTGCATTTCCCTGATGACTCAGGATGTGGAGCTTCTCTACCTGTGTTTATTGACCAGTCTTCTATCTTATTTGGAGAAAGGCTTATTCAGATCATTTGCTTATTTTTAATTAGATTACAAGTCTATTTATTGTTAGGCTCTAAGAGGTCCTTACACGTTCTGCTCCAAGTCCCTTATCAGGTATGTGATTTGCAGATATTGTCTCCCATGTAGTGATCGTTTTTCTCTGTTTTGATGGTGTCTTCTGAAGTTTTTAATTTTGATGGAATCCATTTGTCTGTATTTTTCCTTTGTTGCTTGTGCTGTTGGTGTCAAAGCAACACCAAGGTAGCGAAGGTTTGTCTCTGCTTTCTCATTTTTAAGCTTTGCCCTTGCATTTAGACCTTGGGTCTACTTTGAGTTAACTTTTGCACATGGACATGAAGTAAGGAGAACACTCTTTTATCCCTGGCCATGCAGTTGTGACATCATTATTTGTTAAAAAGAAGCTTCTCAACTCCATTCAGCATCCTAGGCGTTCTTCCTGGAAGTCAGTTAACTAGACTCTTGGGTTTACTTCTCCACGCTCAGTTCTATTTTATGATCTCTGGTGTCTGCTCTGACAGTACCCCTTCACCTTGACCACCGTGGCTTTGAAGCTGGTTTTGAGATCGGCAAGTGTGAGCTCTCCAGCTTCTTAGCTGGCTCTTCTTGGGCCCTTGCAACTATATACAAATTTTACAATCAGCTTTTCCATTTCTACAAAGAAACCACCTGGGATTCTGATTGCAGATTGCACTGAATTTATAAATCAGCTTTGGGAATATTGCCATCATAACAATATTACCTCTCCCAATCCATGAACATGGGATGTTTTCCCATTTTTATAGGTCTCCTTTCATTTATTTCAATGATGTTTTATGATTTTTGGAGTACACTTTTTCTTTTGTTTAATTTATTCCTGTTTTACTACTTTTGATGCTTTTTATAAATGGAATTATTTTAATTTTATTTCTGGATTCCTTATCGAAAGTGTATAGAAATAGAATTCATTTTGTACACTGATTTTATATCCTAAGACCTTGCTAACTAACTTAGTAGTTTTAATTTATCTTTAGTGAAATACTTGGTATTGTCTATGCATATGATCATGTCATTTAAAAATAAAGTTTTACTTCTTCCTTTTCAGTATGAATGTCTTTTATTTTCTGATTGACTTGGCTGAACCTCTGGTACAAGGTTAAACAGAAGGGGGAAGGGTTAGACACCCTGACCTTAGGGAGAAAGCATCCAGACCTTCCCCACTGTGCATGATGCTACTGTGGGGTTTTGTAGATGCCCTTTATCAGATTGAAGAAGATCCCTCTACCCCTAGGTTCTTGAGGTTTTTTTAAAAAATCATGATAGGATGTTAAATTTTGTCAAAACTTTTTCTGCATCTGAGATGATCATATGATTTTCTTGCTTTGATTTTTCATTTTATTATGTTTGTTCTTTATTCTGTGGACTATTACATTAATTGGTCTTCTGATGTTATCAGCAGACTCTTGTTGAATGTGTCCTGGTCTAACAGGTATGTTTAGAAATGAAATTGAATTTGCAGTATTGTCTGGGGTCCAGGTTGCTAGGAAGCTGTGATTGACGTGGAGTCCTGACCCTGCTCCCTACCTCCCCTTCCCTGATTCCCTTTTTACTACCAACAAGTCTCTTACACCAGTCAAGTCCAAACTTACACCTCCAGCCCGGTAGACGTGTTTCAGGTTAATTAGGGGCCTCAGTCAATTTAGTTCATGGGCTGTAATTACAAGCACCTAAGACCTGCAATTTCTGTTTTAATTAAAATAAACAATGCGGAGGGGCTGACATCACACCAGGGCAACTGGTGTGCGAGGAATAGGTAATTACACCAAAGCAGAGGCTCTTGCTGAGAGCCAGTCTGTTGGGACCCGCAGAGGGGCACCGGGCACGGCCGTCCTGGTGCGTGCTAATTACCCACTGCCCACCGCAGCTCCAACCAGACGGGCTGGTTGTTGTTGGAGATGACATGAGGACTTGCTTCTTTCAAGTTGCAACTGAGCTGTGACTTTTGGGGCGTCTGAGTGTTCGTGTGTGTATTTACATACGTGACGTCCCTCTCAATTCCTCAGCTATGACAGGCTTCTATGCATACATACCAGGAGACAAAAAAAAATCTCATTTTAACTTCTGGTTTGAGGGATGCTCTTAGGCAAGGTGTTACCCTTGCTTAGAATAATAGTAGGTAAGATACATATTGCCTGCTCAGCCTTAGAAATATTAAGAACCTGGGGATGAGGTGGTCCAGAGGGAAAAAGGTAGTGGAGGGATAAGGGAGGCAGGAAATATGACAGAGAGGGAGGCGCCCCAGGAAGGTGGCCACTGAGGCTGACGGGTGGCCAAGGCTGCTCAAAGATGCACAAAACTGAGGTTTTTAATATTTAGTTTGAAATTGTTTGCATTCCTGTGATGTCATTGCCCACTGGCACTGAGACCTTCAGTGAGGTCATCAACATGCACACGCCACGGACACGTGCTTCCCTGTGATTAGTTTTCATTTTTTGTGAAGGTCAGGGAAGGACTTCATTCCGCACTGGAGTGGGAGGGTAGGGGATCCCGTACAGAATACAGGGAGCCGGAAGTGGCCAAGGAGTGTAAGACTCTGGGACTTCTCAGGAATTTTGAGCTGGCAGTGGACTTGCCGCAGGGTGTGAGAGAGAGTCCACATCCGATTTGAAAGATAAAGCTCACCAGGGCACGCTGCCGCCTGAAACCTTCCAATGGAGAAAACCTCATTGCCACCAGGGTGAAGTATGTGCTCATTTAGATGGTATGGTGAGCTGAAAATTTTACCTCCAAAGTTATCTGGTCCTAATCCTGGAAACCTGTACCTATTACTCTTGTTTTTCTTTAAAACAAAACAAAAAAAAAGCGTCTGTGCAGATGTGATGAAGTTAAGGATTTTGAGGTGGGAGATTATCTTGGATTATCTGGGTGGACCCTAAATACTGTCACATGCCTCCTCACAGGAGGGAGGCGGAGGGAGATTTTCCCACACACAGAGAGAACAGCACACAGAATCCAGGAATGCTGGCAGCCCCCCCACCCCGAACCTGGAAGCGACCAGGGAGGAATTTTCCCCTGGAGCCCTGGAGGGAGCACAGCCCAGCTGACATCCTGATATTGGCCCAGTCAAGCTGATTTTGAGCTTCTGGTCTCTGGGTCTGGGAGAATCTAGATTGCTGTTGTTTTAAGCCACCAAGTTTGAGAAACTGACACACGTGGTGGCCTCGCCAGACCTTCCAGAGTAGCCCCCACCTTCCCCTTCATGCTCACTGCCTGCCGGTCAGTAGACCTTCGTTTCCCACCCACACGCCTGTTTGGGGTGCTCTGGCACTTGGAGCACTCTAGACTCTGGCCACCCCAGGAGATGCAGGGAACAGACCAGTCTAGATGAGGAAACTGTGCCTGCAGAGGACCAGGAGCCTCTGAGCACTACTAAGCTGGCCTAGTCTCTAAGTCAGTGCTCTTGCCCTGGTTCACTGGCCACGGCTCCTTACCCAGAGAGATTTGGTCATGGATCTTAACTCTGACCTTACCAAGAATCCTCAGATCGATACGTTCTTGGACACAGTGAAATAAACAGACTTTAGTGTAGAATGTAACTGGATTAGCATCTTACCTTAATTGTTTACATGCTGTGTGACCTCAGGTAAGTTACTTAACCTTTCTGAACTTCAGTTCTTTCATCCATAGAATGGGGATGATAAAACTGACTTTCAAGGGTTTCTATGTTTTGGATGTATAATTATGGAGCACCCCGTTTATGTGGAAACACAGTCTTCACCTTTGTGTTGAGTGTATTTATTTAGGGTATTGGGAGTAAAATGAGAACCTAGCAGGTTGTCCAAGGTTCTCTTTTCTGAGGGGCCTTAACTGGCCCATTAATCCAGCCTAAGGGGAGAGCTTTGGGCCAAGAGTAGGCAAGTGGGTAAGGGAGGGTCTGAGCATGCTCAGTGCTGGAAGAAGCCTGCCCTCTTATTCATGCCTTAAAACCAGATTTACAGTGTGGTGGCCGAGGGGCGCCACAAGGGAGCTCGGAATACCCTCCTGGACCCACAATGCCTAACGGGAGCTCCGGAGAGAAAACGGACCCCAGATCTACTCTGCACGTTCAGAAGCAGGTGCACCAACTGCCCGGGGAGCCCCCGTTCACAGACACGCGGGCACACACGCGTCTGGGTCCTCTCGCTTCATCTCCCCGATTCTATTTTGTGTGTGTCATTTCAGAGCTGCATTTTGTCATTCTCTTTCCCCATCTGGATGTTCACAAAAATCAATGAGGAAATGGAGACTCAGAGATGGGATGCTCCTTCACCAAAGTCACACAGCAGAATCGAGCTGGAGAGCCACAAATGGCATCCCCAAAATAGCTGTCTTCCTGTGTGCGTGCACACACACACACACACACACACACGCAAACACACACGTTTTTGCTTATTTGCACAACAAACATGATAGTGGAACAGCAGTGAACATGGACTGCAGCCCTCCTATCTTAGCCACATTTTAATTATGTGACCTTGAGCAGCCACTTCACCTTTATGAGGCTTAGTTTCCTCATCTGTAAAATGCAGATGATCAGAGTTGAAGATGACCGAAGGCTTATGGCACCCTGCCTGTCACACAGTAAGTGCTCAATAAATATTGGTGATGTTCGGTACGTCTCAAGCACCCTTTAGGCACTGGGGATCCCTGCCCAGGCCCGTACCTTCTGCTGGGAGATGACTGAGCTATTGTTTCAGATGTGACTTTAAAGGAAAAGCAATAAATTGCTCAGAGGCCTTAGTTCTGGAAGAGAGGCAAAGAAAAACCTAGAAGAGAGGCGCATGTGCTGCTGAGATGCCTCCAGAGTCTGCCATTGAGAATAGCTTTTATCTAACCCTGGTCTGTAGCCCTGTGCCCAGCTCAGGTCCTGCATCTGGGCAGAAGTGGAGAGAGGAGCCCCACGCACACAGAGAAGCTTCCTCACCAGCACTGGGGACAGGAGGGCAGTGCTGGATCATCTCCTCCCAGAGATCTGCACAAGCTGCTACAAGCTTGCAGAGGGCAGGAGACAGCAGCGCCCCAGATGCTTCTGCGGTTTGTCTGGGCAGAGTATCTTCCTTGCCTGGGCTGGGCTCTTTTTCCCCAGGGCTGCCTCAGGACCTGAGGAACGAGGATCTAGCACGCTGAGCATCCTGTCCCCTATTCTGTCCTCTGTGCCCACCTCCAGATCCATGAAAACGATTATCACTGCTCATGGTGGCATCTTGAGCCCCTTCCGCCCCTGACGGAAGGGAGGTCTCAGATAACTCTACCTTCTTCTGTTGTCACGAGGATTAAATGAGATGATGCATGGACGCACACTGATTTTGGCACATGATTAGTGCTCCATAGAAGTAGCCGCGATTAGTGTCATCGTTATCATTACTGTTGTCACCATGACCTCCTTCGTTATCAGATCCCGAAGGCAGGCTGGCCTGGGATCAGACCCAGTCACTGGCTGTATGACAGCAGGCGAGTCACACCTCTATGCTCTGATTTCTGCAGTGATCTTGTTGAAGCCTCCTCCCTCCAGCTTCATATGAAGTCTCCCAAACTCTTGCTGAACAATTTTAATAGGCCCACTGCTGCGGATAGGTGGGCAGGTAATCTTACCTTGATGATCAGTTTCCTCATCAGATCAATGGGGTAATAGAATAATCCACTCACAGTGCAACTCAGAGGATAAAAGCAAGAAGGAAGGGGCATTGCCTTGCTCAGCTCCTGGCCCAGGTAGATGTTCACAAAATACCTCCGCTGGGTGGGGAGGTCTGCATTCACAGCAAGGGCAAAGTTTTGGACCAAGAATGTTGGAGAAGAGGTGCTCGTTTCCTCCTTGGCCAGCCAGCTCTTGATCCTCAAGGCCCCACCCTCCACGGCAGGTGCTGGTTTTCTCTGAACCTCTGGCAGTCCCCCCTCCGTCTCTGTTGTCAACCTGTCTTCTTCAAATCATCTTTTAAAGGCAGGTAATTTTCAGAATGCCATTCTTCCTAATTTCCTTTTTTTCATTAAGGGATGTTTTCTACTCGCAAATTTCGCTCTCTCCTCTGTCTTGCTAACCTCCCAACCATCATCCAGGTCCCTGGGTTGCTGTTTGAACTTGGAATTGAAATATCTAATGGTCCACTGAAAACCTGTACTTGGATGTACCAGCGGGAACAGTAGCTCCACGTTCCTCACCTTGACCTGTCACCTGCTAAAACCCACTCCGTGTCTATCTGCCATGTCTCAGAGGTAGCACTACCACCCACGAAGCTGTCTTAGAAGTTGTGTAGGAAGCTACACTCCTTCCTTTCTTATGATTCCCACATCTACTTCCTTCTGTTCCCCCTCCCACCTTCCTCCCTTCCTCTCAACAAGTATTGGAAGCATTTACTAAGTGTCTGCTACATGTCAATCATTGTCCTGGTTGTTGGACCACCAGGTCATTAAATTCTCTTACTCTTACTCCCAAATGTCTACAAATTGTTTTAGCCCAATTTCCTCATTGCAAAAGGCATAGGAATACCTAGGAAGAAAAGAGATCAGCAAAATATATTGTGTAGCCCCAGAATTATTGGATGAGATGCAGAGATTGGCTGGAGGCCAAGCTTCAAAGAATATCTCAATCCCCCTTGCACATTTGGTTTAATGGCAAAACTGTGACTGCTCTTGCTGAGGGATACTGGTTGTGGGATACTGGTTGTGGGATACTGGTTGGGATACTGGTTGTGGGAAACCTGACTCTCATTACAAAGTACCCCGGAGCCCAGCACTGCAGCTGCTTCTGGGTGGGCAGGCTGACTTGGCAGCTCTATGCTCTGAAAGCAGAACACCTGGGTTGCTTCCTACACCAGGAAAACCAGAATAAGGTCCCAACCGTCCATTCCTCTCTCTGATCACTGCCCAGCAGGAGTGTCTAACTGATGGAGGCTGGTCGTGTGTGGGTGGCACAGTGGCGCGGGAGCCTGGGGAGCATTTGCGTTCTGACTTCTACATTGGAGATCGGAAGTCATGTCAGACTTCCTAAATTGCACAAGGCTGTAACAAGGTGATAGACAGCCACACGAGCAATGACAGAGTTTAAGGATGGAAATCTATCTCGGATTCTCCACCTCCACTGTTGATACTGCTCATCTCATCACCGGCCCCTGGCGTGTGTCTTGCCCAGGAAGCACCTGGCTGCTGGTGCATTTCATCCAAAGCAGAGTTCTGACATTGCTGTTCAGGGTCCTGCAATGGCACCCCCTGGCCTCGTTCTCCAGCCACCCTGCTCACGATCTGACCTGTGTGCAGGGCTTCAGCCTCATTCTCTGTCATCTTTCCTTCCTGCCCCTATTCTTCCAGAAGGGATGAAGAGAGGAATTCACAAGGGCCCTCGAATGGCCATTTCTCAGGGACATTTGGAGGATGAAGTGGTATCTCCTCTGTGGACCCACAGAACTCAGAGTCCCAGTGAAGATTCCCGTCACTGAAGCCCCTATAGGGCATCCTGTGCTTGTCTTGGGAGTAATAGAAGTGACAGCCTTCAAATATTTCCTACACTGGACCAGAAATCTGACCACCAGGGCTCACACTTCCAGTTCTGACAACTCTGAGTGCTGGTTTCCAAGAGGTGATGCACTGAGAAGGGCTCTCCTGCCTGAGACTTTGAGGAGAGGAGGGTATCTGTGTCTGCCTGTGTCTTTCCCCTCCTCTCCCCTTGGCTTTCCACTTCTTAATTCCCAAGGTGGGGCCAGCGCTCACCCCCTGCCCTTAACCTGATGCAATTATATCTGACAAAACCAGGAGGGCAGTGGGCCAGGAGAGGGTGGGTGGGGAGCAGGATGGAGGGGCAGCTCATCACCAGTCCTGAGCAGCTCAGGATGAATAATTGTTTCAGGACCAAAGTCATGATTACAGGGTGTGACCTCAACCTCTAACTGCAGAGTCAGAGAAGCAGGAAAATTTCCTAAGAGATCCTTTCCTGTGTTCCAAAGGTCAGAATCTGAGTTGGAGGCAGCCATATGCAAACTTTCCATCTGCCAAAAGTGACTGGTCTCAGATGGACTGGGATGGGGACAGCCATACTGGTCAGCCCAGGACCTCTAGGCTGTGCTCCCTGGTCCTCTGTACAGCCCTGTCCCATTCTTGGTCCATGATGGGCAGTGCAGGAAGTATATGGGGAAACTTAATTTCATGCGGGGTGAGATTGGTTTTCTCTGTTACCTGGGGCCCCAGGCCAGGTGTGTGATTCTGTGATGTTCATGTCCTCTAAGCTGTGGCCTGTGTGGACACCTTTCCTTCAACTCCTGCTTCAATTTCCCTGCCCAGCTTTCTTCTGGTGAGAACTTTGATGAAACTATCCCATCCAGCTGGGGTCCTGACACTTTTCCCAGTCACTGGCTGGACTATACTTTAATCTAGAGGCAGCCTGGATGCCTGTGACCTTGACACTCTCAATGGTGGACTTTGAATACCACTTCTGCAAATAACAGTGCAAGAACTGTATCAGTAACAACCCTTTATTGAGTGAGAATTACTTAAGTGTACACAGAAGACTTCCTCTGTGCCTTGGAGGCAGTGTACTCCAGGGTTGAGACTGCCTGAGTTCTTAGCCTGGATTGCTTATTAGTGGCAGAAGTTTAGCCACTTTTTCCCACGCCCTTCCATTAGCCTGTTTTCTCCGTGTGAAGTGGAAATAACATTGGTGTATCTACACGGGAGAGCCATTCAGAGTGTTAAATGAGATGACACACATCAAAGCCTCAACAGAGACCCTGGAACATGGTAAGTGATAATAATGAAATTAATAGCTTTCCAAAACAAAAACAAAAACTATTAGCTTGTTTTTTTAAACCTCTTTAGTAATTAAGGTTTAATTACTACATAACTGAATATAATAATTTAAAATTTCCAGTCCAATGAATGTGTCCATAAATATGCAGAACATTACTGTCAACCTCCAAAATTTCCTGGCATCTCTTCCCAGTTTACTCTGTCTCCCACCTCTGGCTCCAAGCACCCACTGATCTGGTCTCTATTACTTTAGATTAGATTTATTGTTTCTAGAACTCATAAATAAAATCATAGCATTTATTCTCTTGTGTTCTGAGTCATTTTGCTCAGGAGCGTGTTCCTTCAGATTTATTCTTGCTGTGGCTTTTGTCCTTTTCTCTATTGCTGAGTATGATGTCATCAGATGGATTACAGTACTGTTTTTTGTATCTGTTCACCTGTTGATGAGCATTTGAGTTGTTTCCAGTTTGGGGTTGCTGTAAAGTTGCTCTAAACATTCACACATGTCTTTGCATAGACATCTGGTCTTCATTTCTTTGAGAAATGAGATGGTTGGGTTACATGGTAAGGGTATATTTAACTTCATGAGAAGTTTCCGGAACATTTTCTAAAGTGATGCACTATGCTACATTTCAATTGCTCTACTCTTCACCAACACTTGGTGTTGTTGGTCTTTTTAATGTTAGTTCCTACCTTGATTGGTGTGCCATATTGTTTAATTTTGCTTTTAACTTGTATTCCTGAGAGCTAAAGATCTTGTATGTGAATATTGACTATTCATGTATTTTCTCTTGGGAAGTGTTTTGCAATTTAAAAAATTTGAGCTGTTTCCTTATTCTTGAATTGCTTGAATCCTTTAAATATCATGGATACAAGTCCTTCATTAGAATATTTTGCTAGTGTGAAGCTGTTTTTTTGTTATCTTATTGGTGCCTTTCAAAGAGAGACATTTTAATTTTGATGAAGTCCAGTTAATTGTTTTTTACAATTGGATCTTTTTAGGTTTTATGTAAGAATATTTGCATACTTTAATGTTGCCAAGATCTTCTGTTTCTTACAGCTCTTTCATAGTTTCAGTTTTCAAAGTTAGGTCTGTGATCAGTTTTTGAGTTAATTTTTGTATGTGGTGTGAGGCAAAAACCAAGATTCTTTTTCTGCTTGTAGTTGTTGTATATGCATGTCCAATTATTCCAGCATCATCGTGGAAGAGTCTAATATTGTTCCATTGGATTCCCTGAGCATATTTGTCTCAAATCTCCTGAGCATATAACTATGGGCTTATTTCTGGCCTCAGTATTGTGTTCCACTCTTCTGTGCTACTGTGACATTGTCTGGGTCCCAGTAACTTCTTTGCAAGTCTTGAAATCAGACAGTGGAAGTCCTTGAAATGTTCTTTCCTTGAAAAATTACTTTGTCTCTTCTAGTTCTTTGCACTTGCACATACACATTACAGTTTGTTAATTTCTTAAAAAAATTCTGGGATTTTGACTGGGATTGTATTGCAATTATAGGTCAAGTCAGGATAAATAAATACATTTTTATTGCAACAACCTGAGTCTTCCAATCCATGAATACAGTGTATTTTCTCATTTGCTTAATCTTTATTTTCTCTCAACAATAATTTGTGAATTTGACTGTATAGTTCTTGAGTATATTTTGTTAAACTTATCCCTTAGCATTGCATAGTTTAAAAATATGCTGGGGAATGAAGTTGACCAAATTACACTAGGTGTATGCATGAACATATCATGAGGCATTCCAATTTTATATGTAACTAAAATGCATCAATTAAAAAAATAAAGAAAACCAGTAGAGTAGAGGAAGAGGATCAGTGGAAGGCAGGAGGGGAGGGAAGATGGTAGTACTTGGGATTGAAATGGAGAAAACTCTATGTATCATGAATATGTCAAAGTGAACACCACTATCATGTATAACTCTAATGAACTAAAAGTAAAAACATAAAATGTGTTCCTAAGTAATGAGATTTGTCAATTAGATTTCTAAGCAATGAAATTTTAAATTTCAATTTCCAATGATATGCCATGAGTATGTAGTATATAGAAACACCATTGATTGCTGGGCTTGAAGGCATCTGCCTATAATCCTACTACTCAGGAGGCCAAGACAGGAGGATAGCAAATTTGAGGTCAGCCTGGGCAACATGACCTGTCTTGCTATGTTGAAGAATTTATTCTGGTTCCTGATATATATGAAATGATAGTAACAGAACAAATAGCACTGTATTAACTATAGGCTACATTTAACTATGCTGCTAGAAGTGAGGATATGGGTCTTGGGAGGCAATGGTTACCTGAAGGCTATAGGGAGGGGGCTTCTGAGATGCTGGGAATGTTGTTTTTGAGTTGAGTACTGGTTACATAGGTGTGTTCAATTTGTGAAAACCAATGTACTATGCACTTACGACACAGGTGCTTTTCTCTATGTTCATTACACTTCAATAAAAAACAAAACCAGAGATGAACAACTAATGTATTTTGAGTGCTTGTCCTGTAACTTTTCCTGGTAATTCTCTTTACATAGATGATTTCATTTAAACCTGCTAACTGGGTGCTATTATCACCCCCATTGTGCAAAAGACCCTTCTAAACCTCCTAAAGATGGCGGCACAGGCCAAGTTCAGAGTGAATGTGTAGGGAAGGTTGGCGTCACTCCAGTTCTATGCCCTTATCACTATGCTGTATAGCCTTGTGTCAGAGTTGGTTGGAAAGTATATGAAATCCTTGGTTCCAGGATCCAAGGGCATGCTGCTGAATTCTGCCTTCCCCAGGTGAGATGGGCTGATTCTGGGCAGGCTGGATTGGGAGTGGAAAGGGCTGAGGGAGAGGGGCCAGAGAGGTCTTGGGAAGACCCAGCTGGCCCAGCTGGGTTCGCTCTTGCCCTCATTCCTCACTGCCACCCTAGTCTCTCAGAACCAGTCCACTCCCCATACAAACACTGTGTAATTGCCTGATCTGGCCTGAGGAACAGGGTGTGAGTGGGGGGATGTTTATTTTTCATTAAAAGGTTGGAATGAGATTGTGGGAGGTAGAACTCAGCAGGGGGAGTTGCCTCAGAAAATGTGCTGACTGGTCCAACCTTATCAGCCCCAAACACATGTTTCCGGTACCTTCTGCCACATATTTGAGCCTCACTTTCTTCATATGAAACTATTAATATTCTACTCTAACTAGGGCTCCAGAGAAGGTTGCATGAGAGGATCTGGGGATGATTGCATGAGAGGAAGTGGGAGACCAGGATTTCAAATCTCTGTTGCCTACCAAATGGATTTTGAACAAGTTTCTTACATCTCCCTGAGCCTTAGTTTTCTAATCTGAAAAATGGACATTTTCACATATCCTATAGGGTCTTTGTGAGAGTCCGACTTCGTGATAGACATTAAAGCATAGAGCAGAAACCTGAGCAGAGTAAATGCTTCATAAAGCTCAAAATGTTTGTTCAAGCAGCTGCATCCACCTCCCAACCTTGGGTCTGTATGATGCATGTCCCTGCGGAGATGCCCCTTAACTCCTAAGAGCAGTAATCCCTCCTAGAAGTCTCTCTTGCACACTGGTGCAAGCTCGTACCACATCTATGTGCCCCACTCTAGGTGACTGAAAAGCAGTCAATTTGTTCTCTTCCTTGGATCTCACGGCAGTAATCAGCTTTTCTGACTGAATTGGGTCGGCATTTGGGTCTCCCCTCCACTTCTATCCCAGGATCTGGTTCTGTCCATGATGGCAGCCTTCTTGTTGAGATATAGGCACCACTGTGCTAGAAGTCAGGCAGAACAAAGAAGAGGGCTCTTCCTTGTGAGATGAAGGCTGGGGAAGTTCTGAATGACTGAGTTCAGGACTTCAAGGATCATTTTGACCCTGCAGCCCTGGTGCAGATGAATCTCCAAGCCTGTAATGAGGGTGATACTGGAGGATCATATGGAGGCTAGTCCTGGACTCTGCCTCCTACTTTCTGGTCTCTTCCTTGGTAACACATGCAGAAGAACTTAACGAGACTGGGTTCATATTTGAACTTGTCATACCCTTCCCAAGATCCCCTAATAGGCAGATCTTTGCCCAGCTCATTCTATTTGGAACGTACTTCCATCTTCCATTTCCTTCTATGTTGTCTAATGGCGCATCTCAACATCAACACCATTCCTCTAGGGAGCTTTCCTGGGTCCTGTTAGTCTAGGTTAGAGGCTCCTTCTCTGTGCCTGTAGCTCCTTCTGTTCCTTATCACAGAAAGTGCACTATGCTCCAAGTCCTGGCTGTTTGTCAGTGTTCCCCTTCCCCTTGGACAGGTCAGCTTCCAGAACAGATGATCTTCTGCTTACTACTGGTCTGCCAGTATCTGGTGCATGGGAGGTGCTCAATATATATTTGTTAAATGAATCAATGTCTCAGGTGAGCATCCAAATCTTACTTTCATGTGTCAGGTAGGGGGCACCCAGTGTGGGTATTCTTAAGAAGTAACTGGAGAGACTCTGCAATTTAGGATGCTATGGAAACCATAAGAAACCTATATGGGTAACTTGAAGACACTGGAACAGAAAAAGCCCATCCATGATAGAGTGTGGGACACTTTTGCTTCATCATCACTGTGTACCTGGGGCCAACCCAAGGCTAGGAACAGCCAGGAGATGGACTATGTTTTGATTCTTCATGGCGACACTCCTTTGAAAGATACCTTGCTTTTCCTGCTCACACGTGTCTGGCCTCACCTTACTGTTTGTTTTAGAAAACCTCCAGTTTCTGCTTATGTTCTTGCCCAAAGTTGATGTCATAGACCATCAATGAAATTCCTAAATATTCCTAAGAAGCTTTATTTCCTCTAATATACTCTGGAAAATGGCTGTCTCAGTATTTTATTCAATGGATATTGAATATATTCCTCCTGCCTTATGTGCCTCAAGCTACAAATATGATCCATAACCCTGGGCTTCTCATCCATGATTAAAGTTGTTGGAAGGAGTTAATGAAGAGGATATTTCCTGGTCTGCTATTTCTCTGTTAGGAAAGTTTAACTTGCCCAGTTTAATTTGAGCTGAAAAATGGGTTCTTCCACTGAGAGGGAGTGTGGCCACTGTGGCATTTCATGGGACCTCTGTTAATTGTCCCCTTTTATCCATACTCAACACGGAGACGAGACTCGCCCTGCATTATTCACAGCTGATCTCAGTTTTTCTTTCCCTCCTATCTGTGGTAAAGGGTCTCATAGGCTCATAGGCATTCATTCCATCACGCTGATAGCCCTGAACCATGTGCTGGGGATAACAAGGTGAGTCAGATACCAGTCATTGTTTTTGAGGAATTCAAAGTTCTAGATATAAAATATTTAAATAAATAAGAATAAATGGGAGGTGCTTTCAAACAGATAACAAGAAAAATTGCACATCAGAACATAAAAAGATCTGGTGTGTTGAAGGAACTGGAAGACATCAAAGTGTCAAGTGTAGATTCCAGTGGTCCCAGGGAGGAAGGGAAGTGGCAATCACAGTCTACGGAACCCAATGAAGGGTGACAACTTCCTCCTTTTCTCTGCCCTCCCATGCTTTGCCAGAATTGTGTCTCATCCCAGGAGCTGTGGCATGGGCAGGAAGATTGCAGACTCAATGTTTTCTGAACCAGGCTGTGGTGCCTGGTTGCATGGGCAAAGTCACTTCGGAAATGTTCTGTCTCTTAAGACGTTTGGTCACATTGATGTGGCCAACTTGTTTCACTTTGGATCTTATGCAAAATTCTTCCAGTGTCTTGGTCTCAGTTTTTCCATTCAAAAATCAGGGAGACAAAAAAAATCTAAGCTTTTTAACCTTTATTTGCTATAGACCTAAGCTCAGGCTCCTGACTTAACATCCTCAGGGCTATTGGTTGTGACTGATTGATGCTCAATGCAGTCCCTTGACAATATCATTAGAAAGCTAATACCAGGTTCTTGAAGTCAACCTTCTACAAACCCAATGGTTTGTTTATTTTTGTTTGCTCAAGAGGACACCCATGTTAGGCTCTAGAGAAATTTGCAGAAGAATTTGTAAATCCAAGAAGGATGCAGTTTGGGTTCTTAGTCATCATTGGAAAAGGAGAAGAGGACTATGAGTGTGTGTGGATAGGTGATCATGAGAACTTGGCCAGGGAAATGGGAGCAGTTTCTAGTACTTGGAAGATAGACTTTATCCCTCTGGATCCTATATTTAACTCTTGATTTTAATTCAGTGACAATTCTTTAATTTTTATACATTCCAAGATTCTCCTGAGTTTCTTACTCATTCCAGAATCTTCTTTGTGGGCTCCATGAGCCTCTTCAGGTCAAACTTCACTCCTGACTTTTAATGTGCTCCCTGTCTTCTGCTAAACTTTTCTATATCCTGCAATTCCTTGAACTCAGCAAGTCCCAGCCTGAATTGATCTTCTTTCCTGCTGAACTTGCTTCTCCTCTTCTTTTCCCTGTTTCAGGAATGACACCATTCTATTCAGTCACCAGAGGTAGAACCTGGCCATCATCCTGAACTCCTCCCTGGCCTTCACTCCTACATCCATCAGTCATAAAATCTTGCCTGTTTGGCTCCTGAAAAAATGCCCAGAAACTACCACGTTCTCTCTAGCCCAATGACTCCTTCCCAAAGTTTAGCTCCCACTCTTGTC
Source organism: Glaucomys volans (assembly GCA_020662805.1). Taxonomy (NCBI): domain Eukaryota; kingdom Metazoa; phylum Chordata; class Mammalia; order Rodentia; family Sciuridae; genus Glaucomys; species Glaucomys volans. The sequence goes on from JAJEJO010000542.1 coordinate 33,306, forward strand.
ACTCCTACTGGATAACTAAAATAACCTCCTCCCATTTGGTGTCTACACCCATCTCCTCCTTTTCCAGTTTGACTGTCCTCTAATGCTACCATGATTTTTTGAAAACCTCAATCCAGCCAAGTCTGTCTCCTACTTGAGATATCACATGAGGTCTCATGGTTGATAGACTGCGGTTAAAATTCCCTAGCTTGACCTAGGAAGCCGATCAAATCTGGATCTGCTGTTATGCATAGGCTTCTAACTTGACCTTCTGGAAATGTTCTCTCATTCACAGAGGGTACTCAACGCTTCCTGGATGTGCCTTCTTCTTTCCAAGCGCCATGCCTTTTCATACCTTCTCCTGCTGCCTGGTTCACCTCCCAGCAATTTTCTACTTGACACTGCTGATATATTACCCTACTGACTGCACAGCCTCATTCCTACCCCTCTCCCCCTCCCTTTGTGCAGCCCTTGTTGCTGGTACACAGTGTGGTCACCTTATCTCCTGAAATGACTCCTCACCAAGTGTCTGGATGTCCTTTCAGAGTCTCCAGAGGTGGCCATGACCATATACTCCAAGGGATTTTGAGGTGGCCAATAGGCCTTTCTCACTGATGCCCTCTCTGCATCTGATGGCTGTGTCGTGTGTTTTCCTGGGTTGGTCTGAAGCCATGTGAACAAGGGACAGATCTTCCTGTGTGAAAGGGACCTTGCTTCTTGCTTTCCCCACATGACTCTCCTCTATGCTCCCTGCTCACATCTGTGAGTGGAAGGCAGTACTATGCTAACCTTGAAAGAATATATTCTAGAAATGCAGTAATTATGAAAGAAAGTGTACTAAACATGATTAGAAGATAGTTTTTTTTTTTATTTGTAGGTTATAAGATTCTGTAAATTTGACACCACTAGAAAATGATCACTCACATTTTCCTACCGATTCTTAGTAAGAGTTGCATTTGTGGTCTTCATCAATGAAGCTTGGTAACCACCTTTGAGTCCCTGGGAGCCCATAGCCACAGGTGGTATGATAGTGATACAGCACTATGCTTAATGATGTAAGTGGCATTGAAAGTGTTCTAGGGAAATGCATAGGCTCAGAGATCTATGTTATTTCCAGACAAGCAGACTCTGAAATGTCATGTGAGTAAATAAGCATTGTTCCTTTTTAAGCTCATGGTGGGAGATGTCAAATTAGCTAGAGATGTGCATTAAGGTTCTCCAGAGAAGCAGAACCAAGAGGACTTATACACAATTATACAGCAAGGAATGGCTCACATGAGGGTGGAAACTGAGAACTCCTATTGATCTTTGGTCTGCAAGCTGGAGACACAGGGAAGCTGGCGGTGAAGTCTCAGCCAGGGTCCAAGGGCCTGAGAATGAGGGAAATGGATGGCATAAATCCAAGCTCAAGGGCAGGAGAAAGCTGATGTCCTAGGTCAATCAAGTAGGCAGGAAGACAAAGGGGTGAATTCATCTTTCCTCCACCTTTATATTTTATCCACACCCTCAAAAGAATTGGCTGATTCCCACTCACACTGGGAAGGGCCATCTACTTTCCTGAGTTCATCTGTTCCAATGCTAATATCATCAAGAAAGACTCACAGAACACCAGGAAATATCATGTAACCAGATACTTGGACACCCCATGGCACAGTAAGGTGGACTCATAGAGTTAACCATCACAAGATGGTTCCTGGACAGAGGAAGAGATTGTGCCTGGACCCTGAAGATTCTTCCTGTGCATGGACTGGACAGCACACAGGTATGTTATTACCTGTCTTGACTCATTACTCTAAATCTTCATTTGTAAATCACTATGCCTCACATGGGCTTATGAATTTTGTACTACATTTTTAGATGGAATTGATTGACAGAACCCTACTGAAACAATTTGCTCAGAGCCCCACATACCTTAGGGACAACTCTGCTCTGGAGGACAACTTCATATTTTGTAATGCTTCCCTGGCTCTCCAAAGAGGATACTATGCATGTGCATAGCCTATACTTTATGTTGGGTACCTTGAAGAATCTTCCAAACTTGATGGATATCTATCCATCTCTTTTTAAAGAACGTGAGAGCAAGAGTTCAAACGGATAATATGCCATGTTCATTGAAGAAAGAATGCCCCAGAACAATCCAGTGAAAGTGTGTTCATGAGGGATTGCCACAAAGGTACCCAGTCTCCATGATAGAGATGGCAAGTTTTTTTTTTTTTTAATTTTAGAAATACAGCTCTTGTGGCCAGTGAGAGATGTAGGTGATATTCAACTCCCTATGAATTGGATCCCAACATCCATGTGTCTTCCATTGTATAACATTGATATGGGTATACTAGACGTCAAGATGCTTCCATCGCCCCTTCTCTAAAGGGCTTGGATTTAAGAAAAATAACTCCAAATAGTAAGAAAGGGCATTTGATCAAACACTTGGAGAAATGACCCATGTGTAGAAGACCCATGCCAGAAAGGCTAAATTCAAGAGTGAAGTTTTTTGAAAAACTACAGAAATAAAAATGAGGATTTTGTGCTACTTGGAGGTGCATGACAGGGAAGGATGGGGTCCAGGCACAAGGATGATGGCATGCTGCTGACAGTTACTGGAGAGAACGCCAAGTTGCTCAATTCATCAAGGCAAAGGGCCTTTAATCTGGGAAGATCGAAACTCCAGATAGGAGATAGGAGAAACGCAGAAGGCACACCTCACTGCTCTTAATTAATTCAAGTCCCAATCCCACATGAATTATAGCCCAAGGTCCTGAAAGGACTTGTATAAGTCTTTGTGGAATCTGTCCATTTTATTTGAAAATCAGACAGGGAGGGAGCAGGGCGCCAGAGGACTGGGGATGGGCACGTCTTATCTTGATTTTCAAAACCTGGGTTCTAGAAATTATGGGCTCAGGGCCAGTCTCTGGCAATGAACTAGAAATAATGATTTAAATGTTGTAAGGGTAGTGCGCACTCTGAAGGAAGGAGTCAGTTTGAAGTCCTAACAGTTTCATTAAGAATGAGTGATTCCCAAATTTCCTTATTCCTCTTTTAAAATATAAACTTTGTAGACTGGTGCATGGACGGTTGTCATTATTTTTCTTCCATTACCATTTGGACATGTGGGGGAATTCTCCTCTCTGTGAATCCTGGTGACATGTGGATCTATCTTCCACTATTAAACTAAAAATAGTACAAATTCCCTACCTCCCTTGCAGCAAGAACAATGGCACGTGTTTTGATTTTGGCCAGTCAGAGGTAGCCACTCATGACTTGAGGATGAGTTTAAATAATGCCAAAGAGTACAGATGGTGGGTAAGGAATCAGTCCTGTTATTTGAGTTTCCAGGAGTGGTAGCGACACCAATGTTCAAGACAGTGTCCACGCCAGTCAGATTAGAGGAATAATCATAACAACTTCTGCCCTGATCAGTTCTACTATGTGATGTGGGGTCTTGTTCTGGCTTCTGATCTCTGCCTAGTTCTCCATCCCATTAGTACCTTTGTGAGCTTCAAAACAAACTTTAAGCAAATGCCTTCTAGGTATACCAGAAGTATGCCAGAGTCATTTTCTGTCGCTTTCAACAAATAACCTCCAAATGACAGTCATATCTGATATGTCTAGGCAATTTTATTTTATTATTATTATTATTTTGACTCATTGTACACATATGGGGTACAACTTTTCATTTCTCTGGTTGTACATGAAGTAATCATACATGTACATAGGGTAATGAAGTTTGTCTCATTCCATTATCTTTCTGTCCTCCCACCCTTTCCCCACTCCTCATTTCCCTCTACACAATTCATCCTTCCTCCATTCTTCGCTTATCACCCCCCAATTATGTATCATCATCCACTTATCAGAGAAAACATTTGGCCCTTGGGTTTTTGGGATTGGCTTATCTCACTTAGCATGATATTCTCTAACTCCATCCATTTACCTGCAAATGCCATAATTTTATTCTTCTTTATGGCTGAATACTATTCCATTGTGTATATATACCACAGTTTCTTTATCCATTCATCTGCTGAAGGACATCTAGGTTGGTTCCACAATCTAGCTATTGTGAATTGAGCTGCTGTAAACATTGATGTGGCTGTGTCACTGTAGTATGCTGATTTTAAGTCCTTTGGGTATAGGCCAAGGAGTGGGATAGCTGGGTCAAATGGTGGTTCCATCCCAAGTTTTCTAAGGGATATCCATACTGCTTTCCAGAGTGGTTGCACCAATTTGCACTCCCACCAGCAATGCATGAGTGTACCTATTTCTGTCTGGGCAATTTTATAGTGTATCTTGATTGTAGAAGGCATTTGTCAAAAGATTTTCATGTTAAAATTAAGAGCAAGATGGAGAACAGTGGGATGCAGATATTGTAGTGAGGCTAATAGAATGTTTATATCTTCAAAAGTTGAGTAATTTGCCTAGGTTAGTCTCCTAAGAGGCCTCTAGTGATGGCTGTAGTAGATACAATATTGGTCCTCCATAGATGTCTGTGTTCTAGGGCCTGAAAACTGTGGATAAGTTATGTTAGGTTACATGGCAGAGGGGGATTATGGCTGCAGGTGGGGTTAAGGTTGCTAACCAACTCTCTTTAAAATAGAGCATTTATCCTGGATTGTCTGGATGGAACCAATATAATTATTGGGTCCTTTTAAGTAGAAGGGATGCAGGAGAAAGAGTGAGAGAAGGGGCTATGATGATGGACACAGAGTCCAAGAGAAAATGTATCGCTGGCCTTGAAGATGGAGAAAGGAGCCAGGAGTCTAGGAATAGAGGTGACTCTAGAAGTTGGATAAAACAAGGAGCCATATTCTCCATTAGCAGCTCCAGAAGGAACGCAGTCCTCCTGACACCTTGATTTTAGCTTAGTGGGTCTGTGTGGAATGTCTGACCTACAAAACCATAAGAGAAGACATTTGTGTTTTTTAAATTTGTTACAGAATTAGGAAACTAATGCACATTCCATGTGTTTCTGCAATTGGCTTTTCCCAGTGGAATGCATTAATTATTGCACAGATTAATAAACTGGGAAGAGTCCTAAGGTTCCAGTGGGGTGTCTCAGGGATCACCAAAAAGTGGGGAGTAGGAAAAGGGAAAATAGAGGCAATGAGCCTCTGGGACCCTCCTTCACATTTTCATCAGAGCAATGCTACTTTTATCTATTTTAGATATGGGATTCTGAGAAAAATATTTGAAAACTATTGCTATCATAGATTAAAGGTATTAATTATAAGAATCATTTTATTTACTGAGCATTTATATGTATCACACACTGTGTTTAGTAGTTTGTATATAAATACATGCATATATTACCTTATTTAGTCCTTCTAATAGTTGTATGTAGGTATTGTATTTACAGATTAGGAAACTGAGGCTCAGAGAATTTAAGTAACCCAACCAAGTCTCCATAGCTTGTAAGTGGCAGAGATGGTATTTTAACTTGGGCAGTCTGACTCTAAAGATTGTGCTCTTAAGCAAGTGAATCAAACTTTTGTTTGGAAATAAAAGTGTTTGTGGTACAATTTAGAAATCAGACGTATTTTGTATAATGGAAGATTTTTTTGGAAAAGAAGCAAAAGTCTGTGTTTGGATTAATATACATAATTGTGCTAAAGCATGGATATTTCCAGGGAATTAATCCAGTTACTTGTTGGGTTGTTGTAGATAAGTATCTCCATTGAGTAGAAAGTCACCAATTTCGGGGCCTATTATGAGTCTAAGATTCTCGGACCCTGAGATAACGAAGTCCTTTTTTACAACAGAATGGGCCGTCTCATGACATTGGGAGCTCTCTGTCATGGTAGCAGCAGAAGAGAAGAGCTAGTTTTGGTGGGAAAAAGTTGATTTAAGGCCCCATTTTAGTTGTAAGACTCTAAGACTTAAGGACTAATGATCATAGGGCCAAACTTACTAAGGCATTGGTGTTTAGCTTAAAGCGGCCCCATCTTCTCACCTAGCAGAAGAAATCCTATATTGACAGATTCAGCTTCAGATTCAGCTTCACTGACATCCAGTCAGTGGGGACTGGGTTTATCCTACTGAGGATCTACAGCAGTTATTACAGCAGCAACCTGATATAAACAGATTGCATTTTTGAGAGTTAATTATTTTGGAGGAGAAGAAATTAGATCAGGATTAGCAGTTGTTATGAAGACCCAAGGGTGAGAGACACATTTCTGGGCCAGAGAAGACAGAGCCAGAAGACTTGGGCTGATAGGGGAAAGGAGAGGGTGGAGCTCAGGACAACACCCAGTGAGGGTTGGGCTGGGTGGAGCTGTCCAGAAGGGGCGGTGCTGGTGCCGCAGGCTGCAGGAACACCAGGGCACAAGAAGGTCCATGGAGAAGTGTGTCTGGGGAGGAGCTGTGTGGGAAGTGGGTCATAGTCTTGGATGACTTTACAGATGGGTTAGTCAGAAGTGGGCCAGGAGCTGGAGGTCAGGCTTAAAGACAGGTGGAGACCCATAATCCCAACCCCACCTGTGATTTAGGACCTTGGCAAAGACAAATGAAAGCCTGATCATGGCATGAGTCTGGTTTATGAGTGAGAAATGGGCTGCTGGGTGGGCTGGAGGCAGCAGAAAGAGAGAGAGGTGTTGCCTGACCATGAATTCCACTGGTCAGGAAACCCAGCATTACTACCAGCCCATTCCATTCACTGGATGATGGCAATCAGATATGAAGGAAAAAGCACAACCCTGGGAGCTTTCTTCTGAATACATCTTTGGCAGCCACCATCTCCCTCTGGACCTTCTGACTAATCTCTATCTCCAGAAGTTCAACCACATCTGCTTATTCCTCTAAGACAACCATCTGCCCCACAGCTAATATTTTGAACTATTAGTCTTTTTATTTCTAATTAATGCCATAGCTCTCTTTTTTCACATAGGAAACTACCCGAGTCAAATAAGTCAAGTTGAATGACAGTTTTTAGATGACTTTTACGGAGGGATTACCATGCATCAGATCATGGGCCAGGCATTTTTATCTTTATAAACACAGTTGATCTTCAGAGTCTGTCTAAAATCCAGGAATTCTGAGTCACACATTGACAGTACCAACAGTAATATCATTATTGCTATTTCTTTTCATGTCTTATTGCATTGGTTGAATGCTATTATCTTTCTAGTGCCCTCACAACTTCCCAACACTGATTTGTATTCTCTTTCTGAACCCCAAATTGCCTCAGGAAACTCTTGTGCTGATTCTGTGTCACTCTCCAACTTTGCTCCTTATGATATTACCAGGGTGATGCATTTTACCAGTTCAGTAATGGCATAGAAAATACATGTCTAGATATTGTTAGGCAATTGATTATAACCATAATCCCAGGTATCTTTTTTTTGTACTGGGAATTAAACCCAAGGATACTTTACCACTTAGCCATATCCCCAGCCCTTTTTATTTTTTATTTTGAGACAGGGTATTGCTAAGTTACTTAGGACCTTGCTGAGTTGCTGAGGCTGGCCTCAACTTGCAATCTTCCTGCCCCAGCCTCCAGAGTTGCTGGGATTACAGGCATATATGACCTTGCCTGGTTTTAGTTCCAGATTTTTAAAAAAATACTGGTTCTGCTAATAACTGGCAAATTGGGATTATGGACAAATTTTAGAGCACTGAGCTGTCAAGATTTAGTGAGGGCCAGAGATCACCCAAGCAAGTTGAGTTCCAGAGGCCAATAATAATGGCTGATAGTAATTGAGCACACATTCTTTTCCTGGCATTGGATTAAACCAGTGATTGTCAAGCAGGGATGATGTCAGGAGACTTTTGAAAATGTCTGGAGATATTAGTTGTCACAGTTGAGGGGGAAGTGTACTACTGGCCTTTAGAGATTAGAGGTTAGAAATCCTGCCAAATGTCCTACAAGGCACAGGATACCCCAGCAACATTTTCCCCCACTGAACTGAAATGTCAATAGTAATAGGATTGAGAAAACTTTGGATTGCCCTCTGTGCTTTCTAACCGACATGAAGTGAGCCACTTTCCTCCTCCAGGCCCTGATACCATGATGTTCTGTTTCCCTTCAGACCCAGAGCAATGGCGCTGACTGATCATAGACTGAAGCCTCAGAAACCATGAGCCAAAATAAATTTATTTCTCCTGTAAAAAAATAAAAGAAATAAAACTTTAGGCTAAACTCTCTTTGTGTTTAATCTCATTTAATCATCAACTAACCCTATGAAGAAGGTATTACTCCTACTACTATTACTATACCCATTTTATAGATGGAAAAACTGGGGAACAGGTACATGAAGCACTTTTTTCAAGTTCACCAAGCTCAAAGGCAACAGAACTTAGCTATTGTCCCAAGTTTGATTGACTCCAAAGCCTGTGCACCTGGTCACTTTTCCGGAGGCTGAAAGTTCAGGCTAGCTGTGTGTGCATCAGGACAAGGACTATAGCTGGGAGTGGTTCTCAGAGCTCTCTGAGGGGCTCAGAGATTCCCAAAACCCAGTAATCACCAATATCTTCTGCCATTTCAAGAGAACAAGAGAACTTAAGCCCTGTGTTCTGGGAACAGGGTCTCCCAGGGATCTTTGGGCTAACCTGAGGACTAACCTTGATGGTTCTCAGCTACCATCATCCCACTGACTTCAGCCTTATGGTCACATGACTCTGATCTCTGTAGCTTTGGAATTGAGTGCAAGGAGGAGGCTGGCTGACAGCACATGTTTACAGTCAAGTGAGTGACACTGCCACTGGCCAGGAGTCAGCTTTTCTCTAACTTCATCTGCAAGCATACTCAGAATATCAGCACAACAGGGAACTGGCAGATGCCTGGACGGAGGCCTGGCACACAGTAGGCCCTGACAGAGTGAATGGATAAGGCAAGTGGGTGAATAAATATGTTTTCAGTGAGGTCAAACCTTGGAACACAGTCAAAGGGCTGGGCATGGGTCAAAGAGGGGAGGCAGGGCTGGGCCAGTGGGTGCTGCAGTGATGGATGGGATGGTGCCAAGTCCTCAAGAGGGACCAGCAGCTGGAACTGCATCTCACAGAACACAAGTCACAGAAAGCTGCAGGAGGTCAGGCTCCCAGCACCTTGGAGACTTGACTGATTTCTGAAGTGCATCATTGGAATGCTTTGGCAACCAGCCTTCAAACTTGGTGACCTCCAACCCCAGGGCCATCAGAGCCTAGAGTCTTCCTCCCCAGGACCTCCCCAGGGTAAGGGTTGAGGTCAAGGATGGACGTAGGAATTTGGTTTATTGTTCTTGATGTGGGAATAATTCTCATTATTCTGGTTTCCCCTTTCTAGACCCTTTCGAAGACTATTTATACAGGAAAACTGGCCTCGTAGAATCCAGAGAAACCAGAGAGAGTCACATAACTCTGGGATCTTTGTTGTTTTTACTCCTCTGTGGAAGAAAGGGGAGGAGGGGGCAAGGGAAGAAAGGGAATCAAAATTCATTGATGGTTTATTTTGGATTGAGAGCTTTTCAAGGTCAAATTAGGGAGGTGGCAGAGTGCCCTGCCTCAGAGTACAGAGGGAGGCAGACCTGGGTCACTAGCAACTTGGCTGTGTGTCCTAACCTCCCCAAATCTCAGCTTACTCATTGGTAATAGGGGGATATTTCGACCTACTTCTAGAGTTGTGATGAAGATCTAATGAGCGAACATCCCAAAGTGCTTAGTTCAGTGACTGGCACAAAATAAGTGCTCACTAAATGTTAGCAAGCATGGTCACTATTTTAAGTTTGAAAGTCTCCACCACCCTGGGAGGTGGGATTCAGTGCCTCCATCTGTGCATGAGGAAGCCACGGCTCTGAGGGGTTATTGTCAAGCAGTCTTACTCTCAGTTCCTCTGCCAAGTCTCTGCTGTCCTCCAGGCCAGGTCAGGTGCCCCTTCTCTGGGCTGTACCAGGCCCCTGCACTTCCCTCTTAGCTTTTTATTTTATTTTATTTTTACTGGGGATTGAGCCATATTCGCCAACCCTTTTTATATTTTATTTAGAAACAGGGTCTCACTGAGTTGCTTAGGGACTCACTAAATTGCTGAGGCTGGCTTTGAACTCACCATCCTCCTGCCTCTTCCTCTCGAGCTGCTTGGATTCCAGGCATGCACCACCATGCCTGGCTCCCTCTTAGTTTTGATTGCAGCATGATGTGATTAGAGTCATAGTCCCCATCACACCGTAGGTCCAAGAGTACAGCCCAGGGTCCAGAGGATCACTCTCTGCAGTGTTCCCAACAGCTAACCTAGAGTGCTGGAAAATTCATCTGATGGAGACCATGTGAATCAGTGGTCTGAATGATTTTGTTTCTCATAGTGAAGCTGTGTGTGCGTGCGTGCATGTGTGTGTGTGTGTGCATGAGTGTGCGTGTCTGTGCATTCTTTCTTAGGAACTATGAGTAAAGTGGGTGCCTGGAGATATTCCTTAGTTCTTACCAGATCCCTTCTCTTTGGCACAATGAGAGGAGCAAACCTTGATGTTCATCACTCTTCTCCAGTTTCTAAGGAATCCAGGGGACAACCTGATTCTCAAGGAGAGAAGGTAAACGTGCCATCTGTCTAGAAGGAATTGGAGGTCAGTTATATGCTTTCTTGGTGCAGAAATATGTAAATTGCAATGGGTCCTTGCAAGTTACAGGGGAACAATGGCTGATTTCAGCACAAGGTGCTTAATCTTTCAACAACTCTGTTTCTTCCACTTTTCACTTCTAGCTCATCCAGTTCTCCCATCTCTCATGACGATTGCTAAATATGGGACTTCACCAGCTGCTGGAGATTGAGCCCAACCCTGTGGAAGAGCCAGCTCTTCCTCACGGATTCAATCACTCATTCCTTCATTCAGTGCTTTGAACTGCTCTGTGCTGGGCCCTGGTGTGACAAGTTTGCTCAAAAGCAGATGCATCTCTGTCCTCTGGAGTTTGCAGTTTTGGTGGGAGATAGTCATGGAGTCACACCAATGAATCATAATTATAAATAGATGTAAGTGCTCAGAGGGAGAAGAAGTTATTGGAGAATTTGACCTAGATGGGACGGTTAGGAATACTGTCCTGAGAAAGTGAAACTGACCAGGCATCACAAAATGGATAGGAGGTGGCTGGTGGTTGGCAGTGGGAGACTATTCCAGATAAAGGGACCAGCATATGTGAAGTCTTGGTAGAGAATTGGAGATGGAAGAAGGCTGCTAGCGGAAGACCTGGAAGGTGGGGGCCCTCGAGATGGACGACAGACAGGCAGTGGTAGACCCTATGGGGCCTTTTAGGCAAGGTAAAGATTTGGCTTCTGTTATTAGAAAAGGGGAGGAATAGAAGGGTCTTAAGAAGCTGTGGGGTGTGATTGGTTTATTTTTTGAAAATATCATTCCAATTACTGTGGGGAGAAAGGAGGATACCCAAGAGGCTGTGGAGGACTAGTGAGGAGACCCAGGTGGTTGTCCAGGAGAGACACCAAATGTTTGGATCATCAGGAGGATGTGGAGATTGGGGAAAATGATGCTGAAAATGGAGACTTCTAGGTTTTGGGTTTGGCAACTGGAAGAACAGTGGCATCTCCACGATGCCAAGTTTACTGAGAAAGGGTGAGGCTGGTTGGGTGGAGGGAGGCAGATAAGGAATCTGGCCTTGGGCCCATAAGCTCCAGAGTTTGTGGGACATCTGGGTGTAGATGCTAATAGGCAGTTAGGTCTGTGTGCACCCTGTTCCCGCTCTGAGCTCTTCAGGGAAATAATTCTGGAACTCACCGAATTTTTCCAATTGAACTTCTTTGTTGTCAAGTTCAAGTCAGACCATGGTCAGGGCGTTTGCATTCCTTTTCTTTCATAGTAAAGGCTTTTGACTGAGATAATCTGGTCTTCCCAACAAGAGGTGAACCTGGTTCTATGGATCCCTGCTGTTAAACAGATACAGTGAAGTGTCAGCTTGACAGGGCCTCATGTGGACCCTGTGGCGACACCTCCTCTCAGGGAGAGATCTCTGAATCTGGGGTGGGAGAGGCCTGTCTCACTCAGAGGTGGCAGGGAGGAGTCTATTGAGTCTGAGGTGGCCTTTCTTTTTTCTAATCAATGAATACTTTATTTATTGGGTAATTTTTAGCAATGCTATTCATTTGCTTATTGGTTTATTTAGCCATTTTTTATTGAGCATGCTGGTTTGGATGTTGAAACACACAAATAATAAGTCAGACGGGAGACTTGGCTTTCATGAAGATGGACTCTGGTTGAAAACAGGTACTGGGCAAGGAAACAACCTTGGAGATAAGGTGGTATGCTTTGTATGTGATATTAGGGAAAGACTCTCTGAGGAGTGACATTTGAGGGAGACCTGAGAGATGAGCCAGTCAGTCATACACAGGGCAGGATGGAGGTTGGGGGCAGCTGTGGGATCACTCACATGTGGGTCTTGAGGCTGCGTTTCTGAGGAGTAGAAAGAAGGCCAGGGTGTTGGCTCAGAAAACCAAGGGAAGAGGGATGGGAGATAAGATTGTGGAGGCCGCAGGGGCCAATTCGGGTCCAACTTTGTAGCTTATGGAAGATTTTGCTCTAAGTACATTGGGTGGGTACTAAAAGTTTTAAGGTAGGAGAATGATTGGCCCTGATTTGTTGTCTCAAATGATTTTTCTAGCTGCTATGTGGCACTTGGATTGTTGGAAGGCAAAGAGTAGAATTAAGGAGTCTGGTGAGGAGGTTGTTGCCGTTGACCATGGGAGGGGACGTGAGGACTGGCCACATGGTGGTGGTGAGCACTGGCTCTCAAGTCTTTCCTCTGTGGGCTTTGGTGGGCTACAAACACCCCGTGCCCAGAGGACTTTGGAATGAATTAGGTTATCCGTGGCTCACCCCAGCTAGCATTATAGCTATGTTCCGAAAGAAGGGTGAGCAGAGGATCTTTTTCCATTAAGCAATCTGTACATTTGATTTTTCTTCTAATGTCATTGCTGTTCTTGTTGTTTTCACCAATTAAGTCATCGACCAATGAATGATTTGTGTCACACTTGGGGAGACCCAATAACAGAGATAGAGAGGTGTACAGGTGTCCATTCCTCTGGACGTACAGGTGAGTTTGCAGTCTAGGCCTAACTGGTAACAGACATCTAGGTTTGGGGAAACGTTCCTGAAAGGTTGAACTGCATCTTCAAAAGCATTAAAAGGCAGGGTTTGCTTAGGAAAAGCCAAATAGTTCACTGTGCCTAGACCATATTTGAAGTGCAAGATTAGTGATAAAGCAGGGAGAGGGTGGGGGTTGTTGAGAGATGAGAGTAGAAAGACTTTGCTAGACAGGACTGGGTCTCAGGAAGGACCTCAGGGAGGCTGTAGTGCAAAGGAGAACGATGCTGGTGTGTGTGCTTTAGAAAGACCACCTGGGCTACAGGGAGGAGACTGGATTCAAGATGGTGAGGCTGGAGGCAGGGAGCAAGATTAGAGGATGCCACCCTTATCCCAGGGAGCAATGATCAGGCTTTAGAAACAGGAGTTGGAATGGAGAGGAACAATACGGTGGCTATTTAGAAGGTAGAGGTGGCAGCATCATGTGGCTGATTTGATGTGGAGGGAGCAGAAAAGAGGCAGAGGCAGGTTGGGAGAACTCCAAGATTTCTGGCCTAAGTGAGTGGAAGGACAGTAATGTGACAATAGATTGCTAAAGCTATTAAAATATCTTGCTTGTATGCTGTAGAAAATAAATGGGAAGGAATTGTAGATTGCAAACAATTGCTTCAGTTCTCTATCCCCTCCTGTCTCTTAGCCCTTTTGAAATGTATCTTTGAACTCCTGGCATCAAAAGATGGGAGTCTGTTTCCCCACTCCTTGAATCAGGGCTGGCCCTGTGATTAGCTTTCTGGCCAACAGAATGTGATGGAAGTGATTCTACCACCGTTCTGAGTCCAGCCCTCTAGAGGCCCGTGGGCAGGACTCTTTTGGAACCCTGCCTAGCTGTCATATGAACAAGGTAGCCTGCTGGGTGAGTGGAGGCCATGTGCAGCCAAAACAAACCTTTCCAGCAGAGGCCATCCTCCACCAGCCAGGCCCCAGCTGACCGAGATGCTGTCTGAAATCCATAACTGAACCCAGCCCAGAGCTGCCCAGCCCAGCCCAGCTCCCACTGCTGCTGATCCACAGAATCGTGAGCTAAACAAATAACTGTTGTGTTAAGCCACTGAGCATGGGGGTGGCCTGTTAGGCAGCAAAAGTGAAGTGATATGGATATTTATGAAGCGCAAAGCTGAAATCAATTTAGGAGGTTGTGCTGCCGTCATCCTATCACAGAAGATTCACTGGACTCTGTGGGGCCGATGGAGGACTGACTTAGAACATGAAACCTCTTGATGAACCATCTCATCAAGTTCTCAGGATGTTTTGTTCAATGAGTTGTCAGGGTACACATTTCCAAAATTGCAGTTCAACCCTTGGATAATCTTAGTCCTTAACCCTGTCAAAATGGGGTTGTGCTCGACAAGGTGACCGACCTTGTTTCCTTGGGACATTCTTAAAAGTCCTACATCCCTGCATACCCTTTAGTCTCAGGCAGGCCAGGACATCTGGTGGCCTTACACCTTCATGGTACTTCACTGTTTGTAAGTCATCTGTACCCCATGACCACCTGGCGTCCTGCAGCAAGGTTGACTGCTCACCCAGGATCCCCAGCTCTACGGCAGAGAAGAGCTGCCTGATGCTCATGGCTGAGCCCATTTCTCTACACCCGCTGCTTCTAGGGTGGCACACCAGGCCATGGGGGTGAGGGATGCATCTCTGACATAGTCCCCAGCAGGGCACAGCTCTCCGTTCCGATGATTTCCAAACACATCCAGTGAGTTCTGACACCAGGAGAGAAGAGCCCCTGGCCTCTTCATTTCGCAGCTCCCTCTATGTAGAGCAGTGATTCAGGCCGCTGGCAACTCTGATCGAGCCTCAGAGGCAGGAAGAACTGTCACCTCAGATCTAAAAGTGGCTGTAGCTGTGAGACTCAGCTCCAGAGACAGACCTCGAAGGATGCAGAAGGGACAGGGACAGGAATAGAGAACTGGTTTCGTCTCTTTCAGGAACCTTGTTGGTTCTTTCTTGTGAACTCTTTGTTAAAAAAAAAAAAAAAAATTGATACATTCAAAATTCCAAGCTGCTGAAAATTTCCTCCTGTGATGAGACGCATTCAGAACAAAACGTGCGGTCTGATTTGTCTTTCCCTGAAATCAAAGGCAGTATTCTAAAGAGACTGCATTTGCCACACAAAGGTGGCAGATGTTTGTAGAGATTATAGCTGCACAAGCATTCTGCGTGCTCAATCTTGGGAGCATTTCAGTTTTGAAAAGAGACACAGTTTTGTGTCATTCCTGGATGCCTAGGAAGCTTCTGGTACGACCAGCATGGAACCATGGCTCAGGTAACGGGGGTGGCGGAAGGCAGTGTGCTGGCCTGGACTCCCATACTCTGGTGGTTTGGCAAAGCAGTTCTCGAGTGAGGCTGGGATTTTTTTCCCCTCTGGTGCTGGGATCAAAACCCATGGCCTCACGCATGCTAAGTGCACGCCGTGCCTCTACCTATCACCCCGGCTAGTTCCTGAATCAGACTAGGCCAAAGCACAGTGTGGACGGGGCAAGTTCACTCTCTCGGCCTCCATGAGTACCTGCAGCACCCAGTGGGCTACCTGTCCTCCAGGTGGGCATGCGGAGTCTTTGAGAGCCACAATCCTAACCCATGTCCTCATGGAGTTTCTGACCTAGACCCACGTTCAGAAAACTGGTTCCAAAGCTGAGCCAGCTTTTACCTTCTGGAACCTATTCACCTACTTACATTCCCTCCTCTTGACCTCCTGTGCTCAGGTTAGGACAGGCTCCCAGATTTCTCCCCTTCTGTCATCTCTGGGATATAATCAGCCACAGGTCCTGCGTATTCTGTCTCCAAAAATGGAATTGAAGACCCATTCTTTGACTTTCTTCCACAATGTGGATTTCACCCCTCTTTACTCCATCTACCAAAAACATTGTCGCACAGTTTTATAATGATCTGTCCTCAGGTCTGCACCGGGAGGGACTGAATTCCTCTGCAGCTTGCCCAGGGTCTGTATCCATTGGACCTTCACTGACTTTCTTGAATGAATGAAATGATGATGTAAATGGTGGATATTCCTTAACTCGTTCCACCAGATCTTCAGACCCACCTCCCTGCACCCTGCCATGTGTCTCTGTTGGCATATATCTCATTTTTTAAAAAAGAGGAATGACTCTGACTCATCCTTCAAGATCCAGGGCCTGTGTTACCTCCTCCAGGAAGCCTTCCCTGACACTCTGAGTGTGTTGCTTATTTGCACTTCTCTCCACGATTCTGCACATCCTGTGGTTGTGCACATGAAAAGCAAGAATTTGGGGCTAGATGTAGCTTTTTTTCTTGTTTGCCTCTTCCAGGGATGGCTGGTAGATTACATTTCAAGCTCCTGTTTGACCTATTTTTGCTGCTGGACATGGTGTTGAGTTGGATTCCAGAGGTGGCTTTTCCTCATCACATGGTCTGATTCCTGTCTATCAGAGGTTGCAGGCTCATTTCCTCACCAGCAGTAAATCTAAAGGACATGTCCTTAGTAATAAAGGGGAAATCTGTGTGTGTGCGTGTGTGTGTGTGTGTGTGTGTGTGTGTACCTGCTGGCTCGTGGCTTCTGGAGCATTAGGCTTGGCTACTTCAGAGGGGCTAAAGCATATTAACCTGAAAGCCTGGGAGGAGAGGGGGCCTAGAGGTGTCCTTCAGACTCAATTCTGATCTCCAGGCTAGGTGGTTGATAGAATGGAAGGTCTCTCCTCTTTTCACAGCCTGCTCTAAGTCCCACAGATGCTAGATGTGAGGTACAGCACAGGTGTGGATTGGGGTTTAGACAGATTGGGTTGGAATCGCCTCACCACCACTTAACTAGCTGTATGCTTTGGACAAGTTACTTAGCCTCTCAAAACTCCTATTCCCTTAGTCATAAGGGACCTTTGTAGAGATCCGTTATATACCAGGTTCAGTATTTAAGCTTAATTTTAATTTTTGACTGTGTACCAAGCACATGGAAGGTACTGGCTTAGCCACTTTTAAGTGTGCAGCTCAGCAGTGTTAAACGCATTCAAGTTGTTGTGTAACAGATCTCCAGAACTTTTTATTTTGCAAAACTGAAACTCCGTACCCTTTAAACAACTTCCCATTCTCCCCTCCCCCCAGCCCCTGCTAACTACTATTCTATTTTCTGTGTCTATGAATTGGATTATTTTAGATTATTTTAACTAAGGGGAATTATATAATATTCACTTTACTGTGACTGGCTTATTTCACTCAGCATAATGTCCCCACAGTTCATCCAGAGTGCATTAAGTGTCAGAGTCTCTTTCCTTTTTTGAGGCTGAATACTATTCCATTTTATGTATAGACTACATCTTGCTTATCCAAATTTATCTGTTGATGGACATTTGTGCTGTTTACACACCAGGGCTATTGCAAATAATGCTGTTTTTGACCATGTGTCAGCAGGTATTTCTTTGAGATTTTGCTTACAATTATTTTGGATCTTTATCTAGAAGTGGGGTTGTTGGATCATAAGGCAACTCTCTTTTTTAATTTTTGAGCACTAGCCATTCTGTTTTCCATAAAAGTTACACCATTTTACATTTCCACAACAGGACACTGGGGTTTCTAAGACACACATTCTCACCAGCACTCATTGATGTCTGCTCTTGGGTTGGTTGAGCCAGCCCAGTGGCTGTAGGTTCGACTTATATTTTGATTTTTGATGTTCAGCATCTTTTCAGATGTTGGTTGACTATTTGTGGATCTTCATCTTTACAGAAATATCAGTTTAAGTCTTTTGCCCATTTTAAAATTAGGTTACTTGTTTTTGTTCAGTTGTAGAAGTTCTTTATATAGTCTGGATATCTACCCCTTATTAGACACAAGATTTGCAAGTATTTTCTCCCATTCTGTATGATATCTTTTCATTTTGTTGATTTATGTCTTTTTTAAATGATGCATAACATGTTTATTATATTTCATCAACATATGAAACTAAAAATTATTATTTTTGATTGACACATAATACTTGTATCGATGGGGTATAAGATGATGTTTCAATTCACACATTGTAATCAAATCAGGGTAATTAGCTTCCCCTTTGCCTCAGACTTTGATTCTTTTGATGCATGGAAATTTTAAATTTTTATATAGTCCCATCTATTTACTTGTGCTTTTTGCTACCTGTGCTCTTGGGGTCATATCCAAGAAATCATTGCCAAATCCAATGACATGAAACTTCCCCTTTATTTTCTTCTAGAGGTTTTAGATTCTGAATTTAAGCCTTTAATCTACTTTAAGTTAATCTTTACTTAGGGTGTAAGTTAAGGTAAGGGTCCAACTTCTTTTTTCCATGTGGGCATCCAGTTTTCCCAACACCACTGTTAAAGAGAATGCCCTTCCTCCATGGAATGTACTCTTGTCAAAGATGATTTGACCACACAAGAGGATTTATTTCTTTATTCTGCATTTTATTCCATTGGCCAATATATCTGTCTTTATGCCAGTATCACACTGTTTTGATTGTTGTAGCTTTTAATATCAATTTTGAAATCAGGAAGTATGAGATTCCTTCCCCCACTCCCAATTTGTTCTTCCTTTTCAATATTATTTTGGTTATTTGGTGTCCTTTGAGATTCTACATGAATTTTAGGATGGTTTTTCTATTTCTGCAAAAATGGCATTGGGATTTTGTGGGGATTGCACTGCATCTGTAGATTGCCTTGGGTAGGATAGACTTATTAACAATATTAGGTCTTCTAATCCACGAGCATAGGAGTATTTTCATTTATTTTTGTCTTCTTTGATTTTATCAATGTTTTGTGAGTATACACGTCTTTTGCTTTCTTGGTTCATTCCAAAGTATTTTATTTTATTTTTTAGGTCATTACAAGTGAATTATTTTTATAATTTCTTATAGACACTCAACTGATTTTTGTTTGTTGGCTTTATATGCTGCAACTTTGCAGCAATTTGCTTATTAAGCAATTTAAATGTTTCCTTGTGTTATCTAATCTTCCTAGCTGTTCCGTGAGGTATACATCATCACTCCTCTCATCTTACAGATGAGGAAACTGAGGCTCAGAGTGCTTGGTTATCAGGCCTAAAGTCACTTGGTAAAAAGAAAAAAAAATTCAAAGGGACTTTCTCCTAAAACATATTCCAGCAAAAATATTTTAATTATAAGAATAATTAATTTTGATATTAAAAGCATCCAGGAAGGAGAAAAGATTCCTTACCGACGATAAAAAATGGACTATGAACTGTTCCTTTTACACAGTTTTCAGAGAAGAAGTTTGTGATCACAGAATTCTGAAGACTTCATAATAAAAACAATTGGTAGGTGTTTTTTAAAAAATATATTTAGTGGAGATTGAATCCCAGGGCCCTTTACCACTCAGTTACATCCCCAGCACCTTTTATATTTTATTTTGAGACACAGTTTCCCTAAGTTGCTTAGGGCCTTACTAAGTTTGTGAGGCTATCCTCAAACTTGTGATGTTCCTGCCTCAGCCTCCTGAGTCACTGGGATTACAGGTGTGCACTACTGTACCCGTGGTAGGTGTGCATTTTCAGAGATCTCAGGAATCAAAATAGACTTACACTAGGGATGGAAGGCAAGTCAACAGAAAGAATGTGAGAATGAGGGAATTCTGTAGGAAAAGGCATGGAGTTCTTTTAGGCAACTTGGACCCCA
Source organism: Glaucomys volans (assembly GCA_020662805.1). Classification (NCBI taxonomy): domain Eukaryota; kingdom Metazoa; phylum Chordata; class Mammalia; order Rodentia; family Sciuridae; genus Glaucomys; species Glaucomys volans. The sequence goes on from JAJEJO010000542.1 coordinate 52,941, forward strand.
GCTTCAGAAATCCAGCTGGGGTTGTATTACCTGATAATTCTGCACCCAAGAACTTACCCCCAGTACCTCCCTCTCAGCTGCCATTCTGCAACTCACTGAGACCAAGAAATGTATTTCACTATTTGTATCTGTTCCTAATACAAGTTATATCTTTTACTTCAGGAGAATGGGGATGAGTAGACGTGAGGTGGTCAGTGTGATCTCACAGTTCCTGAGAGCTGCTACAAGATTCTGGGTGAGTCCTCCCAGACACAGCAGCTGCCCAAACTGGAGTGCGCTGTACCAGAGCAGGATGGACATGGCCACAGACCTCCAGACCCATGCTGCTGTGTCTCCTGGCTGCTCAGATTTTCTGTGGTTCGGGGGCATGGGTTACACCAGGAGGCCTCCATAGGCTCCTGCCTCCTTCTTGGCAATGCCAAAGAGAGGCCGTGTGTCCTCACTTGATGCAAGGCAGCACTATGTGGCAGGGACCCAGCCTTCCAGGGCCACACCCGGCCCCAGAATCTTCCTGCCTGGTGTGTTTTTTTAGGGAAGTCTCTCAGATCCTTGGTTAGAAAACCAAGAGTGAGCAAGTCTTCCTCTTTCAAGATAACCCTCTCTATCAGCCAAAAGGCCAAAATGAAGGGAAAAACTGTGGCAGAAGGACCCTGACATGCCACATTCATGTTCTGGCCTTGCTTTTTTTAGAAAAGGAACTCTTTCCCATGGCTAGAGGAGAAGTCAGACTTTCCTGTTCCTCTTGGGCCAGGCATGAAGCAATTTTCAGCCCTGATGTTGACACCAGGTCAAACCCTCAGACTGTCTCCCTGGACTAGGCTCCTGGATTTGTGAGCTCTGACCTTTCCAACAGGAGAATGGCCAACTGACCAGTAGCAAGAAGCGTGCATGGCCTTGGTGGTGGGAAAGCAGCCGAAGGGGACAGATGCAGGAATAGAGACTCTGATGCCACCCTAGTCGGCTTGATCCCCAGCTCCACTGCCTAGTGGCTGGACCGTGCTGGACAAGTTGTTTAATTTTTCTGAATCTCTGTCTCACTACCAGGAAAGAGGGGGACTAGTGCTATGCACATGAAAGATGGGAAATAAATGAGAAAATCTACGCAGGAGCTCAGGGCAGTGCTTGGCACGTAATAAGAACTCTGTAGATGTTGGTTACTCGAAAGGTTATTGAAGGCTGCCTCTGGATCCTGAGTTCGAGCAGTCCTGTGCATGCATTTCCTGTGAGGCAGACTGCACCTGGAGAGGGATGACTCTGGATTCAAGGAGATCCGAGTTTAAATCTCAGCTCAGACAATTCCCAGGAAGCACTAGGAACTTGGAAAAAGTTAATTCTCTACTTTGAGCTTGACTTCTCATCTTGTGCTTTTCTTGCCTGGTTCTTGTTGATGGGGGAGGGTGGGGGGAGGACTAGGTAAAATAATTTATGCACATGCCAGACAAATTTGGATGTGCAATAATTGTTCGTCTTATTATTAAGGAGTCAAGTAAATTCCATTCAATGGATGGTCTGAACTTTTGTGGGTCTGATCACCAGGAAATATGTGAAGAAAGGTCAGTTCTTTGGTCTTGTATGTGTATAGAGAGAATCAACGGGAAAAATCAAGGTCCCAGTGTTTTTTTTTAATTGGACCACTCACTTTTCATATTCTCAATGCCTGACTTATTTTAGGCCCCCAATAAATATTTGTCAAATTCAAGAAAGCTTTGTTACAGCCAACATAGTTTTGTATGAGCAAAGTGGTCTTGGTGGGCAGGACTCCAGGTGTAGAAAATCTCTGTACCATCTTGAAATTCTGAATTTTAAAATAAGAACCCTTTATTTTCATTTTGTACTGGGTCCCCAAATTATGTAAAGGGTCTTGTTTACAGGCAAATAAAATATTGACTGAAAGTTGAAACAGCCAATCCTTCTTTAAATTCCCCATGAGCTTCCCATACTTAGAAGAAAGTCCAAGCTCTGTATGGAATTTAACAGATGACACCTGATTACCCCAGCTTTGTGGATTTTTGTGGTCACGTACCCAATGACTTCTTTACCTCCAGCCACTCAGGCCTGAGCCACTCAGGCCTGTCCCTTTATCAGATGAGCACTCTGCTCCCTCCCCAGCTCATCCCATGGCAGCTCAGTTATTATACTCTCAACTTTGCAGCAAGCCCCCCACTCCCTAGTCACTCTCTGTCTTCTCAGCCTACCTTATATGCTTCAGCAGCTGCATCCCCCCCTGGTGTGAGCATGTGAACCAAGAAGTGTGGAATGAGCTCCACAGCAATGGGAACATTGGATTACACACTACTTAACCCAAAGCCCCACTTTACAGAAAAGACTATTGAGGCTGAGAGATAGAGGCAGAAACTTATTCCGTAGCAATAACAATAAGAGCAAAATGCCCAAACGAAATAAAACCAACAAAACAAAAAACCACAGCAACGGTAGCATAGTGTAGTGTCTGGATCTCAATACGAGTGGCATTAAGTGAATTCGTACTCGAAAGACAGGGCTGTTCCTGGCACGAGTAAATTGCTAAGAAGTGGTCACACATTGAAGACTAGTCTCCTGAGCTCTTCTGTTCTTCCAGGAAACTTGCAAGGTCCTTACTTGTATCTTTTCACTTAATCCTCCAGCCACCCAATGAGGTACAGGGGTGATGATCTGTCCCCATTTACAGATGAGGAAGTGAAGATCCAAGCGAGAGAGTGGCAGAGCTGGGATGTGGCCCCAGTCTGGCTGACTCCAGGGTTGGGTCCCTGGTCACTGCTGTGGGTGGCAGAGCTGTTCTGGCATCTCCGTGCTCTTTCCCAGGGCCAGGACTGGGGCTGCCGTGAGTGGGAAATGCTGCTGATTCACGTTGCTCTGCTGGGAAGCTGCCTTACTCATTGGCTGGTTCATGATGCAAGCATCCATTGCATCTCACCTGTGCAGGTTCTGTGCTGGGTGCTGCGGAAGAACAGGTGAAGTCAGGTGTTTTCCATGTGTCTGGGCAGCAGGCTTCCAGGTTGGAGGGGCTGGCAGAAAGTGGGACACACACTAGAGAGATGATAAGCATGGGCTTGCGCAGCTTGCTGCTCCTCCAGGTCATCCCTGCATGGTGAGTGCAGCTTGCCTGGGGATCAGGAGAGACTGGGATCCTGGAGAGGTCAGAGCAGACTGGGCTGACTTTGAACACAGGTGGAGGGCTGTGCTAGAGAACTCTTCTGGCTCTGGATGTGTCTGAGAGTTCCAACCACAGTGGAGAGGGCCTGTAGTCCCGGTGGAGGCCATACTGGGAGCTCTAGAACCTTTGGTAATGATTCTAAATTCATTCCCTGTAGCACAGTTTGGCTTCTCCAGCTTGGAACCTCTGGGCTATCCTGCTACCTTGGAGCTTGTTCTCATACCTTGTCGTTAACACCCCAATCAGCCTTGTAGGATTCAAGGTGGGTCACTCTTTAGTTCTCAGCAGAGATGCCCAACCCTATGACATCCATCGACCTCATTGACCCATTCATTCATGCATTGATACATTCATTCAACAAATATTTGCCCAGTTCCCATCATAGGCTGGGGATTGGATGGGGCTCTGAGGATATAACTGAAAATAAATCAGTCATAGTTTCCACATTCAAGAAGCGATGACTTGGGGAATCCACATTCAGGAGAGTGAGAAGAAAGAGAGCATAGAGGAAAAATAATCACACATTTTAAAAGGTGCACAGAGGGAAAGAACATGGCGATGTGAATTGGAGCTGACTCATATCAGCTCAGGAGAGCCAGCTGTTAAATTTTCAGGGGTTTTTTGAGCCAGTTTTTAAACAGCCATTATGAAAAAAAAATAAGTTATATAAACTCACCATTAAATAAATTATATTAAAACCAAAAGAAAAAATGAGAAACATCCCTTCTTAGTTATTTCATAATAGTGAAATAATGCTTTTGGGATCATTTGCTTCCATTGTAATGGGGGAATCTGTAATGGTGGAAATAACATACAGTAATGAGTGCCTGTGCTTCTTTCTCCAGTTCAACCTTCAGTGACCTCATGTTAGCTTGACATTGACCTTGATGGGAACATTTACACCACGAGAAATGGCAGACCCAGCAAATCAGGGCTGTTGGTTCTCTCTGCAAACTGGTTGTTGACATTACCAGCATACTACTGCCATGGGAGAGGACAAACAGGGAGGGGGCTTTGACTTCAGTTTGATGATTCAGGAGAGGACTCTCCAAGGAGACATGTTTTTGTCAAGGTTGAGGATGAGAAGAGTTGAGTGTGTATCCACATACATGAAGTTTCATGCAGTGCATGCGCTCTGTGATCCTTTGTGGGAATGGGAGGGAAACCAATATGGCTGCTCATGGATACATGGAGCTATGGCGTGATGGGGTGAAGGGGGAGAGATGAGGTTGGAAAAGCAGGCAGTACCAGACCATGCAGTAATATTTGGGCCATATGAAGGAGTCTGTGTTTTATTAGAGTGCAGCCAGAAGCCATAGGAGGCTACAGCACTACCTCAGGTGCCCAGGAATGGCTCCAGCTGCAGCCATCAGGCCCAGACAGAAAGTATGGAGAGTCCTCTGTATGCTTCCTAGAGGGATGTCCTGGACTGCATAAGCGCCTTTTGCCTACAGTCATGACCTGGGCAATGTCTTTGTAAGTTAATTCTTCTCCTTTGCTCATTTTGTACCACCCATGTCTCCTGGGATCACCTCCCAAATCAGCTACCTGCAACAAAGTCCTTGTCTCTGGCTGTGTGCTTTCAAGGGATCTAAATCTAAGCTGGGGTCATTTGGGGTGATGTATGGAACTGGTAGATGAGAGGTGGCTTGGAGGGGCCATTTCTTCTGAGTTTCTTTTGCCAGTATATGGGCTTCTTGGATTCCTTCAGGGCCTCCTTGATGCCAGATAATTCCAGAACTGGGATCAGTTCTGACAAATCTCTGTTCTGAGAGCTCAGTGTGTCAGCCAGGAGGTAAATTCAACCCAGCACCACATTATGGGGACCACTCCAGTGACCTTTCTGTGTCCGTTGAGATGCTCAGTTTCTACCCCTCCTGGGTAGCCTGTGTCTGACTCCTGATGTTGATCATCCTAGGCTGGTACCTCTCTGCTGACTCCAGTCTCCTCCTGAATGTGTCCTCATCCTGTCCCTCTGCTTGATTCACCAAGTCCACCACTTGAATCTGATGGTCTGGCAAGCTCCCTTAAGTTCTGAAAGTCCTATTTGGTGGTGTAGCTGGACCCCAGCACTGGTCACATGTCTGAATGAGGTTGGATCCATAAGTCCATCAGGGCCTGCCCAGGGGAGCTGATCCCACCTGTCCCATCCTGGGTCAAATAAGACACCCAGCATTGCCTGTTCCTCAGTTTCCCCAGTTTGGCATGGTTTATTAACACCTCCCACTCTCACTAGGCAAGGCCATTGTAGTGAGAGGGTTGGAGGCTAAGCCTTCATGAGGGGCAGCTGGCTCTAGGAGTCCTGTGTACTCACAGCAGGCTCCATACACCCTGTCTGAATCCTTAGCTGCTTAGCCCGCAAGTCCCCTTTCTAATTCCCCTGAGCTTTGCACCACCTGGTACACAAGTTGGTGGAGCAGTGGACCCCACGGCTCCATGCCTGGAAACCTGCCCATTCTCCCCTGGGGACCTGGCTCCCTGCCTCACCATCAGCCCCTCCTGCTGTTCCCTTCTGAAGCTCTTCAGAGCATCTGACTCATCCTCTGACTCAGGTGAAGTCTATTTCTGTTCCCACATCCTGCTCTCTGATGGCTGGAGATCACAGCTGTCACCTCTGTACATGTGTGTGCCTGTATGTGTCAAGCATATGTGCATATGTGTGCCTGTGTGTGTGTGCATGGAGACACATCGAGTTCCTGTGTGTCTGAATGAACATTTGGTGCCCCTGAGTATCCACGTGTGTATGTGAGTGGGCTCACCTCCCCCAGGGAGCCGGGAGGACAGTCCTCCTATCCCTCTCCCACCTTCTGTGTCCATTTCCCTAACCCTGAGGAGCAGATAGCATCCTCCAAGGTCCCTGGAGGATGGGTGGTGGGGGTTGCCACAGGAAGCCTGATCTCACCCTGATCTCCCCAAGATGATCATATCATCAAAGATGTATTATAACCAAGAAAATCCAATTTGGTGACTCTATTCCCCCACCTCCTGCTGTGGAATTTCCACTGACAGGAGCTTAGGAGCTGAAGCCAACACCTCACCAGATACCTCGGCTCTAGAAGCATGCTCCAAATTTCCTAGCCAGCAAGTGGCCAAGATAGATTTGGAGGATCACTTGTTCATGCTCTTAGTGGACAGCAAGCTCCTCTGTGTTCTCACCCTGTTGCCCCTCGGACAGAACATCCATCCTCAGGCCTCCTGTGCTGTGTGGTAGGTGGTCACTGGCCACAGAAGCTGTCCATACTGGAAATGTGGCTAATCAGAATAAAGATGTGCTGTCAGTGTAAAACATGCAGCAGATCTCAAAGACTTGTAATGAGCAAGGGAAGGGGAATTGCCTCATTCGTAATTTTTATATTGATAACATTGAAGTGATAATATTTTAGATATATTTAATTAAATAAAGCACTTTATCAAAATTAATTTCACCCATTTCTTTTTACTTTTGAAAATGCAATTACTAGAAAATTTAAAATTGTACCTGTAACTAAATAAGTGATTATTCATGTTTATGGTTCACTATGTTTTAATTGAGATTGACCCACCTAAGCCAACTGCTTGTTTTTATTTTATTTTTGTTCGCAGTATTTGAAATTGAACCCAGAGCCTTGCACATGCTAGGTGAGTGCTCTACCACTAAGCTATATCCCTTGACCCCCTTTTTGAGACAAGGTCTTACTAAGTTGCCCAGGCTGGTTGTGAACTTGCTATCCTTCTGCCTCAGCCTCCAGAGTAGCTGGGATCACAGGCTTGCACCCCAGCTCCCAGCCCCACTACTTCTTTTTATAGATAAAGTTTCATTAAAACATAGGAGGCTAATTCATTTACATGGTGCCTATGGGCGATTTCGCTCTTCGATGCTGGTGTTATGCCAGAGATCCTGTGATCTACAAACCTAAAATAGTTACTCTCTGATTCTTCACAGAAAAAGCTCACTGATCCTTGCTGCACTATAGCATCAACTTCACTGAGAGCTTCCGTAGTAAGTGCTTAAGAAGTGTGGGTGGAGGGCTGGGGGCGGGTAGCTCAGTGGTAGAACCCTTGTCTAGCATGCCCAGGCCCTGGGTTTGATCCCCAGCACCATGAACCACAAGAAATATTAGTAGATAAATTTGTGGAGGGTCAATCTGTTGGAATTCCAAGAGAGGGAACAGTGTGCGTTCAGGATGAGTTTAAGAAACACCCAGGTATTCCAGGGTGGTCCTAGACATCAGCTTCTGCTTTGTGCTTGGTTTCCTGTTCCCTTTGAGGTGACCTCCATTCTGGCTCCACAACCCCAAAGAACCACCAGCCAGTTCCAAGGTCTCCAATGGCCTGGCCATTGCTGTTAGGAGAAAGGCAAAATTTAGCACAACCTTCTGGATCTTTCTGCACCACCTTGTCCCTTCAGCCTGGTCCTCTGCCATCTCCTCTCCCCTCCAGCACTCAGGGACCACTCCCACTGCACCCCACCCATCTTAGTCTTCCTGACTCTTTTCTTACTCTTTCTTGGCAAGTCAGATATCCACCCTCTGAGGCTCAGCTCCAATATTTCTTCCTTGAGACACAATGTGGCCTTTTGCCAGTTTTAGTTTCTTTTAAATAAGTGTTGCCGTCAGATAAATGATAGGCAGTAGTCAGTTCCCACAGCACATTGTATCTTTCTTCACTCTCAGGCTAATAATTTAAAGTGGAGAATCTCACTTTTAGTCTAGTACTTAATATATTCCAGGAATCACCCTGAAATCTACCCCCCCCATGTATTATTATTTAAAATTCTCACAGCTTTGTGAAATAGGTGCTATCTCCTACCCATTTTACAGATGAGGAAACTGAGTTCCCGAGATGTGATGTGGACATTGTGAGTTGTCCTGAAATTCAGCTTCAGGTCAGTCAGACTCTAGAGCCCAAAGTCTTCACCTAAGCTCTGTCCTCCTTTCTGAGGTGACTCACTGTTCCTCCAGGCCTGTTTCTCCTAGGTTCTCCCTGCTATGGCTCCCACTCCTGCAAGTCCTGGAACCAGGCCTGCTGGAGGCAGCCTTGTCCCTGCTCTGAGGCTTCAGTGTGCCCACCATGAGGTGAGCCAAGCCCAGTGGGGACCACTCCTGAGGCCCCTCTGTAGCTGCTCACTCAGGCCCCATCCTTGAGGGCCCAGGGCACAGAGTGAAGTGTAAGTTAGCTCCTCTTCATCTCTGAGTCTCGACACAGAAGTTGCTTTCTCAGGGAAGCTCTGGGGATGGCCCACACCGAGACACATCCTGGATTTATGTTTGCATAGTACCCAGGTCTTCTCCTTCTGTAACTCTTCTCACGTTTAAAAAGAAATGACCCTTGATTCTCTGTTTTCCCCAATAGACCCCTGTAAGCATCTTGGGGAAGGAACTTTGGTTTTGCTTCTATTTCCAGCACTTGACAGTGGATACTTGAATGGATGAAGGGAATTCTGCTTGATCTCTTCACCTGGGTATCAGCCTCAGTCTTCACATCCACAAGGAAGAGGAAAAGCATGCGAGTTTTCAGTCGCCATGCCCCCCCCCCCCCCCCCCGGGTGACTTAGTGTTGAAGACGCAGGTAGGTGTGAAGGACTGATGAGGGCAAGGCCAGCAATGTCTGATCTGGAGCAGAGCTGGAGACACGAGCCACCTTCCTCAGCCTCGCCCAGGAAATCTACCCCTCCCCCAGGTGCCCTCTGGTGGGGAGGGCTTGGGGCTGACCATGGGGCTGCAGGAGAGGGGCAGGGAGGTCCCCTGCCTGGGGAAGAGCAGACAGGCCTGTGGCCTGCGCAGTGAGTCAGACAGACTCCCCACCCTGACTCCACCCCAGGGAGTGAGGGAATTGAGCTGATCAGTCATCCATGCGACAGGTCCTTGGAGGAGTTTGATCCGGAATCACAGCCGAAGGGCTCCCCTATTCTCTTTCTCCTGGTGCCTCAGTGGGTGTGACTTCACGACTTTGGCTTTGATCTGATTCAGGGAAGGCGGTGGCAGGTGAAGCCTGCGGCAGTTGGGATTTTCATATCTGCCCTGCCTATCCCCTGAATATCTCAGGGCTTGGTCAGTGGGTGGGAGGGTCTGCCAGCTCTAGGACCCCTGAGAAGCAGGTCTCATGGACACCTGGGTCCAGAGTCAGCTACTCATTTTGGTTTGCTTGGTCCTGGCTGGTTTAAAAACTGAAAGTTCCACTTCTCAGAAACTCCCTTTAACAGCCCTAGGTAAGCCCGCTGACCGCATGCCACACCGCTGGCTGCTGGACCCCTGTTTATCATTTCAGCCCTGGGCTGCCAGCTTCTTTTGAGGCTTCCTAGTGGACTGGGGCTCTGGAGAGGCAGCAGCCAGCTCAGGCTTATGAATCTGCCCAGACCGCAGGGATTGGCATAAGCCCTTTCAGACCAATTGTTAAAGCCCATGAAGGTTCTATGAGGTTCCTGCAGGTGGAGGGTCCAGGGCATCTGTTCTACTGGTCTGTGAAGGGGCCATTTGAACTGGTCTGAGTTCTGGAAGATATGTCCATATGCAGCAGAATCGACTAGATCAGAGGATACAATACAAATACAGTGCAAGACATATATGCAATTTTCCATTTTCTACTAGTTAGATTTTAAAAAGAAGCATGTGCAATTAATTTTAATAATATATTCTATTTAAACTGATGATACTGAATATTATTATTTCAGTATCTAATCAATATAAAAGTTAAGAATGAGATTGTTTACACTCTTCTTTCCTCATCCTCAGAGTGACATCTGGCACGTATTCCATACCATCAGCACATCTTAGCTGGGAATGGCCACATTTCAAGTAGTGGATGGTCGCATGTGGCTAGTGGTTCAGTTTTAGAGGTGCAGAACTTGGTTTTTTGATAGCAGGGTAGAGATCTGTGTCTTAAAGGACTTGCAAGGTCTCAGTAAGTCCATTTTGAGGGACTATGTGTAGTCCCTGCAATGAGAACTTATCTATGGATCTCACACTCATGGTCTGCCCTGGGCTGACACTGAAGCTGCCTGGGAATAATTGGAGGTCTTTTGGGAAAAAGGTGGTTTTGTCCTGTTCATCTTTGTAAGACAGCTTGGCCCTGGAAGGAACGTCCATGAGCGTGGCAGGGGAGGGGTGCTCTCTTGCTGCCAGAAGAGGGGTATTGTCTTTGCCAGCCACGGTCCCAAAGAGCAAGCCTCAGGCCCTGAAGAGGCTCCCACCATGGCCTGTGATGACCCCTCCCAGTGCTCCTTACATCCTGGAGGGGCAGTTTGTGAACTACATTCTGGGCTCAGCCCCGTTTGAGAATCTGTTGAGCTCCAATGCTTCTTAAGAATCATTTTTAAATTTTATTTATTTATGTTTTTGCAAATGGACACCCACAAATGTACTTGAACTGGAAGTACCATTTTTCTAAGGCCCCTGGGGGCATTCTTTGCATCCGAGATTAAACATGTTCACATGAAAAATGTACAGAGTTCTGAACTGAGGTTCCAGAATGCTTAAAATTATAAAAAAAAAAAAAAAAAAAAAAAAAAAAAGAGGGGGGTGGAAAGATGGGAAAGGCAAGACTAGATATTGCCGAAGATGGGGAGCAGCCAGAACATGCGAGATTGTGGGTGCACAGGGCACGGCCACATTGGAAAAAGGTTTGGCAGTTTTGTAAAGAGTTAAATATGCATCTAGCTTATGACCTAGTAATTCTATTTCTTGGTATTTATCTGAGAGAAATGAAAACAGATATCCACAAAAATCTTTTACAAAAATATTCATACCAGTTTTAATCACAATAGCCTAAAACTGGAAACAGCTCAAAATATTCATTAGCAGGAGAATGGGTAAAACTCTGTGGTCTATTTATACAGTGGAATACAACTCTGCAATAAAAATAAACAGATTAGTGATACACACAACATGAGCAAAATCTAAAAACAAATCGTGCTGAGCAAAAGAAACCAGACACAAAGCCTTCATCTGTATGGCTCCACTTATGTCAAGTTCTAGAACAGGCAAAACTAACTTGTGAGAAATCAGAGCAGTGGTTTGCTTCCTGGGAGGGGGACGTTATGGGGAAAGGGCATGAAGGAACTTTCTGGGGTGGTGGGAATGTTCTATGTGTTCCCATCAAAATGGAAAGACTCTTCTCCTTAAAATCTGTGCATTTCACTGTATGCAAATTGTACCGAAAAAAATGACAGAGAGGCCAACTGAGGAATTGAATTGTTCCCAGGGCACTTAGGGATTGGTGAACACCTAGTCATTCCTGGGGATGGTGGGTTATCTGACAATGGGCCAGTGTCATTCCTAAAGTGAAGGTGATGTGTGTGACCACACCTACAAGATTGAGTAGACTCTCAGAGTCCTGAGAGTGGGGTCAGGGTCTTATTCATCATGGTGCTCCCAGAGACCATGGGTGGGGATGGGTCCTTAAGAGGCACAATGGAACTATTCATGTATAAGCAAATAACAAATGGCTGGTGACCAAATTCCTCATGGGTGGTCTGAACCGTGGTCTCAGCAATGGAAATGTGGGTCATTTCTGTCTTCCCTCTAGAGAACATTGAGAAGCCCACCAACCTTCCTTCCTTCTTTCTCTCCTTCTCTCCATCTACCCCTCCCTCCCTCCCTTGTTTCTTTATCTCTTCCTTCCTTTTTTCCTTCCTTCTCTTCTCTTTCCTCCTCTTTTCTTCCTTTATTTCTTTCTCCCCCTGCCCCTCCTCAGAGGAATAACCATCAATCTGGGGTCTTTGGATTACTGAATCTTTTGGATTACAGAGTCTATGGATCTCAGAACTTTTCAGAGATCTATGAAAAGAGTTCAGGCCTGAATGGGCAGAGAAAGCTGCAAAGTTAAAGAGTGAAATTTAATTGAATGTATAGGAAAATCACATTTTATCAACCAGCGCAAGTCAACTCAACTCCTATAGTTGTAACAGGAATTATATTCAGTGTAGAATACACATCTATTTTAATGTAGCTTGATGATACTGGAGTGCTGTGTGTGTGGGTGGGTGGGGGCTCCAAAACTGAGAAGAACTAGGGACTCCCAAGTTATCAATCCTAACGGTAAACGGATTTACACTTGATGTTGTAAAGACTCACTTGTAATTCTGTATAAGAACATGGGAGAGAGTAAGAGAAGAGAAGAGTGGAAGAGTTTAGAGTCACTAGGACTAATATCTCATCTGCCTTTAATGAAAGAAATCACTATAATTGCAGTCAGGTAAATATATATATTGGCAAAGGCAGACAAATGGCCACTTAAAGAATGGGCCTGCTAGGTACAATGGCACATGTCTGTTATCCCAGAAAATCAGGAGGCTGAGGCAGGAGCATTTCAAGTTCAAGACCAGCCCCGGCAACTTAGGGAGACCCTGTCTCAAAATAAAAAATAAAAAGAGTTGGGGATATAGCTCAGTGATACAATCCTGCTGGGTTCAATCCACAATACAGAAAAAAAAAAAAGATGTCCACATCCCAATGTAATGTTACCTTACATTGCAAAAGTCCTTTACAGATGTAATTAAGGCTACAGACCTTGAGATAGACTAGCTTGAATTATGTAGGCAGGCCTTCCCGAATCACATAACAACCTTAAAATCCAGGGATTTGACACTGTTCTGTCTGTCTATTGTGGTGTAGGAAGAGTCACTCACATCTGGAATAAAAACTCCTCTTCATTTTCGGTCTCTGATCCAGGGGTGACAAGGATGAAGTCTAGATTTGCAGAGCCCAGGGAGAGGAGATGCCTAGGAAGTGCTGGGATGTGACAGCTCTTTAGGAGCACATGCTCTACAACTTAAAGAAGCATCTTTTTTTCTCATAAATTGACGATAGGACATATGCTTTAGGACTCAAACAGCATCTCTTTTCATATAACCAATTATAGAACTAATTGCAAACTGTTTTTATCTGTTCATTAAGGTAGATATAATTAAAGAAACATTTTGTTAAACTAGTTTGAGTGCTTTAAAGCAATAATTACCACTTTTATTTCTTTGAGACTCTTTCTAATTTGTCTTGGCTCTTTCGCCAGCTACCTCGTGTTCTCTCTTGCTCTCTGTTCTCCATCAGGAAGTTTGGCCCCTGGTCCTGTAACCCCTGCCTTTAGACTTACCCTTCAGTTGTCCTCTTAAAGACCACTCTCTAGGCTGGGGATGTAGCTCAGTGGTATAGTGCTTGCCTTGCGTGCAAGAGGCCCTGGGTTCCATCCCCAGCCCCCAAAAGGGAGGAGGAGGAGGAGGAGGAGGAGGGGGTGGAGAAGGAGTAGGAGGAGGAGGAGGAAGAGGAGGAGGAGGAGGAGGAGGAGGAGGAGGAGGAGGAAAAGGACGAGGTGGAGAAGGAGGAGGAGGAGGAGGAGGAAGAGGAGGAGGAGGAGGAGGAGGAGGAGGAGAGAAGAAAAGATTTCTTTTTCAGGGTGGTCTCCCAGATTTCCCCAGACTGGGTGTTCATTCCACATTTCCTTCTGTATATTTGCCATATTATACTCATCAGCATACACATTGATAGCTTGACTTCCAGTTGCAAAGTCAGGGCCTCATGCCTGGGCCATTTCCCAATGGGTCCCAAGTGCCCAGAACAAACCTTGGCACCTAGTGCAGCTCAATAACTCTCAGTGGTCAGGCTGATTCTGTGGCCTGGCCTTGGCTCCTTCCTGACTGCCGTTGTTCAGTCTACAGTTTTATTCCATGGGTCGCCATTTCCATCCCCTCCTCCACCCTCTCTTCCTCCTTCTTCCATCCTGTGAATAAGCACGAGCTCACAGGTACCCCTGGAGGGACGCCCATGCCTATTCATGTGCGGGCACACACAGACAGGACGAGCAGTCTTTTCCAATGACCTCTGCCTTTGAGCTGGACTCCCCTGGCCCTTGTTCTGAGTTGGACTGTGGCAGGAGGAGGGGATTTCCAGGCTGCTTATGAGGAGAGGTGCGCTGCCTCCTGGAGCAGCTGCCTTCTCGGGGTGCCTGGGCCCCCACCCAGATGGTCCATCTGTCTGCCCCTCTGCCTCTGACCAGCACCCTGTGGGAAGCCTCCTGTGCCCTGAAGTTTACAGCCTGGTGATCCTCCTTTCTCCCTCCCTCTAGAGCACCCTGCAGGAGTCTCAGGTAGGAGACTCCAGGCTCAGGACAGCTGTCCAGACAGCACACTGCTATTGGCATGAGGCCCAGGAACAGTCCTCAAGGGGGCTGATCCCTGGAGCCCAGCCCTCTGGAGCCAGTCCAGGGAGGTCATTGCGCAACGGGCAGTGAAATCCCTGCGGTGGAGTACAGGACCTCTGACCTTGGAATCTGGGCTTTTGGAATCAGCTTTAGCCAGTGGGGGTGTTCTCTTGTGTCCTGTGCCCAGCCGGCCTGGGCTCCTCCCACACCCCACCCTGCTTGTGCCCTACATCAGCTTTTGCCCTGAACCCTGCCCCTTCCCAGTATCCATGGTCTGCTCCACCTACTGCTCAGACCAATGAGAGACCAGAAGAGGACAGTGTGCCGGGAGGGTGGGGGTGGAAAGCCTTCACACCTAGACAGAATTACAGCCATCCACAGGGCTCCAGACGGCAGCTTCCTGGCCTCCGTGGGGAGCGTTTGTTCTCTGCCCCCTCAGGGCACTGGGGTGTCTGGAGGGTGCCCAAGCCTTCTTGCCAGCTGGCCTTTCAACCTGCCTCCTTGCCGTCTTCCTGAGTCTGTCCGGGTCCTGATGTCCCCACCTCTTCCCTCTACTAGCACTGTTCTTCCATTCTCCCACCAAGGACCCAGAGCATTGGTACGTGCTTTGGAGTCCACAGACCTGGTCCTGTGGTCAAATACTTGACTGTTTGCTCTTGAACATGGGGCTTGCCTCTTGGGATCTGTTTCCTCATCTCTCAAATGGGCTTGCTAATCCCTCTCTCCTAGGGTTAGAAGGGAATGAAGTAAGGCCATGGTGTTAGTCTCCAAGGACCCATATCCTCCAGCTAGGCCTCACCTCTTGATTTTTTACCACTTCCCATTAAAGTATGAATCCCTCAGCAGATGAGTCCATTGATGAGGTCCCTCCTTGAAGAACATAGGCACTTTAGGGGACATTTTCAATCCAGGTCACAGCATCCTGCACTCCTTTTCTGAGCAACTGTGGCATGACAGGCCCTGAGCTGGGTGTTGGGGTTAAGTGGTGATTGACTGAATCTGGATGGAAGGAGCCTACCACCTAAAGAGGACACAGAAAGCTCTCACCCGGATGCATACAGAAACTCCAGCAAACAAACAGAGCTGTGAACTCCTATCCATGGTGGGCGATGCTGAAAAGCAAACAGATGGGAAGCAGTGGTTGAAGGCACCTGGGTGAGGGTGACCCACAGGGGAGGGATAGGGAAGAGCTGTTTAGATGCCACCAACTAGACTCCTGGAGGATGAGCCTCACAGAGATGAATTGGTGAGAACCAGGCCTGCCTCCAGTCCCCACCCTGAATAATAGCCAGGCACTTTCCAGGTGCTATAGGTGTGAAATCACTGGTTCTTTGCAAGACTCAGAATTTAGCTGTACTTGCTCTGTGACCTGACTTGGGGCAACATGTCCATCTTTCTGTAGCGGATGGAGGTTGGTTCCTCTGGGGGAGGGATGAACAACTTCCACCAGGTCTCCCTCGCCAAGCATTTAAAAAGCAGTCATAAATAGATGAGAGCCTGGGAGGTGTGATTGATTTGTTTTATGAATCAAAGAAGAGGCTGTAACTCACGGGAGATTAGGGCTGAAGTAAGTTGCACGGCTCTTGCATTGCACATGGAGATTAATGACTTATCACACGAGGCCCCACCGTTAACCCAGCTCATCCACGGGGAGTTTAATAGCAGGGCCATACGGCTGACTTTTAATGCGTGATCAAATGCTCCTGGCTTGTGTGTGGCCCTGATTCTCACCAAATGAGTGCCTGCCTGGTTAGGGTTCCGAGGGCTCGGGAGCTGGGGAGCAGCTTCCTCTCTTGGGGACAAGGAGCTAAGGATGTCCAAGGACACTCATGGCCTTGCCACCCTGTTTTTATTCTGAAAACAACGAGCAGGATTTCTCAGGGGAGGCTGAAGGATGATGCCACTTCTATTTCTACCACTAGCTGGCATTTACCAAGTGTCACAGGTCCACTACTGAGGGCTTCACAGATTCTCACTGAAATCTCATGGTAACTCTAAGAGGTCAGCAATATGAATCCTTTTTATACACAGGAAATGTGGGCAGGAAGTTGCATGGACTTATGGAGTGAGCATGGGCTGGAATCACGTGGGCCTGGGTTGGAATCCTGTGTAATTTTTTTTTTTTTTCAGTATACCTACTGCCTTGGAGCTGCAGTTGCCTCGTCTGTAAAATGGATAATGTAGATCTTCTGCAGAGGTTCGCTGAAGATTTTATGACCATTGTACCTAGCACTTAGCAGGTGCTCATTTAGAGATCAACCAGGAGATTTCTGAGACAAGGAAGGGGTAGCAGTGGGAAAAACCATCATGTGCTTCTGAGACCAACCTGGTACCCTGCAGATGCTTCTGAAACCATATGTAGGAATTCAATGGGGCTGGCTAGAGGAATAGGTTCAGGTAAGGAAAGAAGGTTAAGCTGTAGACTTGGCCATTACACAAATCTCAGGCTAAGACCACTGGTGATGCGTGTTGCCAAATGTAGTCAGAATTCAGGAACTGGACTGGTCATTCAAGCTGCAGGCTCAGTCCCACTTTCCCTGATGTCTGTCCTGAGCAGGGCAGTCAGAGGGCCCAGCTGATCTTGTAGGGGGGATGCATGGCTTTGTGTTGCTGGTGGGCTCAGCACCCAGAGAGGCCACAGGAAGCCCTGGACATCCCTTACCCATGCCTGTTGGTCCAGTTTCATGTCTCAGCTTCTGCCTCTGTTTCCTTGACCAGAACTTTGCCTGCTAGATGGGCCTGGGGTCTGGATCTGCCATGACACACAGTCCCAGCTGTTGGCTTGTGTCCAGCTGAGTTAGTCAAGTGAAATTCCAAACTTGATCCACCTGCTCTCTGGTCTTGGTACCCACAGAGAAGACCTGGGGTTTTCATGACTGCTTATATCCACCAGAGCCCCCTAGATGGCTTAGAAATCATGAGCTTAACTCACTGAATCCTGATAATAAAGAGAGGGTGCCCACGCCCCCTATGGCTTAACTTTAGGACCACTAAGACTTTCCCCTCCTCTCATAGCAGGAGTTATAACCAATATTTATTGCATGGCTATAAACCTCATCCCCAGTCCCTGCCCTCTTTTGATTTCTTTTGCATTTTAAGACAGGCTCTTACTGAGTTGCCCAGGTTGTCCTTGAACTATGGAGCCTCCTGCCTCGGCTTCCCCAGTAGCTGGGATTATAGGTGAGCACCCCACACCAGGCAGAACAAGGATGTTTCCCTGACGCAGTACCCAGTCCTGGGCAGTATTGGACGCACAGTAGGTGCTCAGTAAACATCAGTGGAATTGATTGGATGAATAAACACTCATGAGATTCCAGCCACCTGGGTCTCCTGCCCTCAAACCCCTGCTTTGTCCTCACCTGGCACATTATGATCCCTGGACAGTTCACCAGGGGCTCACCAGCTCCCGACCCGGCCACTCAACTTTGCTCCCTGGATTCAGTCTTGGCCTGTGGCCCAGGCTTTCCAGGAAATCCAAACCCAGCTGTTCTTAGCTTTGACTTTGTTACTCCTAACTTATCTCTGAAACTTCTCGGAGCTCACTCCTCTGTGGGGCCCAGCGGTCTCGGGTCTGCAGTCAATCCTGCAGCCACTCAGCAGGTCTGTAGCTGGGCGCTCAGTCAACAAGTGCTTGCTACGCAGAGCCAGGTTATCCAGGCTTCTGGTTGATTTTAGTTCTCCAGGGAGGTGAGAGGGTATGGGGAACGGCATGGGAGCGGGCTGGATTTCGAGCTCCCACACTCAGAGGCTGTGTGGTACGGGGCACGTCAAACACTTTGAAGTCAACAGCCTTATTTCCCCGGGTCCTTTTACTGTTGTGTACACACTAGCCAATAGCCAGCATGGGTCCCTGCGATTGCAGGAACCCCCCATCACTGTGGCTTGCATGCATGGAGTACTGAAGCCGGAAGTGGCTGTGGGGGCAGGGGGTGTAGATTCTCCAGCTCCATCGTCCATCCCCCAATCGGATAACTTGGAGATGTGACCTACTTGTGGAGCTTCCCGGGGGACCCCATCGGACTCTCCCTCTGTGGAACTTTGCATGCTGGTCACCTTCTCTTCGTGGTTCCACTGCTTACTACCCCGTCACTTCCTCCTGGCAATGCTTTCAAGAATCTATATCTTCAACAAAATTGAAGAACATTCCACAAAATTCCTGGCCACGTCCTTTTAAAAATGTGCAGATCAAAAAAGAGGAAGACTGAAAAGATGTTTTGGCTTAAGGAGAGTAAAGAGACAAGATAGGTAAATACAGTAAGTGGTCCTGGATGGGATCTTGAACCCGGTAAAACAAAGAGCTTATCAAAGACATTACTAGGGTGACTGATGAAAATTCAAATTTGGACTTTACAGGGATAATAGTACTGGAATAGAGCGAAATTTCGTGATTTTGTTAATTATACTGTGGTCCTGTTAAAGAAGGTCCTTGTTTCCAGGACATAAACCTTAAATATTTAGAAGTAAAGGTACATAATGTCTCCAAATTCCTTCCTTCCTCCCTCCCTCCCTCCCTCTCTCCCTTCCTTCTTTCCTTCCATCCTTCCTTCCTTCCTTCCTTCCTTCCTTCCTTCCTTCCTTCCTTCAGTCCTTCCTTCATCCATCCTTCCTTCTTTCTTTCAATACTGGTGGTTAAATCCAGGGGTGCTTTACCACTGAGCTACATCCCCAGTCTTTACATTTTTAAAAAATTTCTTAATTTGAGACAGGGCCTTACTAAGTTGCCCAGTCTGACCTCGAGCTTGTGACCCTCCTGCCTCAGCCTCCTGAGTCATTGTTGGGATTATAGGTGTGTGCTACCATGCCCTCCTTCCAAATTACCTTCAAATGATTTCTTAAAAACAAACAAACAAACAAGCAAACAAAACAATGGGAGATAGGGGTGGAGGGAGGAGACAAAGAAAAGTAAGAGCAATCTGGATGAACAAGATGTAGGTATTCCCATATGGTGTGAATACACCTTTCCTTTAAATTTGAAAGGAACTTCAGTCTCAGGGTCTGCCTCCCAGGAACCCAATCCAAGGTGGTCCCAGAGCTTCCCTTTCCTCAGTGCTGAGTAGAGACCAGGTCTTCACTCCACCATGCTGCTGCAGAGGTAAAAGTCGCTGTGACCTGAGACAAGCCTGGCCTAGAGTGGGTGTCCCCTTCCCGCTGACTAGTAGCACATTCTGGAACATGGGATGTGGGATGCCTGCTCCTGGCACATTGCAGAGCCCCCCGAGAGGCACATGGCTGTTCCCAGTTCTCCCTCTCCCTGTCCATGCTCGCCCACTCTGCTTTGCTTCTCTTTGTGCAGAATCCTCCCCTGTTTGCAGCTGTGGTCAGTGATTTTGTAGATTAAAAGAAAATCTGGGGGTGGGGGATGGGTTTCCTGGGGAGATGAAGGAGTCGGCCCAACATGAAAGAAACCTTATAAACATATATATATATGTGTGTGTGTGTGTGTGTGTGTGTATATATATATATATATATACATATATATATATATATACGTATATACATATATATGGAACAAAACAAACCAAAAAAGCCCCATCTCAGGAGCAGGATCCATATGTCAGCGTCAATACGTCGGAGTGTCAGCAAGTCGCGCCATGGTCTCACCAACCGAGGCAGGAATGCGGCCTCGCCCAGAAAAACCAGCAGCATAAAAGGGAGACATTTATGGACTTCAGCATAAGGATGAGGCAGGATCTGTATGTCAGAGGCTTTGTGAAGACTCTCTAGGAACTGATGTGGTTTCTTTTACCACTGCTTTTTGTTTTAAAGCATCTTTACTGAGGTATAATTAATATTAAAATATTCAGATTTAATGTATAAAGTTTGGTGAGTTTGGACATACACACGTACTTATTATGCCATCACATGATCAAGGTAACTTTCATCCCTCACCTCCAAAGATTACCTTATGTCCCTCCTTTTGGGTGGTAAGGACCCTTTAAATGAGATCTTCCTTGTGAATAAGTTTTTAAGTGCAGAATACTCTATGGCTAACCATACACACAATGTTGGCAGCAGATCTCGGAAGCTTACCCAGTTTTTTAGATTAACTGGAAGTTTATAACCATTGAATAACAACTACCTCCTGTTTTCCCCTCCCCTGATCCCTGACAACACCCTCTATTCTCTGCTTCTTTAAGGTTGACTTATTTATTTATTTATTTATTTATTTATATTTTTTTGGCCCTGAGGATTGAACCCAGGGGCACTCCACCACTGAGCCACATCCCCAGCCCTATTTTGTAGTTTATTTAGAGATAAAATACACTGAGGTAAACTCTCACTGAGTTGCTTAGGGCCTCGCTAAGTTGCTGAGGCTGGCTTTGAACTCACGATCCTCCTGCCTCAGCCTCCCAAGTGCAGGAATTACAGGCGTGCGCCACTAGGCCCGGCAAGGTTGACTATTTTAAATACCTTGTGACTGGGCACGGTGGCGCACACCTGTAATGACAGTGACTCCGGAGGAGGCTGAGGCAGGAAAATCGGAAGTTCAAGGCCAGCCTCAGCAACTTAGCAAGAATGTCTTAAAATAAAAAAATAAAAAGGGCTGGGGATGTAACAGTAGAGCACCTCTGGGTTTAATCCCCAGTATCAAAAATCAATCAATCTATCACCTTCATTAAATGGAATATGCAGTATCTATCCTGTGTCCAGCTTTATTTCCCTCAGCACGATATGGAAACTTAGTCCTGTTCTTGAGGACTTTTGACTGATTGAATCTATCGTGCCCAAACTATTTAAGAAAAGCTTCAGTAAGTAAAGTCCACTGGTTATGAATTCTAACTGCATCTGTAATATCAGACTGCTTGATGGGACTGGGGATCTAGCTCAGTGGGTAGAGTGCCTGCCTTGCAAGCACAGGGCCCTGGGTTCAAGCCTCAGCACCGCAAAAAAACAAAAACAAAAAACCTGCTTGATGCCATCATCTGATATTTTCAGAATGCTTCTCTCCATCCTCATTTATAGTGCTCAAGGTCAAGCCCATGGCCTCTGGCTACTTTTTGGTACATCCAGCCCCAAGGTCACCAGTCCAGCCCAGTGTGGCATACTCCGATTCAGAGCCCACTGGGTTCTCTGCTGGATTCTGGGATAAATACCATAATCACTCTGTACCAACCCCAGGCCACACTGCTTGGCCCACCTGCTTCACGCCTTTCCTTCTGTGTACACGGGAGTCGCTGGCATTTCTTGGGCAGCTGTCAGTTCCCAGGCACAGTGTCCGGAGCTTTGACATACGTGGTCTAACCTCATAATCAGAAAATGATATTTTGCAGATGGGGAAACTGAGGCACAGAGAAATTAGCGTGCCCTGTCTCAGTCACCTGGGTGGTAACTGGCCTCCCCTGGGTCCTCAAAGTCTGACACCACAGTCCCTGACTTTGAGCCTGGCATCATGCTGTCTCTCTGAAGGGTTTCTCCGATGCTCTTCTACTTATCTTCAAAGCCCATCTCACAGGTAGTTTCTCTGAGCCTTTCCCCTTTCCCAGGTGGAATCCACCATCCTCTCTTTCTTTACTCACTGCAGTTGCTGTGTCCTTTGCTACGATGACCTGCTGAGGTGGCTGCGCTCTCTCTGACCTGGTGAGAGCTTTCAAGGTCAGGCAGAGTACTGGCTTTGCCTGCTTCCCCAAGGCCCAGCACGGGGTCTGGCACTTTACAGACACCAACCATTGATTGTTGTCCAAGGATTGACTCCTTTGGCACGTGCTGTCTCTCCAAGGCCCTGCTAATGACAGGCAGGGCTGCTCGCTCCCAATGACTGTCAGTCTGTATCAATGTTCTTCTGTAATAAACTCGGATTTCTGCTTCTCCCAATTGCCACTGCAGTAGATTGTTGGTGACCGGTGGTGACCTGGTGGGTTGGTCAAGGTGTGGTCACTGGAGGCTTTTCTACCCAGTGCTGGCATGCAACGCCCTCCACATCTCTATTTACTGAACCCCATCTCTATTTACCCTGTGTCTCAAAACCCAACTCAGGGAATTATTTGGTGTCAAAGTGGTTTCCTGGGAGGGTCCAAGGAGGGGGTGTTCTCATTGCTGTGCTCATTTGGTGCTTTCTGGTATCTCTGGGGAGATCACTGGGATCCTCATTTGCATGAGAATCTGAGGTGCCTTCTAGGACCTACAGGCAAGCAGTGGCCCCTGACACCGGGACCAAGATTCTTGGATATGGGCATTAAATGCTACTGCCAACCCCCTCGACTCGATGTCTTTAGATAAGAAAGTAACTCAATGGATGCACCTGGGGGAGGCAAACTTTCCAGGTGCCTGGGCTGTGTGTTCATGGGAGGTGACAGTGATGGATGCTACCTGGCTTTACTGTCTGAGTCCTCTACACTCCAGGTAAGATGCTGTTCGACTTCACCCTCCTGTTAGCAAGGGCACCTGCTCCTGGGTCCTTTTGGTGGGAAGGGAATCTTCCCCAACTTCTGGAAAAGCCTGATGGGATCCTCTCTGGGAGGGAGCAGACATGAGTCCCAAATGGCAGGCACACTAGGCTAGTGTCACGATCTCCCTTCTGCCCCTGAAGACTGCTGGTGCTGTGATCTGAAGGTTTGTCTCCTCCCTCATATGCTGAAGTCCCAACCCTCCATGGATGGCATTAGGAGGGGACCTTTGGGAAGTGATGAGGCCATGTGGGTGGGGCCTTCCTCATGGATGAGTGCCATGGGAGAGCTTTCTCTGTCTGTTCTCAGCCATATGCAAACACAACTGGATGGCTTCCTATAAACCAGAGAGAGCCCTTAGCAGACACAGGATCTGCTAATGCCTTGATCTTGGACTTTCCAGCTTCCAGAAATAAATGTTCTTGTTTAAATCACCCAGCCTATGGTAATTGGTTATAGCAGCCCAAACTGACTCAGGAGGCTAGTTATCATAAAATCTGAGCAGAGGTCGCCCTAGACTCCGAGGCGGGAAAGGAGAAAGCAGATCCCTTGCATCCGCCTTCATTCTGCTTGGTGGCCTCAGAGTTAGTAGCTAGCTGTGCTCCCAGTGCAGCTGTTACTGGCCTGCCTTGGACTTGCGGGGGTTCCCCAGCCTTGTTCCACAGGCCCCCGCAATGCCCAACTCCTAGGAGCTGCACTCCATGGTTTCTCTGGACTGGGTGTTTCCGAGGATGGGGGCTATCTCAGTCACCTGGGTTATCCTAATCTCCAGTGTGTGGTGCATTGCTGAGACCCAGTAGCTCTGTGGTGAATGTCGATCAGGCACAGATGGCAAGATGATTGGCTGAGACCTGCCACAATTTTACTGAAATAACAATCCAGCTAAATTTCCTCAAGGCAATGGAGAAATCTGCCATGATCTAGTTAATTTTATTTGTGTGGCCATTTTAATAGCGATTGTGTTAGCATAGTAGTGAAAATTCTCCTTCATCCCCAAATATTTTAGTTTGGATGTCAAAGATCACTAAATGCTCGTCAATTCTCCTTTTTGCTCTCGTCTCTGTGTCTATGGTGCTGAGCCTCTGTAGCACTGGTGTTTTGGTTGTGTGGCCAGGTGGTGAATCTGCTCCTTGTTTGGACCGGGTGGTGGATTCGCTGGGAGATGGTGATAAGGACATGAAACTTGGAGGCCACAGAAACTGAGCCCCATCATGGTTAAGGCATCTATGAAATTTTAGATAAATCTCTAACCTCAGTTTCCACATCTGTAAAATGGGAATAACCATGATTTCATTGATCAGAGTGTCAATATAGGAAAGAATCAGAGATAGGAAGCTCAGCCTGATTGGGGAGACACATAATTAATTTAAAAATTGCTCCACAATGCCTGTATCCTGGCAGGGGTCAGTCCAAGGTCACTCTGGGAACCTTAATGACTGAGTACCCATCCTGTGCACATGTGAGCTCCGGGTTCTCGGCTCCCCACAGTCCTTGGCCGGTGTGCATCCTGGCTTGGGCTCCGGAGCCCTGTCAGCAGTGGATGATGAAATGACTCTTTGGATGGAGCGTCCTGCATGCACATGTGAATTTAGCTTCCAGGGCCTGTTAGTCACAGGAAATAGAAAATGATAGCTTTTAGGAGGCAACAGCTAAATGGCAGATGCAGGGGCCCTGACTTCGGACACTTGTACTCTGCTCGTAAGGATCCAAACCTGTTCCTCTACGAAACCACATGAAAAAGAGTACACTTTGTAACCTTGTTCAGGGTGAAGAATTCAGGAACCCAAAGGGGGCCACGGTCAGGGCCAGGGAGGGAGGTGACCCATGTGTTCCATGGTCCTGGCCTGCCCCAGGGGGGCTGAGGATGGTTCCTGGTGGGATCATTCAAATACACCTTTGCACCTGGGAGTGGGTGGGGTCAGTAGGAGGGCCTCCCTGGATTCTCTCAAGAAAGAGTGGTGAATGGGGGCTCAGAGCTGAGCGGGGGTGCCTGGTGATCTGAGCCAGTGCACCCCACTCCTCCCTGTGCCTCAGTTTCTTGGCTTGAGAACCTGACGCTGAGCTGCATTCTGGGCTGAGCAAAAGGAGAGGAAAGTGATGGTTATGAAGTTCTTTGATTTCACAAATCACCAAATAATAGCATTTAATTATTTATAACAGGTTTTGAGATGTTGGGATGAAAGCTGCGGAGCCTACAGTGGGTTATTAACTGGTTGTCAGGGACCTTTGTTCAGGTAATAGACGTAATTACCACATTAATTTGGTCCAATGGTGAGAGGAGTGGAGAACCTCCCTCCCTGCTTCCTCCCGGCTCCCTCCCCAGCTCCTCGGCCATCCCAGAGTGGGAGGTGTGCCTGCCAGTTCCCTGCCCTGGTCCTTATCTCCTGCATGGCCTGGGCCCACGGATGTCATCACCAGGGAATGCATTGGGGCGAGGCCTTCCTGGGGTTTGGGGGTTGATAAGGCTGGTCTCTGCTGTCCCCATGCATCAATCATCAGCTCTAATTAGACTGTAAATGTCCTTTTTCCCCCTCTCTCTAGGCTCATTGCAGGTCACATGGCCGATATGTAAATCTCAGCCCTCCGAGCAGTTTAATGACTGCGGTGACCATAGGTAGTAACTCAGGCTTCCCATAAACGGAAAATAAAAACAACAACCCATTACAGATGATGGCGGGTCTGCAACCTGCACGCAGCGCATCGTAAACTTGAGCGATTGCTCCTGTGCTTGGCTGTGGACAGGACCAGGGAGGGGGCACAAGGTGGGGAGAGGGGAGATTTGTGACCTGCAGTTTCTGGGCAGTTTCTCCCCTCTCTGTCCTGGCCCAACCCGGGAATAGGTGCCTGGGAACTTCAACCTACCCTGCCTGAGCAAGCAGGGACTGGCTTCTCATGGCCCCGTGTCTACCTATGGGTGGGTTCACCTTGCTTCACTCATTGTGAAGCTGGTGCATGTGCTGGGACTTAGGGGGTCACCCTGGCTCTGCTGCCCCTCTCATGTTGTCACCAGTGTTGGAGGGTCAGCACGACTGAGCAGAACTGTAAATGCCATGAGCATGAAGATGTTTGCTTGCTTTAGTCACTGCTGTATGACAGTGTCTAGAGCTGGGCTGAGTATATAATAGATGCTCAGTTAAAAAATTTGAATGGAGCCATGAATGAATAAGTGTAGAGGGAAATGGGGAGGGAAAGGGTGGGGGGAGGAAAAATAGTGGACTGAGATGACATCATCACCCTATGTACATGTATGGCTGCACGAACAGTGTGAATCTACATTGTGTACAACCATAGAAATGAGAAGTTGTAAACCATTTGTGTACAATGAATCAAAATGCAGAATGTAAAAATAAAAATAAAAAAATAAAAAAAAATAAGTAAAGGTTTTGGGTTTGGGGGCCTGTTCTGAATCTCAGCTCTGCTATTTCATAGCTGGGGTAAAGTGAGCAGTTACTTATCTCTCTGGACCTCAGAATCCTCATCTGTAAAATGGAAATCAAGTGTCTATGTTGCCTGGGTTGTTGGGAAGGTGAAAACAGATGACGTTTCTAAACATTCCCAGCCTTGGATGTAATCTGTGTCACTTCAGAATGACAAAGGAGAATACAGAGGCTTACAGAGGGCAAGAGGGTTCTCAAAGTTTTCAAGGGATGGAAACTGTAAAAGAGGGAGCTGAGGATTCTGCTCACTCCGATTCATTTCTCTCTGCTGTTCTGAACTACGTTGCAGACCCTGGAGGGGAGCTGGTATTTCCACTCCAGGGGGATTTGGGAATTCATAACGTGTTCAGGTCCAATGTCTATTTCAGCAAGTGTTTATTGAGCATCTGCTTCATGCCCACTTGGGCTGGATCTGGGGATAGGAGTGGGTAAAACCAAGCCCCTGTCCACAAGTGCTGGAGGAGAACACAGAGGCAGCATCTGATGATGGTTAATGGGGAGCACCCTGCCATGTTGTGGAGGGAGTTCTTTGGGAACCCAAGGCAGGGGGGAATCCTACTAGGGCTATCTGGGAAAGCGTCAGAGAGGACACCATGCAAATGGAGAGACATTCCCAATAGAGAAGGGAGTGGAGGGGGGCATTAGAGAGGGTAACAGTGGGGCAGGGGGCACGTTTGGAGCATGCATCTATCTAGAATGTTCATGGATTAAGGATGACTTGTTGGGAAGTAGGAGTAAGTGGTGGAGTGGAAGACCAGGCTGGCCTGGAAGAGGAGGCCTATTCTAAAGGACACTTTTTTCCCTAGGGGCATTGGGGAGCTCTATTTATGATTTGATAAGATCAGTGTCAACTGGGGCTTGAGATGGACCCAGACACAGTAAACACAGATTCAGATGCAGATGAGGTTAACCGAGAGTGTAAGACACGCTCGACTCTGGTCACTTCTGATGAAGCTCCAGGCCAAGTCACTACAAGAAATGACAGAAGTCGGGGGAGATGTGGAGGCTTCTTCCACGACTTTCAGAGAATAGCCTTATGACACTTCGGTTTTGGACTCCTCGCTTCCAAAACTGTGAGAGAATGAATTCCTGTTGCTTTAAGCCACCCAGTTTGTGGTAATTTATTGTGACAGCCCTGGAAAGCCAGTAAACTTCCATAAGAATCAATGAAGAAGATGCCGTTTTTTTAAAAAAATTTTTTAAAAACTGGTAGAGATTGGAGAAAGTGCCTGCTCTGGTTTAGGTATGGTTTGAATGATCGCAAGACTTTGTACTTCAACATCGAATTCCCATGATGAGGAATGAAGAGAGTGGACACCTGAGTTGACTGTGTTTTACAGGTAGGGGATTAGGATTAGAGAAGGTCGTCAGGGTGGTTGGGATCCACCCTGATTGATTGATCAAGCCACAATTGCTGGTGTCTTGATAGGAAGAGGGAGAGAGACCAGACAGACACACAGACACCTCTATGTGATGGTCTGTGCTGCTTTGGAACTCTGCCAGCAAGGAAATCCCAGAAGGGAACCCTTGACTTTGAACATCCAGAACTATGAGCCCAAATTAACCTCTTTTCTTTATAACATACTCGGACTATGGCATTTTGTTAGCAACAGAAAACAGTCAAATCCAGGGCCCATGGCTGAACTCCTGGTGAGTGCTGGAACTGGGATTCGAAATCAGCTCTCTCTGTCACCAGACTCTTTCTCTTTCTATTATGCAGGTGAGGATTCTTGGGACTGGTCCACTTGGGAGAGATGTTAGGCATGGGTGGGTTCTGGCAGGTAATAAGACTGCAGATTGTCTTTGGGAAGCCCCATAGGGTATCCCAGAAACCCTTTCTCAGCCAGGAGTTCCTTTATTTTTCCCCATCACTTGCAAGAGTCCCCACTTACATTGTTAGCATGAATTGCAATACCTGGAAGATTTTCAAGGACCACTTGACTTTGTGCGGTTAGAAGAAGGTCCATGCTGTTCCAAATATCGAGAGAACTGACCATTTGCTGAAGTATCATTATGGTCCCCTCCACATGGGGTCGCTGTTGAACACCAGCCTCCTACAGCCCCATGGACCCTCTGGGTTCAATGAAACCCGGATCTTCTTGTGGGCCTAAGTCCCCAAACAAATCACAATGGAACTTCAGGTTTGATCGATCCCAGAATGGGCCAGACTCTCCTTTTGGGAACCAGCAGTGAGATTCCCAAGCCTCTCTGCAGGGGAAGGTGGATTGTCTCAAATGATGACTGAATCATCTCCTTGACTTGAGGTCTCTCTCTGAGCCTCTGCTTCCCCATCTGAGAAATGGAAGCAAGAATATCCTCACTGTGTGTGTTTGTGTAGACGTGTGTGTGTGTGTGTGTGTGTGTGTGAGCTCCTCTAGCATGGAAGACTTTCACTCTTGAGGAACAGAGGAATCTGTGCTACTGGCTCTGGGTCACCTGCCCAGGAAGGCTGGCCCTTCCAGGGCATGTAAGGACAGTGCTGGGCTGAGTTGTCCTCACCTGCCCTTGCTGTTACGCCACCTCCACAAGCCACAGGCAGGGGAGAAGCGTGGTTTGTGGGGTGAGCTGGATACCCACACACCCGAGCCAGTGTTTCACTGCAGCATCCTGGGTCTTTTGCAGCCTCATCTGGCCTCCAGGCTGGGCAGGAGGTAGAGAGCAGAGCAGCTGAAGGGGCTTCCTTCACTGTGGCAGGCCTTGCAGAAGGTCAGATCTCAGGCAAGGTCCCATGCCACCTGCTGTTGTTAATGTTCTTGGTGCCTCAGTTTTCTCACCTGCATAATGGGGATTTTTGAGTTGAGAATTTTAAACTCAAACTTATCCAGGCCAGGTAGCCAAATGAGGGAACCAGGTCAATTTGAAAATACCCTGATCCACAAGGGCAGATGTTACCCCTCTTTAGCTAACTGTTGTTATGTGAGGAGCTGAGCTCAGAATTCCCAGCTTTCCGATCCTTCCAGAAAAGGCAGAAATCTGAATTTGCACATAAATCCTGAAATTTTTCAAGGTGGCAAAACATTCTTTGGGTTTAGGACTGGTAGAGGTAGGGGGCCCACATCTCACCTTGCTTTGGTCAGATCAGGAGGGATCCAGGGAGTGATTAGAGCAGTTGGGCGTCCATGTTTGCTTGTTGACCTTTGGGGGAAGTACAGCATGGGGTGGTCCAGAGTCAGGCAGCCTCTGCTCCAATTCCAGCTCTGCCTTTTGGAACTGGGCAAGTGACAACCTCTCTGAGCTTCCTCTTCAGAGGACAGTAATATTCACTTAATAGTAGAATTAATGTCAAGAGTAAGTAAGAGAAAGCAAGCAAACACTCCAGATTATTAAGTTTATACCCTCAATATGTTGATGTCAATGTCTCGTTCAGGCCATAAACTAACAGCAACAGCAACCTGCACTTTTATTGATTGATAACATCCAAATTGGAAGAAAGAAATTCCAGAAGTCTTTGAACCCAGAATAAATAATGAAGATCAATTAGGCAGCCAATAATTTTCTCCCTGGAGATTTCAAGGTATAATGTGGAGTCTCGGTTATTTTCCCCACATACCCCAAGGACACAGAGCAGAGCTATGGGCTGGGCTCTGGGGAGCTGGGAGAGGAATTGAGTAACATGGAAGGATTACCTGGAGACTCTACGAGGGGCAGAGGGTGGTGAGGTGAGCCTGGAAATGGGCAAAAACCACAGAGAAAAGAAGCTTGAATGTGAGTGCCTGGAATATGAATAAGTGAAGTTGGAAATATCCTGAGAATTTACTGGGATTCTCAGCAGTTGGGATGAATGTGGCTGTGACCCATTTCCTAGGTCTACAGACCCTGGGAGAGACAGAAACTGAGCAGGAAGTATAGATGTAGAGAAAGCTGTGAAAGGGGAAGTTCAGGGATGCACATAAGGAAACCTAGCATCATCTGGTTCTGTCTCCCATGTGGTGTGCTGGTGTTTTTAATGGTAGAATTAATAATAAAAATAAAAAATAACTACCAATTATGGAGAACTCACTATCTGCCAGGCATGGATGATCTCATCAAATCCCCAGAGCAAGCCATTGAAATAGATATTTTAAAGAAGCTGTGGATCTGGGAGGTGAAGTAAGGCCCGTGGTCACGTGGTCATCAGGTGGTGAAGTCCGATTTGGGCACAAGACCTCATCATTGTACAGTGCATGATGCGGGGAACTCTGGCCTTCAACTTGTCCTGCTTGGAGGCTGGCAACCTGAGTGTGATGAAGGAGCAGCCCCCAGTGTCCCCTTCTGTTCTCTTCCCCAAGGACATATATAAGTTCCTGTAGGGAGAGACCCTGGAAGTAGACACACTCAAAGGAAAGACAGGCATGTAAGAAGAAAGCGAGAATGCTGTTTCCATCTCCTCCCTTGACTGAGACCTAGTTGTTTCTTTCCTTTGCAGACACAAGAACTTGACATTCATTCAGACTTCTTGGGTACATTTCTCCAGCGGGCTCAGGCCCTCTGTGAAACCAGTCCCACGGCTGTGTTTCAGAAATTCCCTTTTCATTTGGCAACAGTTGAGGGTCAGGAGGTATCTGAGGTCTGTTCCTCTGAAGATTGAAGGTTGGAAGAATTTGCCCACTGATAATCCCTCCTCTAGGCAAGGTGAAGATTGAGCAATTTGGTACTGAGCAATGAGAAAAAGAGGCACAGACATATTTTAAGGATCAAATAGGACAACTTCTCTTTTCATTTAGAAAGTTAAAATGCTCAGATACTTTCCCTCCCTCAAACTTCTGATTTCCATCTTCATCTGGAAGTAGTCAGGACCAAAACTGAAAGTGGTGGCCTCTAGGAGTTAGGCTGACCTATCTTTATTGGGGGTCTTTTCTCTTGGGGTAGCCAGGGTGTAACCCTGGTGCTGGGTCAGTCTGGTGAAGACCTCATTGACACAGCCCAGAATTTACTTATATATTCAACAATAATGGATTGCTCCTATTTTTTCTGTGTCAGGACTTGTTCGGGGACCTGGAGGTTCAGAGATGGTGAAGATAAGTCATTGCTGATCTCTCAGGACCTCAAGGACTAATGACAAAGAGAATACACAGTGAAAATATCCCTAAGTGAAGAGTGAACAAGGCGCCCTATGAAGTCTTTGGTGACATGGAGAGGAGGAACTGATTCTACTGGGCCGGGGAAGGTGATGGAGCAAACTTCCAGAGCTTTGATTTCAACTCTAAAGAATGTGTAACCTGGATAAATCTTGAGATTCTATGTGATTCAGTCTGATTTTGGTGTTGGAGGATATGTGGCAGCCAATGAGACAAACATAATTTTTGAAAGTACTTCATGCCTTTATTCAGTTTCTGAAGGAAGTGTTCAATGGAGGGTGGCCACTATCCACCCTTCCCTGCTCAAGATCCTCCATGTGGAAATGCATTTCTCCCAAATTATCTACATCTCAACTCTTTGTTAAACAGATAACTCAGTCCATGGGCATTCTTATGAGCACATTGTCCTGATTTGATCTCCTAAAGAAGTGGGGAGCAGAGAAGACCTTGAATACTCATATTTTAATAATTTTATTCCTACTGCAGTTAAATGGTGTTTCATGAAGGTGAGAACTGGGAGAGAGACCCTCCTGGCAAAGGGGAACCTTCAATCAAGCTTGGAAACACAGAACGATGTCAGTGACAGAGCCCTCAAGTGTGAACAGAGCTGGGCTGTGCAGGAGGGAGTGGGCGGGAGGGAAGACTGGAGAGGTTAAACGGAGCAGATTACAAATGGCCTTGAGCTCAGTGACTAGCAATCTGGACTGAGTTCTGAGTAATGGAATCCATTGAGGGTTTTGGTTGGTTTGTTTTTAATTTGGATAAGATATCATCAGATCTGTATTATCAGAAGATGACTCTGATATCTCCCAGGAAAGTTGCGTTAGATGGAGAAAGAAAGGCAAATAGCCAGAAAACCAGTCAGGAAGCTGTTGCGAAAGCCTGGGTAAGTAAGACCTGGATTGGTGTGACCATGGATAGAGGAAGGAGGAGATGGATGTCAGAGCTAATTCAGTGGAACAGGCAGTAGAAATGGCTTCCCCTTTGTTCGGGTGGTCATGAAGGAAGGCGTCAGGCACAGCAGTGGTGGATCCCTTACACCTTGGCATCCACCTGTGTGTGCAGTGGGTAATTGAATCTGAAATTAATTGCAAGTCAGGGCTTGGAAACCTCTTTCTGAAGAGATGGACCTGAGGACTCAGAACAAGCATCCATTTCTAGCTTTCCAGACCACGTCCCATGCAGACTGTCATCTCCCAGGAACAACCTGGCAATACTGTCCTCTTTCTCAACCCATTACTCCTCCCTGCATGGCTTGAAATCTAGGTGGAGGCAACAGGGACCTCTTTCCCAAGTGCACCCAAGAGGGAGGAGATGAACAGATGCAGCCTCCCGAGGACAATGAGGACTCCGGAGCAGACTCCACCAGGTTTGATGAGTCATCTCACCTCCAGATCTTCGGTTTCCAGTAAAGTGGGAAAGAGCAGCTCTTTGGAGGTGGCGAATATCTTGGGATAACTCATATACAACACCCAACCACGTGCTTGGCACCTAGTGAGTCCTCAATACATGTTCATTTCCTATCTCTGCATTTTGACTTACTGCTTAGGAGGATAAGTAACTGGATCTGGAAACTGTTAGAATGACCATTTTACAGATGAGGACATTGAGGACAGAAGCTGTAAAGACTTGGCAAATCTCACTGGTTGCAGAATAGAGTTTCTACTGTTTTGCAGCCAGAATCTCACCCCACTTCAAGGTGGATCCTAACATTGACCCCAGTTCAAGCTGGATTCTGATTTCTGTCTCCAAAGGACTTTTACCACCAGGGTTCTGAAACACACAGAACTTTAGTTGACTAGTCAAGTTGGATTCTAAGCGCTGCATAGAAAGTTTCAAAATAATCTGTCCTCCCAGCCAGAGTGAGTGGCCAGTGATTTCCTTGATAGGAGGCTGGTCTCTCAGAGAGTGCATCATGGACTTCAATGAAGCTGGGACCAAACTGCTTTGTAGCAACTGCATTGTAGGAGAAGAGCAGGAGAGAAGGAAGGAGCCATGTTGCAGGCTGTTGGAGGAGACACAGGAGGCCTTAGCAGGACAGCTCTTAGTGTCTGGGGACTTGACATGGACAGCCTTGGGGAACCCTCTTTATTCTGCCATGAAGGTCAGCTGAATTCTAGAACATTGTATTAGTACAGGGCTTTATATCTTCCACGCATTTCACTCATACAGTTCAACTTTGAAACAAAGATTGGAAAATACAAATTGAAATGCACAGATCATTCTACCATATTCTACTCATTGAGCACTGGCACAGCATGGGCTCATTGGAAGAGATGTGAACCAGCCATCAGGGGTCAGCCAGGTTCAGTTCATCTGCGTGGGAGCACCTTGCAGCACCTGGAGTGATTCTGGGAGCTAGCAAAATTTCTGTGTGCCATTGCCTCAAGTGCATATCTATTTAATTCTCCTGGGCTCAAGTGAAGAAAATGGAATTTGTCCAGTACAGGAGAGAAATCTGGACACATAGAAGGTGTGTGAGTTTCTCCTGAAGATGGTGATTTCCCAGGCTCCTGAGCTCTTGATCCTTTTCTGCTGAGGACACAGAAGACTGAGCAATTCTGAATTCAGGTGGGGCTGTGTGAGAGGTTCTGACCAAGAAGGTGTGAGTAGACTCGACATATGCCACTGAAGGTCAAAGTATTTAATTGCCAGTGAAGGAAGCTCCCCAGCGCATCTTTCCTTCTGATATTGGTAACCGTTGGTGGCTGCTTTGTGAGTCTGGGATCAGCCTTCCTGCCTATGTGCATGAGAAACCTCTGGCACTGAGGGAGAGAGGTCTTTGTGGTTTTATCCGAGATTAGGGCTTGCTCGTCACAGCAGCATAACCCCATCCATTCTGACTGATACAGAGATTTTTGAATAGGAATTTTTCGTGCACAAGATTTTCACTTTATGGTTCCATTACAGCAGTAACAGGGCCACCATTTATAGAACCTTATTCTGTTTTAAACAGTGTGCTCAGAATTTCCATATATTATCTCATTCCATATTTATCACTACTGTATGAGAATGATTGAATCGTTCCCATTTTTTTGATGAGGAAAAGAGCAAAGAGTGGTCAAATACTTGGTCCAAATTCACAATGGCAGAGAGAGATTTTAAAGTCAGATTTTTCTGATCCCAAAACTAGTGCTGTCTCCATTATATCAACTGTCCTTACAGCTGTGGAGCTGGGCTCCCCCAAGAGAGAGGGCCAGACACCTGGAGGTTTGGCAGTGGCACTGCCCCACCCAGCCTTGGCCACCTTCACGCCACCCCATCCCTGCAGTGTGCCAAGCCTCCGAGCGCCTCATTGACCCACCCTCCTCCTACACTAATGATATTTATTCTCGCCACCCAGGCAGGGTGTTCCACTGCCTAATTACTGTTTAGAAACTTCTGAAGGTGGAAAACATGATGTTAAGTGCTTAATGGTTAAAGGATTCACGTCAAGCCTAGAGAGGAGGGGGCCTCGCAGTATGTCATACTATGACAGAGGCAAAGGCTCTGACCGTGCCAACTCAGGCTGCCGTCAAGACTCTTAGACTACTTGTGTTACGTGGCTGTTGGGATTATCTTTCACTGTTGCCACCCCTGGATTCCTCCCGGAACCAAATGCTGGTTTTTCCCATTTTATCACAAATACAATAGCCCATTTACTGAGCACTTACTGAGTGCTAGGACCCTGGCTAAGAATCTGGTAGTCATAATCTCACTTGTTCTTCTCTGCCCTGATATAAGGCTCTTGTCCCCATGTAGAATCTGAGATTGACAAATGTGACATGACTTGTTCAAAGATGCCCAGCTGTAAGTGGTAGGCTGAGCCCAGGTTGTCTGGCTCTTGATCCTGGTCTCTTAAACCTCAAGCAGCCACATGTCTTTGGGATGAAATTTGGAAGAACAAATTTAGGTATCTTTGGAGTCACAACGAGAGCTCAAATCTCATACCTATGCCTTTTGATCTGTCTGAATCATGGTACCCACATCACCAAATTAGAAATAGTGATATATATGACTTTAAATAGTTAGTGTCCTTCCTGAAGATTTTTCCCGAAGATTCTTGGGTCTTAGTTTGGGAAGGAAGGCAGTTCAATGATTCTCTCTACAGCAGGCTTAGGAATTTGTCACTCTCTGGACTATCTTCCAGGATGGGAGCTCGCCACCCATGACAGCCCTTCCCCAGGTGGTACAGAGTTCTCTCAGGGAGCTCGGAGTGGAGGTGCAAGCAGGGAGCAGCCTCACCCCCAGGGGATGTGGGCAGAGTGGGAGGTGAGCAGAGGGTGGGCAATTAATGAGCCGCGTCCTGGTGGGTGTGTGGGGGGGGTGTGGGGGCACGCCTGTGAAGGTGATGACTAGGTGGCGATAATGGACCCCATTTCCCTAATTGTCATTAATGACACCGTGGGCCTGAGCATCCGCCTCCTGCTTTCTCTCCTGCCCCACCTTGCCGAATCGCTGCTGTGAACGGTGACATCTGACTTGCCCATATCCCAACTTGTCTGGCAAACACTGGTGGGTCCTGAGGTCTGGAGTGAAGGGTCAACCTGGCTTCTGGGTCCTTCCAGACCTAGCCTGCAGTTCTGGTCGGCCTTGCCCTGGATACAAGTGAAAGCCTGGTTTCTTTCCAAAGTGGGAGGGCCATTTTCTGAGAGCAGGGGCCTCCCGTGACTCAAATAATGGTCTGGATCAGAAATCAGCCCCTCATTGGGGCTTGACATAGGCAGAGGGAGGCAGAGGGAGGCACAGAGGATCATACCAGAGATAGGGATGGAGGGAAGGAGGAAGGGGAGTAAGGAAGAAACGAGGGAAGGGAGGAAGCAATGGAGTGCTGTTCCTCTGGGGAGGCTCACATCCTGTTACCTGCCCCCTCCTTGCCTTCACACTGTGCTAGTTATGCAGAGATCCTAAGTACGAGGGGTGCAGGGAAGAAGAGGAACTATGTCCCCGCTTGGCCACCTAGTGTGGACACTTCATTTGAGCCCCTGTTTAGCATCTCAGAGACATAGTCTGGCTACACGGTGAAGAGTCTCTCTGCCAGCTGGTCCTGGAGCTGCCCTGAGTTGTGGATGGGAAGCTCCTTGGACCCTCTGGAGCATGCCCAGAGGGAAGCTTGCACTCTCCTTCACAGGGCAAGGCCTGCAGGGCCAACACTGGGCTCCCTCACACTGAGGCAGCTTTCCACGGGCAAAGGCTGCCCAAGGCTTAGGAGCTGAGTGGTGGCTGTGGTCTGCTGCCTGCAGGTGAGCTGTCCTGAGTGGCTCTGTGGGTCCAGGGCAGCTCCTGAGAGGGAGTGGGAGGAGAGACAGGAATAGTGCTGTGGGTGAGGTGATCATGTCCTGAGCACTTCAGGTGGCTTTTATCATCCCCACTTTACAGATGAGGAAACTGAGGCCGAGAGAAGCTAAATGAGTGTGACAGCCCTCTGAATCCATCACTTCAGGCCACAGCATAACTAGTTTAGGGTTTCAGCTGTGCAGTCACTGTAGCTTGGTGGGAGGGAGGCAGGTGGGGTGACTGAATGTCACCTGCTTGCTCTGGGCTCTGGCAGGGATCAGGAAGAGGGGCCTTGGGGCAGCTAGCATGAAGCTCCCTGTCCTCCTGCCTTAATGCTTCTTCTCACTGTCCTCTGCCCAGGGCTGACCACACTGCAGACCGTGCCAAGCCTATGGGACCGTAAGTATGGCCCTCCCCTTCCGGGTCTCAGTCTTGGCAGCTGCAGAGGAAAGAGGCAGAACTGAGTGGCCTTACAGGACAGTCATTCAGATCCAGCATCGTTTCCCTCAGATGGGACCCACCTGAGAGTGGGAGGGAGGAGGAGATTCCGGGGCAAGCTCTCAGAGAGAAACAGATCTCAAACACGTAACCACACACACGACAGAAATCCAAATTGTGCTGATTTCCTGGAGGAAAAGCCCAAGATTCACCAACTGTTGGAGTGGAGTGATGGTGTTCCCCAGCTGGGACCTCCAGACCTCGGGTCCTGGGCTCCTGCAGAATTTCTCTTTTGTCCTCCTTCCTCCCTGCTCCCACTCTGGCTTCTTTTATTCATTAACTTATTCAGATCATTTACTCATCCATTCAGGAACTACTTGCTGAACCCGTGCATGCCCCCGCTCCACTGAGAGCGGCCAACGAGCAGAGGTGGTCCTGACCTTGCAAGTATGGCAGTGAAGCAGGGGACACAGGACACACACACACACCTAGAGGATTACTGAAGACGCTGGCAAGTGCCAAAAAATAAAAAAAAAAAAAAAAAAAAAAAAGAAAAAAAAAAGAAAAGAAAAAAGAAAGAAAGAAAAAAAAGAAGCTGGGTTGTACAGCAGAGAAGGGGTGGGGAGCTTTAGGAGTTGGGTTAGGAAATGCCTCTCTGAGGAGTTGACATTTGAAATGGGATCTGACCGACAGGCGCCAGCCCTACAAGGACTTGGGGGAGGACGTTGTGGGTGCAAGGGACACAGTGCAATGCACAGGAGACAGGAAAGAGCTCGGCGTGTTCATAAATAGAAAGAGAACTTCTCACTCTCCCTGACTGTTCATAGTCCTGTGACCCAGGAGGACATAAAATTTGAACCGAAGGCTGCCTGCCTTGGAGACCTGCTTATAAATGGAGGCCGCTCCCCATGCCCTTGTCCTGACCCCCTCAGTCCCCACTCCTGCCTCTCACCTGCCTTCCTAGGTCTCCCCCCGCTGGCTGCATTCCCAGGGGGCCTCACGGCTGAACCCAGGAAGTCCAAGATTTCTTTTTTGGACACAAGCTCTTGCCCAACATTGAGGTCAGAGAATCTTTTCCCAGACAGAGGTCTGTCTGTCTCTGATGTGGTGTGCCTGGGGGCACATGGCATCTCTGTGACCCTGGCTCACAGATTAGGCAAGGCCAAACTGGGGTTGGCAAACACAGCGTTCGTTTGTTTGTTCATTCCTTCCTTCATTCATTCATTCATCAATTGTTATTAGCACCACCACCCACGGAAGTAAGGGTAACTAGACAATGTGGGGAAGTTAGCAAGGAAGATGTTTCTTGAAGGCCCCTAACTGGGACCTCAGGCTCAGAAAAGCTTTTTAGGAGGAAGTAATACATAAATTGAAGCCTAAAAGATGAGTAGGAATTAGCTAGTGAAGGGACTTACAGGAAAGAAGGGAACTTCAGGTTTTCTGTGCAAAGGCCCTGGGGTGGGGAGAACATGGGGGCATCTGAGGAACTGCGAGAAGGTTATTCAGAGGTATGGATGTTCGTAAAGGAGAGTGTATGTGGGAGGTCCTCTGGCCTGTAGGGTTGGAGACTGCAGGGTTGCAGGGCCTTGTCCACCATAGGGTTTTCTGTTTATTTGTTTGTTTGTTTTGCAGCACAAAGTTCCTTAATATAGAATCAGGTCTCTCAGGTAAATTATTGCAGAGGAAGGACGAAGATGGGAGAGATGGTCAGCTGGTTGACTTTCCCTTCAGGAAGCGACCTCGGTGGCATCCCCTTCACCTCCGAGCCTGATTTTCCTCCTGTTGGTCCTGTACTGTCTCAACGCCCTCCACCCCACCTTCCCAGTCTCTCATCCAGCTACCCCAGTCCGGTCTCTACCCTTCCACCATGCAAGGTTTTAAGCCAGTGATCAGGCTGTGGTGGGAAGATCCCGGGCTGCCAGAAGAAAATGAATTGGAGGGAGAGACCAACATTTAGGGGTGTCGCGGTCACCAAGACAGGCTCGTGCTTAGTGGGTGCAGGGAGCTGCTGCTTTTGAGAGATTTTCAGGAGGTCCTTTGGAAGGTTTGTGTGTGGCTTCAATGAACCTAGGACTGGGCAGTCACTGAAGGAAAGCACAGAGGAGAGGAAGGAGGAGGTGAGGAGGGACACCTGGAGGGAACTGCATAGCTGAGTGACCTTGAGCAAGCCCTTAACCTCTCTGACCTACTGTTTCTTCATCTGTAAAGTAGGACTATGAATGACACCAATCTCATAGGACAGTGGTAAGAATTAAATGAATAACTTTAGCGTGGTGATTAGCACTGCAAGCCATGTATCCTTGCTTGTTAAATCCATTCCAGGGGCTGCTGCCCATAAACCCTTGGCTACTGTGATTTGGTGTCTGGGAGGAAGACCTGGCTGAAGGCACAGTTGTGAGGTTCATTTTCCTGGATCTTGCTCCTACCTGCTAGATAAAGGTAGGATTAAGGTCGAAGCATTTCAGAGAAGCAGCTCTTCAAAAGCAGCTTCAGATATTTTGGAGGAGCTCATTTACATCCAAATAATTAATATGCCTATTGCAAACCAAGCCAGTCCACTCGTCAGACCCTGCCAGGGGACTAGTTGTTACTAGCATTCAGATTTAGTTGGAGTTACAGCGTGTGTTCCGGGGCAATCAAACCCGTCTGCTCTTTAGAGACGCTTTTTCCTTTGTCTTTGCAGACTGGTCTTCCTTCCCATTGGTCTGTGTGAATGAAGTGTCTGGGGTTACTTATACTTCGGTTCTGAACAGCAGACTCCCGTGCTGTAAATGGCGAGCTGTCCTGGGGTAGGTGAGAACCACAGTTGAAGTCATGCTCATCTATAATCTACAAGCTCATTCCAGGTGGCCTGAGGTGGCACTGGTAGGAGTGAAGATGATATGCATATGATTTCTTCTAATCTAGCTTTGGGCTCTACATCTCTCCCATTCAAGGAGTCTAGGTCAATCAAAAGAATTCAGGAAGTGGGAATAGCCATAGAAGAGATGATTGGGCAAGAAGAGAGGCCAGCTGCAGGCTGTGACTGTGGACAACACCACCCCAAAGCCCAAGCCTTAGGACAGCCCCTTGTTTGCTGGGTGGGTTTCTTTTGGTCCTATGGGGCTCTTTGTGTATCTCATTCAGTTGTGAGCTTCTGTTTTTGATACTTGAGATTGAACCCAGAGGCATTTTACCATTGAGCCACATTCCCAGCTATTTTAATTTTTTATTTTGAGACAGGGTCTTGCTAAATTGGTTAGGGCTCTGCTAAGTTGTGAACTTGTGATCTTCCTGTGTTGGCCTCCTGAGTCACTGGGATTACAGGCAGGGGCCACTGTGGCTAAGCCTATCTATTCTCTAAGCCATGGGTCATCCTGACCCTCCTCTAGGCAAAGCAGTCTTAGGAGAGATGTCTTTTTGGTCAAAACAAACCACTGTCGAAATCTGAGTCACTGTGCAAACCTGGGTCACTGCTGGGGAGGAGACTATTCAAGGATATGGGTTCTGAGAAGGGATTTCATTGGTGGTCACTACTCTGACAATCTATTCTAATAGTCTGTGCAAAATTTTTAAAAGATTCGTAAATTCAAGCCTGTCAAATCAATAATGGTGATGAAAATGTTGGTCGTAATCATGATACTATTATTAATAATGTGCACTATTTTAATTAGTGCTTATCGAGTGTTAGGAACTTAACTAATGCATTTAGTATTTTAACCTTCACAGCAATTCTGCCAGTTCAATGTCACCCCTTAACAGACAAGGAAACAGGCTCAGAAAGGGGCAGCAGATTTCTCTAAGGACACTCATGGCTGCAATTCTTCCTGAAGTCAGAGAGCCATGGCCTGGATCTTGCCGCCACGGCCAATAGATTAGATTTTTGGACAGACTAAATCACATTTCCAAAGGAGGCCCTTGGACTTGTTGAAATGTAAGCAGCTTTCACCAAATAGCAGCTTGATGAGCTGAGAGCAAGTGAATCACAAGCATGAGGCTGATGTTTGTCTTCATCTGCACAAGGCTTTGGCAGTTTCCAAGTTTCTTGGCAAGCAGGATTTGGGCCTTGCCAGAACCTGGGGCTCTGGCATAATAGTCCTGGCCTTCAGGTCAGGCCAGGCCTCTGGCCCTCCTGCTGTCTAAATCAGAGTGCTAGTCCCTCGGGGCCTCTCCTGCTGCTTCTTCCTGTCCTTGGGCCCCCAGGACAGGACAGCAGGAGGCATCTCCACATGTGGGAGCAAGATGGCACTGGATCAGAGCAGAGTCCCCAGCGAGCCAGGAAGCCCGAGCCTTGGAAATGCTGGTGGCAGGGCCCATTCTTGGGCACACTGTCGGGAAGAAGCTCTGAGCAGGGAGGAACTTGGCAGAGCCCGACAGGGAGGCTCACCCAGGCCAACAGGGAGGTGGCCTGCCCGATTCCTCTAAGATCACGGATGTCAGTCTGAGAGAAAGCAGGTTCAGACTGAGGTGGGACCGGACCTGGTTACTTGGCCTTTTTTTTTTTAATCGCAAAACTTTCCCGAACACTTAACGTTCTGATGTGCTCACCTAAGAGGGGCAGTAACAGTGCGGCTCGGCCAGATCACCTGCTGGGCACGTTTGGTGCAGCGTGCGGTAGGCCTGGTGTTCTGCAGGAGGCTTGGAAAGAATGCCATTGGAAGTGTGTTCTCCTGCAGGTGCCGGGATACTCACTCCACCACGGCAGGCGCCTCGTTTGCTCTGTTCAGTGACAAGTGACCATACTGAGGACATACTGAGCAAATAAATGAATAAAAAAACGAGTGCAGGACACTCACGTTATCCGCTCCTCATGTGGTAAAGGCTCAGCCCCCACATGGCAATATTGGGAGGCGGTGGAAACTTTTAAGAGATGGGGCCAGCGGGGAGTCCTTAGGTCACTGCGAATGTGACAGGGATTGTGGGATCTGTCTCTTCCTCTTCTTCACTTTGGCTCCTGCCCATGAGGTGAGCAGGTTTTGCTTTACCACATGCCCTCTGCCACCATGTGCTGCCTCACCACAGGCCCGAAAGGAACAGGGCCAACGAACCATGGATCGGAAGTTCCCAAGCTGTAAGCCACGTGAACCTTTTCTCTTTTTAAGTTTATTTATCTCAGATGTTTGTTACAGTAATAGAAAGTGAACAACCTCCCAACTGCACTTCCGTCCGTCCTTCCCTTTCTTCTTCCCTTCCCTTCCCTTCCCTTCCCTTCCCTTCCCTTTCCTTCCCTTCCTCCTTTTAATTTTTCTGTCCTTCCAAGCACTTGGTCTGGTAGGCACTGTGCTAGGGACACAATGGTGAAACAAAGCAGGTTGACTGCAGAGTTATATTCCCCAACCCCTTAAATTTTTAAATTTTGAGACAGGGTCTTGTTAAGTTGCCAAGGTTGCCACCAACTTGGAATTCTCCTGCCTCCGCCTTCCTAGTCACTGGGATTACACCATGTGCCACCATGCCCACTGATTAATGAATTAATTATAATTTTTGACTGCAAGAGACTATTTTTGCCTCAGTAGCTGGAATCTTAAAAAATGAGTAGGAGTTAGCAGGGTGAGTGCCAGTGTGAAGGGACGGGAGCAAGGAACTTTCCAAAGAGAGCCAGAAGCATATGCAAAGGTCCGGGGGTACAAGGTGCTGGTGCTCTCTGGGGAAGAGAGAACAAAAGGATGGTGATATTCTCAAGTTGGAGCACAGGAAGTCTTGGAAATATTTTAAGCAATTGAGGGGACATGACTGTATTTGAGTTTGGAAACTATCCTCCTGGCTCCTGTGTAAGACATTCTTCCTCATAACTGCTCACAGAAAGTTTGACAAGGGACTGGTGGCTTATTCCTGGCAAATCAATTCATTTTGATAGACTTCAGTGTCCCCATTTATTTTTCTGTACTGAGGATTTAACCCAGGGGTGCTTTAGTACTGAGCTGCATTCCCAGTCCTTT
The DNA here is from genome assembly GCA_020662805.1 of Glaucomys volans. Taxonomy (NCBI): domain Eukaryota; kingdom Metazoa; phylum Chordata; class Mammalia; order Rodentia; family Sciuridae; genus Glaucomys; species Glaucomys volans. The sequence goes on from JAJEJO010000542.1 coordinate 95,694, forward strand.
TTTCCTTTTGAGACAGAGTCTCGCTAAGTTGCTGAGGGTATACCTAACTTGCTGAGGCTGGCCTCAAATTCATGATCCTCCTGTCTCAGCCTCCCAAGTCTTTGGGATTAAAGGCCACCATGCCAGGCCTGTTTCTCCATCTTGATGATGAATTTGGATTTAGTGACTGATACTTTCCATCTAGCTGGGTGCTCTTTCAGCTCTTTTCTCTCTGTGCTCTCAAAATGACACCTGGTCCTGGGGAGAAGAATTTTTTTGTATTTTTCAATTCTTCTCTTAAGCATTTAACATGAACGCTTGGAAATGAGTCTCTGTGTGCACAAGGACCCACATCTGAAAACACCTAGAAAGATATAGCTGTGTTATACTGCTCCTCCCTTCCCTGGGAAGGGAGTGTATCTGTTATACCTAAGTAATATCCTGCAGAGGTTCTATCACCAGCACCGACCTTCAGGAAACAACTGTATGTGGACAAAGCAGAGGGGAGGAAGATGTTCATTTCAGTATTGCTTATACACAGTGAGAAAGTGGGAAGACTTGGTAACACTGAAATTCATAGCATTCAACAATAAGTAGCCACTAAAAGCATTCAACGGAGCCTCTGTAACAGAATGGAAAATCTCTAGAACATTCTGATGGGTGTAAAAACAAGTCCCGGAACAATATAAAGTCTGAAAGAAGCATGGGAATGCTGTGAGTATCTCTGAAAAGAACACACCCATGCAAGGAAGAAAGATTTGAAGGGGAAACACTTACCTGATTACAATGGTTGCCTCTGAATTAGGGTGACATTGTAAGGGGGGACCCTTGCCTTCTCAGTAATACTCCTGTTTTTAAAAGGAAGAATGCTTTATATACTTCTTATATGAATCAAAAGTAATTAAAAATAAGATATTGGGACCCTTGAAGCAATTCAGGAAAATATTAACCAGGATTACTGCTGAGGGGGGGAGGGGCTTCCCATCTTTTTTTTTTTTCTGTATTTGATAGACTTCACATTTTTCATAATGAAAATGTATTTTTATATTCGTGGTGCAATAAGAAAGGAGAAAAAGGAAGTAGTTCTTCCAATTTAGCTCCTCTCCAAATGAGCTCAGCTGCTGGGAGCACTCAGGGGAACTGAGGCTCAGAGATTCATGTGACCGGCAGGAGTGTGCGGTGAGTCAGGGAGTGAGGGAAGACGAGGCCATCCACAGTGCCTGCCGGCGTCACGTGACGCCAGAGGACAGCACACTGGCTTGTTTTGCAACCTAGGCAGGTCCTTAAACCACAGGGCTGCTGGCTGGCCCCATGCGGCTGGGGGAGATGGTGCCAACCCTCTTCTCTCGAATGAGTCATGCCTCTTCCCGCAAAGCTGGGGAGGATGTGGAGAAGTTGGTCTCTGGGGCAAAGAGGTGCAGTCACTGCTCAGAGGTCCTGCCAAGCAGGGTGCCCTGGGGGCTGAAGGGCCACAGAGGTGCTGGGGGAAGTCGCCAGGTGGGGGTACCTGCTCTAGTGTATAGTCACACAACCTGGGGCATCTGCTTCAGACCACTGCAGTCAGCGCCTGTGTGGGGCGACACTAGGGGGTGGGCTTGGGGGATTCCATCAAGTACTGAGTGCCTGTTATGATACAGTGCTCATGTGTCATTATTACCTGCAAGACACTGATTGCTGCCCCCATTTTACAGATGATGAAACTGAGCCTCAGTGGAGGTAAGTGACTGGTCCAAGTTCTAAGGTCCAAACTAGGAAAGGCAGAGAGAGAATTTGAAACCAGCTGGAGCAAAATCCAAAGCTACCCTGGGCTCTGGTTGCTTTCTTTGATCAGAAAGTCTGTGCTCACCGGTGAGTGCCTTGGAGACCACTTCTCCTGGGCCCCACTCTCAGACTCGCTGGTGGAGAGGGAGAAGAGAGGGAAGAGAAGTGAGAGGTCCTCAGGATGGCAGCCATGACGACAGATACCATCTCTCTGCCAAGTACCAGACTGCGTGCTTCGTGGCTGGATGCTTGTCAGTCCTCTCTACCACTGGTGAGACCATTGTCCCTATTCTGCAGATGGGCAAACTGAGACATGGAGATCAATGACTATCTAACCACATAACCAGCAAGAAGAGGCAGCATTCAGAACCTGGTCCATGTGGTAGTCATCAGCCCTTTCAGTCTTCCCTGTGAGACCAGTGCTTGGTCCTCCTCCCCTCTTCAGCCTGACTCTCCTCCAGGAGGCAGTTCTTATTCAGCCTCAGCACCCCCTGGGTTTCTCAGCTCCTCCCCAGAAGCTTCTCACCAATGTCCCCATGGCTCACTCACCATGTGAATCTTTACTGAAATCCTTCACTCATCCATGCAGGGGACTGTGAGGTCCTTTAGCGGAGGGATTGTATCACGTTCATCAATTATTTTTAAAATTTTCCGATCATGATTGTCCATCCAGAAGCTAATGCAATGGTTACCTCATAGCTTTAAAATAGACCCGGAGCTCTGGATTTGAATCCCAGCTGGGCCAGGCGATGTTGGGCAGTTACTTTTCTTCTTTCAGCTCCATCTGTGAAATGGAAACCCTAATGTCCACTCTTCAGTCCTTGGAACGATGAGTGAAATATTTATGTGAAGTGCTTAGCACGGTGCCTGAGGCACACGGGGCACATCAATGCCATTAGCCCTCTGGCCTTGCCCAGTCATGGATCCGGAGGTGACTGGCTGGGGAAGATGGCTGCCCCTACGCCATTGGAAGGACCCCATTCACAGGTTTGGGTGCTGCCCACAACTGGCATCCCCTGTATTGATCAGAGGTGGCGATTAACACCCATATTCAGACAGATCGAGATGAACCAATCTATAAACGCAACTTCAGGTGTGAAGTAAAAGAAAGAGGAGACAAACTTTTTAAAAATGTAAAAGGAATGTTAATTCTTAATTCTGACCTAGGAGATTAAAATGGATCACATCAGTCATCAGAAAAAAAGAAAAGCTTTTTTTTTTTTTTTTTTTTTTCTGATTTCAGTGCTGATGAAATTGGATGGAACATCACACATGCAAACACTACCTAGGACTATCGAAAGCCTTAGGATCTCTCAGGATACTATGATCATCCTCTGTCACACTCTGATATTGATCCTGAGAAAATATTCTTGAAGAGAGGATTAAGTACAAGATGTTTATGACATCGTTGTCTGGAACAGCAAAAACCTGATCCTCCTTGAGGGCCCATTGATAGGGGAGTGGCAGGACAAATCATGGCACATTAATGCAGTCGCCTTCATTGTCCCTGGCAGAGACCTTACACACACACAGGATGCCTGGAAAGCAGAACCTGAGCAGGACTTTACCCCGTGAATATAGTTCGGTTAAATATGTGCAAGGACAAATGTGGGCATGGCAGGAGGGTCAAAGGCAGAACTGCAGGGTTACAGCTGGTGGGTGGGGGGCCCTGTGGGTTGCATTGAATGCTCTTTGGATTGAGTCACTTGGTAATCCCATAAGTGACCTGGAGAGGCCCTAACTTTGGGATTTCCAGCCAAGAACCTGGCCCACCAGGCCGTCCAGCCCCTGCATGGCTTGCAGCCGGGCCTCATCAGGAATTTCTCAGATACAGCTTCCATGGCGGCCCCAAGAGAGAAATACACGCAGATGCCTCTTGTCTGTCATCAGGAGGCCAGATGACCTTCACCTCAGGAGGTTGAAGCCCTCTGATCTTGACTGGAAGGTTCCTCAGGAGTGTTCTGCGAAGCTGGTCAGCAGGAGCTGAGTGTGCTCCATGACGCTGGAGAGTGCTCCCTCTGCAGGGGGTGGGGCTGCCTCAGGCCTAATGCGGCCTAATGAGGCTGACAAGAGCCCCATTCAGTTAGAAGGTTTGACTGCATGTGACAATCATGCATTTGGGCCCACAGGGCCATTTCCAGCTTTAGACAAAGCAAAGGCATGAATGGAACCATTTCTGTCTGAAAAGGACTCCAAAGGGGACTTTACAACAAGACAGAAGATGTCCAGTCCCCAAGTCACCATGTCCCCAGGACCCTCATCACTCTGGCTGGAGCCCTTTCCTTGGAGTTCCTGCGCTCTGTTCCCACTCTGCCTCCATCCCAGGGGGCCCCGCCTTTGCCCAGCTGCTGAGAACAGCTTTGCCAGTTAACACCCAACCCTGCCCCCAAAATCACACCCTGACAACTTGGATAACTCGAGTTGCCAAAGATTGGGCTCAATCATGATTCCGGCTTCGCTGCCGTTCCTTCATTCCTTCATTTGTTTTTTCATCTGCTTCTCAGTTCTGAAGCGCCACTTATTCTATGCCAGACATTGTTCTAGGCCCCGGGGATATGGCAGGACCATGGTGGGTCCAAGTGGAAAATAAAAAGCCAAGAGAATAACACATTTTCCTAAGTTCTATAAAAGGGATCAACTGGGTGTTCTGCTGCAGAACAATGGGTAGGGGTGAGGGGCAGACCTTTGTTCCATTGGGGTGGCCGGAGGAGACCTTTCTGAGAAATGCCCATTCAGCAAAGTCCAGAAAGAGGAGATAAAGCCCTGATGTAAGGAGCTGGGGAAGAGGCCAGCGGGCTGCAGGGGCCAGACGGAGGCCCTGTCTTCTCTCATTCTTGCTCTCCTCTCTCTGACCCCTGCTCTCTCTCTTTCTCTCTTTAGCTGATCCTTTGTACTCCATGGTATTTTGGCTTCTGGTTTCCTTGGTCTGCATCTGGCCCCGTCTCTGTCTCTCTCTGTCTCTTCTCTTTACCTTCCTGCCTCTTTCTGTCTCCCTAGCTAAGTCACTTTTTTTCAACCTGTCCCTTAATGTCCCCTGCTGTTTCCTTTGTGCTTGTCACTTTCTTCCTCTCCCTCTCCCTGTTATTTCTCTGGCTCCACCTAGCTGGCTCCAGCTCTCTCCCACTCTTTCCACTCCTCTGCCCGATGTCTCCTCCATTCCCAAGCCCAGGCCGCTGGGAAGCCCATCTGACTGATATTGCTACTGACAGCTAAAGCCTTTAAATCATTCCCACGGCACATCTCTGGGAGGTGGTAAGCCGGCAGTGTTTTGTCTGTACCCTAGAAAGACAGGGGTTTTTAAACAAATATATACATTCTCAGAAATCCAAGCGATTGTATTTCTCCATTGATCCATTATGACGTTGAGGAAGTAGAAAGCTTGCCCGGTGCCTCTGGGGGGACTGCAGAGTGAGCAGGCGGCGCTGAGCGAGGAGGGAGGAGGGAGTGGAAATTGGCCCAGTGGGGCCCTGGACAGAGTCTGGGCTCCAAGGACCTGAACAAAGTTGCTTATTTGTAGAAGGGAGAGAGAGTCCTTCCTGTTGGGGGAAATCAGAAAAGGCACCATGATGTCAAGTGTCAGCTCCTTTGTAAAGCCTTCCGGATCACCTCCCCCAGCCCTAAAGAGAAGTGACAGCTCGTTCCCCTGTCTTCACCTTGCTGCATGAGAGTGTCCGATGACCCAGGGGTGCTCAGTTTTACCATCCCAAGGCCTCTGTCCTGTCAGGCTGAGCCAGTTTCCTAAAATGCTCATGATTGAGCATTGGTTGGTAGGTGACTTTGGGACAGTGCCTCAGTTTCCTCTTTTCTAAAATAAGGGTGTCTGAAGCAGGGCAGGTAAAGTGCTTGGAAACTAATCGATGCTCGTAATGTGCTACTGTTGATAATCACTGTTGTTCATAATTGTCACTGTTATCGTCACTGCATCATCCTCATCATCAAATTCTCAGGCTTGGGAGTCGTATAGTTAATTGGACATGGAATCCTAGTTGTCTGAGTTAGGAATGAATAGAAAATGAAGAGTTTCGGTGCAAAAGGCTTGTGATCACCCATGTGGACTTGTACAATACCCAAATGTGTCCTCTCACACCCTTGACCTTTATGCTGAGAGATTTGAAGAACTTGGGTGCTGTGGGCATGGTAAATGTTCAGGGAGTGACATTTATCCTCCTCCTCCTCACTTTCTGCTCTGTCTGCAAAGTTCTCCTCTGTCACCAAGCTCCAGGCTGGCTCAGTTGCTCCCAGTGGAGTCCTCCTGACTGGGGATCCTCCAAGGCCTTTGGGAAGAGTATCTAATCCCTCTTCATGTCGTTCGACCTGCATAGCAAGGGCTCAACCTGAGCATTGGCTACAGGGTTTTAGGATGCTCAGCTGACTTGGTTCCAGAACTTTTTTACCATTTTTCTCTGACCATTAGGTTCCTCAAGTGTAAAATAGGAACATCATATACTTATAGCTACCATGCTTAACGTCCCCACCAAATCTTGTGTTGAAATTTAATCCCCATTTTGAAGTGTTACAAGGGAGGGAACTTAATTCTCGATGGTATCAGGAGGGCTGACCTTTGGTAGGTAATCAAGGTTAAATGAGGTCATAAGGGTGGGGCTCTAGACCAATGGGACTGTGGTTTTATAAGCAGAGGAAAGACCTGAACTCAGATGTTGCCTTGTGTGTGATGCCCTGTGCTGTTGGAACTTTAGAGTCCCCACCAGCCAGGACTTCAACAGATGTAGCCGCTTGATCTTGAACTTCCCCATCTTTAAAACTGTGAGCTGAATAAATCTTAATCTGTATTCTTTATAAATTAGTTCATGGTATTTAACTCTAGCAACAGAAAGTGAAGTAAAATAGAGCTTAAAGGTGAGGATTAAAGGAATTAATGCGTTCTCTGTCCTTACCCTAATGCGAACTACTCAAGGGCAAAAGTGATGTCTGATTCATGTTGAACTTCTACAGCTGTGCTGACCAATATGGTAGCCACAAGCCGCACATGGCTATTAAGCCTTTGAAACATGGCTAGTCAGAACTGAGCTGAGCTGCAAGTGTAAAATATACACTGGATTTCAAAAAGAATGCAAAATAGCAAAATATTCTTTCTATTGATTGCACATTGCAATGATGATATTTTGGATGTGTTGAGTTAAATAAAACCAAGGGGAAATTATATGTTAAATAGTATTTATATTAAAGTAAATGAATGAAATATATTAAATACACTGTGTAATAATAATAAGTATTAAACAATATGATTATTATTTAAATTTATTTTACTTGTTTCTTTTTCTTTAATGTGGTCAATAGAAAACTTAAAATCCCACATGTGGTTCACATCACAGTTCTACTGAAGGGTGCTGCCTTAAAACACAGGGAGGAATCTGCTTTGCGCAAGTTGGCAATAGATGGATGGGAGGGATGAAGAAATGGGTGGGAGAAAGAAAAATAAAATAAGTGCATGGCTGGATAAATGAATTAATAAGTAGAAGGATGAATGGACGTGGCCACCAGAGAGATGAATGGACAGAAATATAGAAAGATGGAATAAAAGTGGCTAGAAATAAAAATGATAAATCAATGGATAGATAAATTACTACAAAGATTAAATAAGTAAGTGTCTAAGTAGCAAATAAATACACAAAGAAAGGAAGAACAGATGTCCTGGGAAACCAGGACTTGACTTTGATAAGAAGGTTTCCTTCTCTCCCTGAGCACTTGGAGTCTAAGCATTTGACCAAGAAAAAAGATCTACCCTTGCTCTTGGGGAATTTATTATTTTAATTGTTAGCCTTCATCAGAGGTTATTGGAATTTTTTTCCCCTTGGACAGTTTATCACTTGTAAATTATTTGTCACATCCTTGCAATTCTATCCAGATCCTTAACTTTCTAATCATGCATCTTTTATGGGGTCTCCCTTAAAGAAGCACTATAATTACGTGCCAAGGGTCCCAGTAAATTTTATCAGGCCATAAAATATTATACTTTAATTATTTGGAAAGGGAAGAGAGGCAAATGCTCCTTGTGTAAGGCTGGGGATCAATACTTCAGGGCTCTGGGTGGCTCAGGCAGGCTCAGAGGTCCTCCCTCCGGCTCCCTCTGAGAGGGCCCTTGGGTCCTGCCCCAGGTGCTCTCTGCATACCGCAGTGGGCTCAGGTACTGCTGCATCTTTCCTGCCTGTCCGAGGGACCCTGGGCCTTGCTATTCTCCTCCGTGTATATTCTTTAAACGATTTCTTTATGCACAGCAAATCTACAAGGTTTGGGGGAGAAGGCTGTCTTGTTTCACCGGTTTTTACAGGTGAGGAAACTTAGACCCCAAGAAGAATAGAGATGGGAATCTCATCAGCTCTCTTGATTCCATGGTGATGTTTTTTCTCCTTTTCTTTCTCCTGCCAGGCCACAACTGATATAATGGATGCAAATCAGAGAACATATATGGGCTCAGAGGGTTGAGCACATTTCATTCTCAAGGGTTTGATAGTCTAAATTCTTTGTCGTGGTGGCCAAAGTGCTTTGCAGGAAGCGTTCAGTCTGTTTGTTTATTCTTGCTAGAGTGTAATAAACAAGACAGACAGGCTCATCCTTCTCTGGGGCTCAGGTCCCTTGGGGAGATAGGCATCCATCGGATCTTTCCATACACCATGGAAACTGGAAATTGTACATCTATTAACTGCTAGGAATGAGGGTCAATGGGGCTTCGAAAGCTTAAAAATGGGGGGTTTTAATGAGTTGGGAAGGTCTTGGAGGACTGTCCTGTAAGTGATCTAAAACCTGAAGAGTAAGTAGGAATTAGTTAGGAGGGAACAGTATGCTAGCAGAGGGACGGCATATGCAAAGAGCTTGTGGTAGGAAGTTTGGGAAGAAAATGCAGGGTGGCTGAGTGGAATCATCCATGAGGGACAGAGCCACGGGGCCAGGTTGAAGACCTGATTTTTATCTTAAGAACACTGACTTTTCAGACCAAGATTCCAGTGTGAAAAAAAGGCATTTTCAAGGTGGTATAGTCCAGGTAACCCTCAGTGTGGGAGAAGGGATGGGGACTTGGAGGGAGGTCAGGAGACTCCTCTAAGACAGGGGCAAACTCAAGGAGAGGAAGATGGGGAGGATTACTAATCCCCACTCACCCTTCTGGTCTTGGCTTCTATGTCATTTCCTTGGGGAGCCCTTCATTGACCCCCAGTTGGACCAGCACCCCTCCATCGTGGCTCCCCACCCTTCACTTCCTTTTTCGCAACACACAACACTATTCCTGCCACGTCTTACTCAATGGTCTCCTCCCTGGGCTGGCTGTGGGCCCCACTGAGAACCCTGATCACTGCTAGTGGCTCCGCTGCTGGCCCAGGACCCTGCACCTGGTGGGTGAAGGAGACCGAGGGCTGAGTGGACTGGCAAATGAGCTGGGCGCCCACGAGAGGTGGAATCTGCTGGGAAGGGTGGTCTGTAGGCTCTCCTCCTCATTGCCCCTCCTGCTCTCTCTCTCTCTCTCTCCTCCCCTCCCCTCCCTTATTCACTTCTCTTTTTCGCCCTGACACTGAACTCTTCCACACTCCCTGCTCGGGGACTCTCATGTGGAAGGGTTGATGGACACATGAGAACATCTCTGGGCCTGGAATCCAAGGCGTCCGTTTCCCTGGGAAGGGAAGCACGTGTGTCCAGTGCTCAGATGGAGCCCCTTGACTCAGGAGGTAAGAGGACTCACTTGGCCACTGCACAGAAAGAAGATGACAGAGCGCTTTTCGAAAGTCCTCCCTGTCATCCTCTCAGGGTGACTCATCCTGTCCCTAGGCTTGCTGCTGATTAGTTCAGGGCGAACACTTTTTGGTGAACCCTGGGGTCACTGGGCTGGTGAAATCCCTAGCAGATTTTTCTTCCTATAGAAAGTCGTATTTGTATGAATACGACGGGTGCTGCCGGCAGCAGCTAACACTTATGCTGGGGACTTTCCTAATCCTTTACATCAGGGGGCTGCCAGTCTAATTGTTTTTTTATAAATAAAGTTTTATTGGAATATAGGCGTGTCAGTGTGTTCGTATGTGTCCTCGTTGGGTTTCTTGCTACCATGGATGACAGAGTTGAGAGGAGTGACACAAATGACAAGACCCTCAAAGCCTAAGATATTTGCTGGCTGGCCCCCCAGAAATGGGCTTGCTAATTTCCGCTTGATATTTATCATTGCATCACAATGACTTATGTGAAATGATGCCATTTCATGGATCATGAAACCAAGGCTCGGAGAGGAGGATTTCCTTGCAGATTCACTTACTCAAACCTCTTAGAGAGTGGATCTTCAAAACTTGGGATCTTTCAGTGTGTGTCCCTAGACGTGCCAGTGCAGGAGATGGGTCCTCACTGGTTTTAGAACTGGACAAGAGGAATGCTCCAGCAGCTTCTTCTTTTGGGGCACATGCTCTGATGATCTGTCATTACATAAGGATACCCTCTAATGGGTAACCGAAAACAACATTGGTCCTTTACTCTGCTTCCCAATCTGCTGTTTGAGTGGAGTTTGGAAGGGACACACAGCATTAATATGTGCAGCTCCATTGGGACTGAGGCTATGCTCCCAGGATGATCCCCTTGCATGCCTGCCATGTGGGTTCTGGCTCTTGGTTCCCCTCCACAGGACTCTTGGACTTTCTTATGGGACAGTGGCTGAGTTCCAAGAAGAAGCATCCCAAAAGGCAGGAAGCATAATTTGCAACTTCTTAAGACTTGGGCCTGGAACTTGCATAGGGCCACTTTTGCTATGTGCTATTTGTCAAGGTCCCATAAACCTGCCTTGATTCCAGGCAGGGGACAGAGACTCCACTTTCAGTTGGAAGAGTGTCAAAGAATTTTAGGGCTATGTCTCTAGAACCACATAGCAAATGTTGATGGTCATCTCAGGGGTCCAGTGGGACATCAGTTTGATCCAGCATACCCGAAAGTTTCTCGTGCAAACTAGGAGACACTGTAAGAATGAAGAGTGCTATAAATACCAGACAGTGAGTACAAAACCAAACAGTCCCAGGCAAATCTAGCATGCAGTCACCCTGTCCCTGGAGGCAATATTTAGTGCCTTTTGATGTCTCCAAGTCATCTTCAAAAGGTCGAATTAGGACCACAGTGTTCCTTTTAAGTATGGAATCTACTTAGGAAAATCTTGATAGGTTGTTTAAAAAATAAAGAATAATGTTTTCCCCCTCTGGATATGAACTTTTCAGTTATCTGAAAACTCATTTAAATAGAACTACTTCCTCCGTCAGTCTTCCAAGTAACTGTGCATCCCTCATGAACTCTACCACTGTCAGACAGAGTACCCACCTGTGATCCTGGCTGTGGCCGTCCTGGTGCCCTGATGGCTGACTGCTCGTCTCTGTGACAGATTCTGAGAAAGCAGAAATGGATAACACATAGCCCAGAACTTTGGGTATCTATGACTTACTGGGTAAGACAGTCTAGCCATCAGGCACAGCGGGGTGATAAGAGCCACCATAGAAGCAAAAACCAAGTATTGTAGGAGTCATAAAAATAGAAAAATGGGGAAAAAATCCAAGATTTCACATGGAGGTGACATTGATTTATTTTCTGATGACCTAGTGTGTCTCAGGCACCTTGCCAAACATTTTGTATGTAGTATTTCTTTCAATATTTAGAAAACCCCTTTCTAGGTCAACATGATTACTATCCCTCTTTTACACATGAGGGTGCTGGGGTTTAAGTTCTGACAAGTAGTGAGTAGCAGGAGGAGAACAGGTGCTGGGACTGAGTGAGGGAGGGTGAGTGGACATTTTCTAGCAGGCATGAGGCTTCTGAATGTTGAAGAAAGGAAGAGACCACAATCTTAGATTTAGCCAACATGAGTCATCCTAAGCTTGGGACACCTTCTATTCTAAGAGTGACCCAGGGACCAGAAGCTTCACCCAAGAGTTGCTCAGAAAGGCAGCATTAGGCTTCATCCCAGACCTGTGGACTCTGAATCTGCATTTTGAGAAGTTCCCCATGAGCTTGCATGTTCTTCTGCACATGCAAATTTGGGAAGCGCTGTTCTAGCCCACCACAGTCCACAAAGTTTGTAACTTTATATTTGCTCCCTTTCAGAACCTTCCGTTGATAGTTTCCAGTTTTTCAAATCTGAGCAGTGGCTCGCAAAGAATTTGAGGGAAGGTCAGAGATCAATAACATCAATAACATAGATGCATCTATTCTTCTTGTCATTCAAATGACACTTTGCAGATGAACCAATCCCAGCCTTGATTCTAGCCCACCCCTGCACAAACTCTAAGAAAATCAGTTCAATGGCATGATTTTCTGGGCCACTGGCAGGCACCGTGGCTCACTGGGTTCTCATATCATGAGTCCACTGTGTGATAGGCTGGGCATCAGTCCCTGGGCAAGGGGGCAGGAGGTGCAAAAGCAAACACATCTCATCCTGTCCTGGACTACTAAGACTGAATGGTAGGACCTTCTCTGGCTGCAGTTGAGGGTCTGGAGTCTGAACTTGATTCCTTTGTCAATCTTTCCTTGGAGATACTCTGAGGCAGGAATGGGGATAGATTGTGGCAATGGCAGAATCCAGAAGGCTCAGTTTGCAGAGATGTTGGCTCTTGCAATTCCCTCCTGGCCCTTGGGAAGCTTCAACTAGTTCCTGAGGTCAGAAGTGGTGATGCTGATTAGAAATGCAGCTGTCTGGACGTTCCTTCCATCTTTCCTTCTTCCTTTAGGAAGCCATGCCGTACGTGTCTCTTCTTGCATGCCAGCTTGTGTTGGCCACTGGGATGAGAAGGGCAGAGCTGGTGGGGCAAGAGAGAAACTGTGACAAGGTCTCAGAGATAAAAGTGGCAGGTGCTGGGGACACAAGGCAGGGATCCTTAGGGAAGATGGTGCTGCCATTTGCTGACTTCATGTCCCTGACCAAGTGTCACAGCCTCCATAGCCTCTTGGATACTGCAAGTCCTAGCCTATAACACAGGTCACGTTAATTTCCCTGTTTTGGAGCTTGGGCGAGGGTACGAGGAAATGCCCAGCCAAGGATGTGGCTTGTGGTAGGCATTCACAGAATCCTGCCCCCTAACTTCAGACTCCAAGTTGTGCCAGGGGTGATCAACCACAGGGATTGGTTTCATTTCACAAACCTCACTTGCATAGGGCCCCTCCCCATCTGGTAGGGAAGTGACTGTCCTCACGTGCCCGAGAAGATGCATGTGATGATGGTGTGCCCCAAGCTACCAACGGGATCTGTCAAAACTTGTGATTCCCTTATTGCTACAGAGGAATGAAAGGGGTAGGGAATAGGTCTCTCCCTCTTGCCTGGACTTTGGGTTAAGCTTTGTGGTCTAGGGCCATTTTTATAAGATGCACTTCAGGTGATTCTGCTATTTACCCTGAAAGCCTTTCTTGCTTCATTTCCTTTTGGATTCCTCCTCCCTTTTTAAAAAATAACATCCTTCTACGCACTATCTGTGCACTTTCTTGAACCTTCTCCCACAGAAGGGCACCCTTGAAAACAGCATGGGTCTAGGCCCCAGCAAGCTTGGGAAGAGGGCTGGTTCCCTCCAGCAGGGGCACTGAAAGCACGAGGCAGGGCCTCCAGGACAGCTCCAAGGGCTAAGGCTCTGGAAGCTCCAGAGACTAGGAATAAATAGAACATAACATCAACAGAAATTTTAGGTCCGTGAGAGGAGGTGAGCAGGAGCCATTCCTCCTTCCCTAGGTCAGGCACTACCCATCTCCTGAGAATCTGCTTCTCCTGACATCCCTAAGGCCTCTGGTCTTAGCAGAGGTGAAGAGCAGCCTGTTTCCTGCAGCGAGGATTCTGGAGTCTTTTGAAGGCAGTGTGAGAGGTGTGTCCTGCTCAGCCTCTCCTCTCAGTTGCATCTGGGTTGATCCTGCCATGAATTCTCAGGTGCTTCCACGCATGCACACTCTCTTGCACACCCACAGTGTGTGCATATTTATTTCCACACCCCCGTATTTGTGCTCCAAGTGTTTTGGCTTCACACAGCCCACAGGTCCAGACACCTGCACTGTGTGGTTCATGCCCCTCCCCGAGCATGTCTGCCCGGCTGCTCCATTAGGGAGCTTACTGCCTGAGCTCCCAGGTGTTCACAGGCCTGACGTTGGCAGTGACCGAATGGGCCTTGTGGTGACATGTCCATAAAACCTCATAAATCATCTCTATACCACGTCGAATGCACACTTTTATTTTCCTCAATAAATATACACATTCTTATTTCCTAACAGCTCCAGCCTTGGCTGAGCGCCCAGCCAAGGGTCTCCTTGCTGTGCATTTGGCCAGAATGTAATATGGACAGGAATGGGGACTATTCTGTTGGTTGGTTGAGGCCAAGACATCCTTGGGGACCTGGGCTAATGCAGGCCTGATTTGGATGGGATGTGAGCATTCATCTTGTCCCGATACAAATTATACCTCTCCCCTGAAAGCTATTCATCCTTTCCACTGTCAACTTATTCAAACTCTTCTACTGGGGTTTTAGGCAAGGGCTGCTCATAAGCCCATTTTTCAGAATTGAAAATTGAGGATTAAAATAATGAAGTGACATTCAAGGGAGGGGATTGGGGACTTGCTTTTAAAATGATGCTCCAGGTCATTCTGCTGCAGGGGGTTCATGGTCCCGCTTTGAGAAAGAAGGTATGTTGTGGTTATGACTTGGGCCTCAGGGCATCAACTATATTTTTTTCTCTTTCAAAAATACCATGGAAATAATAACTGAAGTGAGCATGAGCCTAAGGACAGACATTTGGTATATAGAGGGTTGGTGGACTTTCAAGCTCTGAGAAATTTAGAGTTGACCCTCCAGAGAGGCTGGGTGAAGGCTGGTAGAGTCTGGGCCAGCTGCCATCTTCCAAAGCCAGTGTAGTTCATCCCTACTTCTGGCTTTGTTATAATTTTGAGGCCTAGCCACCTGTCTCTCTTTTAAAAATAATAACATTACCTTGCATGTTGATGTAGCTTTGACCCTTAAAAAATTCTTCCACAAATATCATCCAGTGCCCACAATAGTTCTCAGTAGTGGGCTGTTCTCCATCTGTGGGCAGCAGAACTGTTAAAATGTAGTGTCACCTCTAGTAAGTAGTAGGCTGGACTCTGAGCCCAGTTCTCCACCCTCTGGTGGAGTTTGTTTTGTGCTGCACAATACTGTCTGAATACTAGCTACCATCAACCTGAGTTGGAGGGCTCTGGGCTCCAAGAGATCAGTGCAATATATATTAGGAATTACAGGGCTGCCACGAGTGCCCTTGCTATGAGATTTAATAGAAGGGAGAGAAGGCAGGAAAAAGGGACACAAGGGTGGGGACAGGGATGGCAGGTTCTCTCATTTTGTACTGCCCTAGTTTGGACTATCAAATAACACTAAGTAGGTACTGTATTAGTCAGCTTTTCATCACTATGACAAATACCTGAGAAAAACAACTCAAAGAAGGAAAATAATTACTTTGGCTGATGGTTTTAGAGGTCTCAGTCCGTGGTTGGCTGGTTCCATTGTTTTTGGGCCTTGGTGAGGCAGAACATCATGGCGGAAGCAGGAAGCAGAGCCAAGTTGCTCACCTTGTGGCAGCTGGGAAGGAGAGAGAGAGAAAGAGAAAGAGGCCAGGGACAAAGTGTACCCTTTCAGGGCTCACTTCCCCGTGACCTATTTCCCAGACTCTACCTCCTGCACTTTCCACCATGCCCCCATAATGCCATCAAATTATTAATCCATCAATGGATTAATCCATTGATAAGACCAGAACTCTCAAGATCCAATATGTCCTAAAAGTCCACCTCTGAGCCCTGCTGCACTGGGGAGAAAACCTTGTACACATGAACCTTTGGGAGACATTTCATATCCAAACTCTAACAGATCCCATGTCAGAGGTAGACGGTGAAATGTAAGACAAAGGCCTCTTTTCTGAGGCCTTTCAAGTTAAAAACTGGATCAGAAAGAAGAGAGGGAAGTATAGAATTCTCATCTTTTCTTTGATTTGATATTCTGGGAATCCCATTACGAAGGAGCCACAAATATAGTTTATGAAGGTTGCAGAGAAATGAGGTGCCTGGTCACAGGACAGCTTCATGAGCGCTGATGATCTTGTCTCTCTCTGGGTCCACTCCATGCATATTATGCCACCAATGAGTGGGATGGGACAAGGAAGTTCCTAAGGAATGAGCTCAGTGGGATGACTGAGCAGATGCACATGGCTGACCACTTACGATTTTTGTGTTCATCTGAGATGGTTCCAGAATATAGAGACAATGATATTATCCTGGCTGCTGACCCACCCTGCACAGTCATAGACTCTGGGTACTTCAGTCTGTCCTGTGCTGGAGCTTCCCGATTCCTCATAGCTGTGACCCCTACTTCCTGCTCTGAGTTTGGGGCTCACAGTACAATGAAGTGGAACCCATGAGTCCCTTGAAGCCTCCTCTGCTGGTCTGTGTCTCATCAACCAACTGGCCTGGTGGCAGGGATGGAGGCTTTACATAGGCCTAACGACTTGGACTTTCACTCCTGGAGAATCATCTGGCTCCTGCGACTGCTCAGAGTTCCATCTGCCAATAGGAGTGACCAACTCTGAGCCTCAAAATGGCACCATTCCACATGGCGCAGTGACCACATGGAATGAATCACTGCGGTCACGGAAGGGGCAATGCTTTCTTCTCATTGGGGTAGACACTCGCTGTGGATGTACATTTGCCTTCTCTGTTCTCATTGCTCCTGCCAGAACCATCATGGATTTGCTGACAGTGAGCAACACTTTCAGTGTCCCATGTACCATCACTTCTGAACAAGGAACTCGTATTGACAGCAAGTGAAGATCAGTAATGGGTTAATGCCTCTTAAATCCCCTGGCCTTTTATAATTATCCTACAGCTGGCCTTGTATTATCATTCTAATGCAGTTGGCCTGATAGGAATCTGGAATAAGCCTTTCAAAGATGTAATGGCCCTAGCTGGATGGTACTACTTTGTGGGGTTGGGCAGTATCCCTCATGCAGTAGAAAATCAATAAACAGGGACAGTTCTTGCCAAAGCCAAGTTTCCTAAGTCTGGGTGTAAGCGCCTTTGACTATTATCCCAATAATCTAAGGGAAAAAAATTGTACCTTCTCTTCCACTGTGGCTTTAAGCTCTTCTGATCCAGAAGATTTAGACTCCTAGGGACAAGTTCTCCCACCATGGGTACTGCATGGAAGTTGAGGCTGCCTCTTAGCCTCTTTGGAGTCCTCATGCCAATGAACCAACAAAGAAGGGAGATTCTGATGCTGGCTGGGCTGACAGGTCCTGAATATCAAGGAGAAAAAAGGTTGTTACTATGTAAGGACACTTAAGTGAATTACGTCTGGAATGTCAGGTATCCCTGGAGTACCCTAGTACTTCCAAATCTGTGATAAAAGTTGGAAAACTGCAATACTCCAATGCAGGCAGGACAGTGAATGGCCCAGGGAGCTTTGGGTCATCTCATCAGGTGAGGAACCATGATGAGCCAGGTTATTCACGTTGCTCACCAAAAAAGGGAGTATGGAACAGGAAGTAGAAATAATTATAACTACTAGTCACCGCCACATGACCATTTGCAGAGATGAGGACTATTCTAATTATGAGTATTTCTTTATTTAGTAGCAATTATGTTTGTATTAACCAAGTCTTTTCTTTTTTCCTAGTCCCATTCCTCTTCCATCTAATGCAGATGCATTAAGAGTAATAAACTTGTAACTCTGTATTTAATTTACAGAATGTCAAAGAGATAGTGTGACTGAGCTAGAAGATGAATGGACATCACCCAGAGATGGCAATGGAGATATAGAGGACCCACTGGCAGGGGTGAGCATGGAGAGACAGATGTGATCCCAGTTCCTTCCTCTCCCCTGCTTCATATCCATCTTGGCTTCTTGACTGCTAACTCTGCTGCCCTGTGGCAACTCCAGATCTGCCACCAGACACACACTCGACAGCCTCCTGGAGATGTTTACACCAGCTCCCATAATCATATAAGGTCCAATTCCTAGAATCAATTCCTCATTCCATACAGTTCATAGTGATCTGCTTCCTTGATTGACCGCCAACATATTCAGAAATTAGTTTATATTAGAGAAATATTTATTAAGTGTCCTTCACATGCCAAGCACCTTCTAGTGTTCTGGATTATATCAATGAACAGGAGAAACATACGTATTTATTTGGGACCTGCTCACACTAAAATAGTATTCTTTGTTATTTGAAATCAAACTCACCTGTCCCGCATTTTCCTTTGCTGCACCTGGCAATCCCATCCGTCATGGACTTCCATTTCTGGATTTGGGACTCACATTTGTTTATTACACCCCACTGGGAGCCCCTGCATCTCCCTGGCTTCAGTGCATTTGATGTGACTCCTGGTGAGGCCGCAGATCCTTCAACAAAGACACTTTTATTAGAAGTCCACGTTCTTCACTCTTTTCACCCCTTGGAAGCAAAGGTAAGTTTATTGCCCTGAAATAAGTGGTGCAAAGTGTGTCTTCTTCAGTTCTTACACCAGGCTTGTGAGGAACATATCGATTTTTATTTTACCAATGCAGAAAGTGATATTCAGAGAGGTTTAGTAACCTGCCCAAAGTCCCAGTGCTGAGAAGTAGAAGAACTAGGATTTAAATTCTGTCGATCTGACTTTGAGTGGGCTTTGTTTGCCTTATTCAGGCCAATAGGGAACTATGTCTTCAGCAAGGGGAAGCAGACCTTCATAGAATCAGCCTTTAGCAGTAGCCCCTCTACTTGGGTGTGTGGCACGGAGGCCCAGATGGGAGCTCAGAGCTGGGGGTAGGAATGATGAAGGCTGTGTAGTGGGACATTCTCCCCACCCACCAGGTAGGGACCTGGTTGGCTGAGCCTCACCCTGCAGCCTTGTCACCCAAGGATTCTCTGTGGTAGGAGGGAGGACTCTAGCTACGACTGAGACCTTGTATTCTAGAAATTGGGTCTCGGAGGCTTATAGGCTGGTTCTCTGCTAAAATAGAACATGTCACACGTCAATGTGTGACATTCAGTCTCAGGGAGCTCTGGGAGCAAGCTCTGGGTTGTAATGAGGGACCTGGGGTAACAGCTTAGCCTTTCCTTAGATCTTCTTTGACCTCCTCTTGGAAGAAGAGACAGATAGACAAACACACAGACAGACAGACACACACACACACATACACACACACTTGATATAATATTGCATATAGTATTTTGTATCATGATTTTTTTCACTTATATTTTAACTTTGCTGAAAGTTTTGAAAGATTATTCAAGATCATGATTTTTAATGATTAGCTAGTATAACTCCATGGACATACCATAATTTAATGATCCAGTCTCTTTACTATTGATTATGTAGGCTTTTTCTATTTGTTTTACTAATGTAGTGTTTTTATGAATTTCCTTGTGCAAAAATTGTTATGTGCCTCTAGGAATTAACTTTAGGTACTTTACTAGGAATAGACTTGCTAAGTTAAAGGATATGAATCACATTACCTATGTATACACACATATGTGTATATATCTATATATACATATATATAGATATGTGTATATATGTGTATATATCTATATATGTATATATATAGATAGCATTATATATATATATCGATAGCATTGAGTGTTATTGTTTTAATCTGTCAACTTGGTAAGCAAAATATTACATGCATGATAAAAATTCTTTGCTTAGTAGCAGTTCCATCATTTTAGTAGATTTATTACCATTTGTATTTACTTCCCTATTACTTTGTTTTGTTAGTCATTGTTTCATTGCTTTATAAGAATTCTTTGTCTTTTTACTCTTAGTCTTTGTAATACTCTCTGACCTTATTTTTCCCAAGTTGTCATTGACCTTTTAAATTTTATTCATTCAATAAAAAATATTTTGGAACTAAATGAAGAGCTGGGCTCTGGGCTATGCTGAATTACAGTAGTGAACATGACGAGTATGTTGCTTGTCATGGGGCTTGTGATCTGTCAGGGTAAGAGACACTGACTAATGACAAGGTTTAGAAGCTTTGTCTAGAGAGCAATTGGTCAATGAGGCAGGGTCAAATCTCTGGGAGAAGTGACATTTACCGAGAAAGCCAAATATTTTTGGCAAATGTGTTTTGTAATATTCTGAAAATTTACATTTTGACAGAGACAATCTTCTCTTTTATTTCCATGTTCTTAGAAAGTCTTTCTCTAATATTTACTGATTTTTTTCTATATCGTTCATCTGAATGATTACCTGCATGTGTGTAAAAATGTTTTCAGGGCTTTCTTAAAGTATAATGAGATTTTAAATTCATCTTACATTTATTAAAATGTAAGTTTTTAGTTAATTAATTATCCCAGTATTATTTCTAAAAGCATGTCTTCTTTCCCAATTTACTTATGATGATAATTTTATCACATATTAAGTTGTTTTGCCCTAGACATATTTTAGCTAGTCCATTTTGTTGAAGCACTGGTTAATAAGAACTCTTTCATGTCATTTTAATATATTGCTTTCTTATATGCGATAGTTGTTAGAAGTGAAAGTTACAAACCCATGTCTGCTTATTAACTTTTCTTTAACTGAAAAAAAACTTGGATTCTATCATATAATTACTCTTCAAAACAAATTTTAGAAATATTTTGTTCTGCTGCATTGTTTTGCAGAGAAAGAGTTAATATTATTTTAAATGTGTGATTTAGGAATTTCACATTTATTTATATATATTTGTATATGCATAAATATACACATATATTTATATTGATATTAGAAGTATGCATATACTTGAGATTCAAATGAATGTACTATTGCGTTTCAAAGAGACACAAAGGAAAATTGTTAAGTGGAAAAAATAATGCAAAGACAATTCATGTTATCATGGGGTAAAGTGTTTGTTTCTCTGTTATGCCATCTTCATTTATGTCTGGTGGAAGTGTGTTAGGGTTTGTTAATAAATGTCCTTCACATTTATTGATACTACTAGATTATTTATTTATTTGTTTTCAACATTTGGGATTGAACCTAGGGTTTCATGCAAGCAGTCTACCACTGAGCTACCTCCCAAGTGGTTTTTTTTTTTTTTTTAATTGAGATGGGTATTGCTAATTTACACAGACTGGCCTTGAACTTGGGATCCTGCTGCCTTAGCCTCCCAAGTTGCTGCACCATTCTGCTTTAAAATAGATATGAGGGATTATCATATACATTTTTAACAGCTGTAAAAGTGACATATTTCCATTTATTTTCTAATGTATTATATTATTATTATTATTTAATATTTTCTTTTAGTTATAGTTGGGCACAATACCTTTATTTTATTTTTATGTGGTGCTGAGGATCGAACCCAGGGCCTCACACATGCTAGGTGAGCGCTCTACCACTGAACCACAACCTAGCCCCCTGTATTATATTATAATAGTGCAAAAAGATATTTATTTCATATCAAACCCTTTTACTCCATATTAAAATTAATACATTTTTGTTTTTTTTTTGTCTAACATTATTTTGGGGTTTGAGGTAGGTCAATATCATGAGCACATAGTCATAATTTTGTTTTCTTTTTTGTAATAGTTATGCCTCATTTTTTCTTGTTTTATTGCATTGATTAGAGCAATTATTAGCAGTAAAATAGAGAATATTCTTATCTTGCTCTTACTTTTAATAGCAGTGCTGTTTGTACAGTGCTATTAAGCATAAAACTGACTATCATTTTTGAGATTGACATTTTAATCGTGCTGTATTAGGTCTGGATCTTCCCAGTCCTTTAATCTATTTTTTTAGAGTAAGAAATATTAAATTTACCAATTAATTCTTCATGTGGATCAAGATGATTGTGTTTTTATTTGAACTAATACATATAAGTACTTCCTAGCCTTAGATATTAACAGTTTATTAGCTGTTGTAAATAACTACATTTTTAGCATTTTAAGGAATCACATTTGTGGATATGCACCAAGAATGTTTACAATAATCTTAAAAGCAACATGTTTTTGTTTTGATATTAGTATAGTACACACATATTGGCATAAAAGAGCTGGAAGAAAAATAAAAAATAAATCAGGTTCATTGGTTTGTTTGTTTTGCAGTGCTGGAAATCAAACTCAGGGCCTTGCATGTGCTAGGCAAGTGCTCTACCACTGAGCTACGGCCTTAGCCCAGAAACAAAATAAATCAAACTGCTGGGAGTGGTTGCCCCTGTGTTGGATGGTAGAAAAATGGGTTCATTTTCTTATTCTTCCTTAAAATTTAATGTGGATTTTAAGAAGAGTTATCTGGTCACAGACTACACCAACCATAGTGGCTAAAATTCCAACCTCACTTGCCCATGGTTCTGAGGGCACCAGTCTGGGCTGTGCTCAACAGGGTATTCCTCCTGTAGTCTTGCCCAAGGTCCCACCCTCCCCTGCAGTCAGCTGCTTGGTCTGCTGGGGGCTGGTTGATCTGGAGAACCACAGGTGGGATGGCAACTTCTGCTCCCCGCCATGATGTTCCTCTTGACGGCAGAAGCAGCAAAGTCAGCAAGGCAAAAAGGTATGTATTAGGGATGGGGGACACTATTGCAGACAACTCTGAAAGCAAGCAGGTTGCAATTTAAAAAAAAAAAAAAAAAAAACCGGCCTGGTGCATGCCTGTAATCCCAGCAGCTCGAGGGGCTGAGGCAGGAATATGGCAAGTTCTAGACCAACCTCAGCAATTTAGTGAGGCCCTAAAGATTCTTTCTCTAAATAAAATATAAAAAGGGCTGGGAATGTGGTTCAGTGGCTAAGTGTGCCTGGGTTCAATCGTTGGTACCAATAAACAAATGAATAAATAAGTAAATAGTGCACATTATGAAAAGGAAAAAAGAGTAACACCCAGTGCTGAAAAGGACATGGCAAAATGGACCCTCTTACACTTTGCTGAAGGCCTATTAAAAGTATAATTAAAAAGTATTTTATGAGTGGTAAAACATGAATAAACTTGGACCTAGTTTTCTATAACTCAGAATTTATTCTGAGGAAATAATCAGAGTTCCAAGCAAAATTATGTGCAAGGATTTTTGTGTAAAGTATTATATGTGTGAAAAGCTATAGCACATTCTAAATGCCAACTATGAGAGGAATTAATGATAGCGGACAGCTTTCCCTATGCTGAAACATTATATGATAATTTTATTATAATTCAGTATATAAAGTCAAGTCTAAAAGGTAAAATTTGTGTGTTCATTGTGACTGTAGTTTTGAAAGCTGAATATACATATATACATATAAATGAGAACATATATTTATATTGAAAAACACACGCACACATACATACATGTACAGGCAGAACAACAGCAATTATTTCTGAATGGTGACTGGGTGGTTGGTCATTTTTAACTATTATGATTGCCAGAGCCACCGGGATAGGCAGATGGGCCACCTTGCCCCTTAAGTACTAAACAGGGTTGCCTCTAACTCTCGTGCATGTCCTATGAAAGTCTACACTGGCCCCATGGGTTCCGGGACTCCTTGAGTGCTTGAGTTCCCACCATAACCTCTGATAGAGACTTCTCCTCTTTAGGATTCCACTGCCGTCTTGTTTTTTGTGATCCTTCTCAAATCTCTGTCCTACACCTTGACAGGTGTGTGGGCCATCCATCCTTTATTTCCCTTGCCAGTCCTCCCCCAAACAATCTGCAATATGAATATGTTGCATATAATGACTTTTAAGTAACTGCAGATCCTTAAGATGGGTTATTGTCATATATCATACAGAAGATAAAGAAGTCCAAAGTCATTGAGAGATTTTCTTTTATGTTGTTGTCATGGACCCTCTTGGCAGTCTTGTGACAATTCTAGACCCCTTCCAAGTTTAATGCTTCTAAATGCATACATAGGATTTCAAAGGAAATAAATGATGCTAAAAATAAAGCTGTCAAATCCCTAAGAAAAATCAAATTTGTGACACAGTGAAGCATGTGCTTCTATATTAATAATGCATTAAATAACATGACAGTGACCAGCCAGAGAATGAGTGGAGTATCACAGTGGTGATCAGCATGAATGTTTTGAAATATATGTAACAACTGTAATAAGGCATGAAAATACATGATTTCTATTGATTACAAACCTGCAAAAATGCCAATACTATTGCGGTGGGCTATCTACATTCCTAATTGAAGAACATGCTCATTTTTAGTTAGAGGTTGGTGAAAATAAACATGGAATATTTTCCTTACCTCAGTTCAAAGACATCCTGAGTTGCATCTGTGGAACACATGGAATCCCTGGACTCTGGTCTAAGAAGCCTTAGAGGTGACCTTCCTGTTCTTCAAAGCCCATTTGACCCTCTGGCCTCTGGGCCTTTCACATGGGTACCTTAGGCCTCATTCTCCCACCATGTTAACTTTCCTCTCTCCCTCCCTTTCCCATCCCAGTTTATTCTGGGAAACTTGGAATTTTTCTCACTCCATTAATTTGACTGATTCTGTGATCTCCGATTCCTAATTTTAAGTTAGTTCCTGCCTTACCTCTGAATGATCACAATCCTGCAGGATGTTTTGGTCCAAAGACTGATCCATCTACTCCTTTGGTGATGGTAACAGGCCAGACAGCTTTCACAGAGTAGGTCCCACGTTCCAGGCACTGTTTCATGACTGCAAAACCTGCCCAAAGTCAAGTAGCCTGTGCTCTCAGCTTCTCTGGGCTCTGATGCTTTCCCTTTGTGACCTTCAGAAGAAAATGAGATCGGCTTCTTCGGTTCTTTCTTTTCATAGCAGTGGTCATCTTTAGGAGGTAATTGTTATTTTAAAACCATGTTTTGTGTGCTTGGCTGGCACATTTCTAAATCTTCCCTGATGCTGGATGGCTTCAATGTCATATCTACTCCTGATCTTCTGGGAACATTCATGGGAAAACCTGATTAGAGAAGACAGGAGCAAAGATTCGGAAAGACACAGAGAAGGGCCATATAGGGGACTTCATGGGTCTAGTCTGTTCTCAGGCCCAGGTGGACCCTGAAGCTCAGGACAACGTTCTATGACAGGTTCTTCTAGATTTAAACCAACTTCAGTTCTTGCTACTTGTAACAAAATGCATTTTAAGAACCATTTTGCAGACTTGCATTCCTTTTACAACCAGGAAGAAAACACATGTTATCAGTAAGCATGGCCAGTGTGGGAAAGGACTTGTTCTTGCTAGTCATTGTCCCAGGGCTGTTCCAGTCTAGTGACAGAAGAAGCAATCAGAAGTGTGGTGGAAGTGACTTTGAGGAGACAGATGCACTGAGGTGACTGCTGCAACCGTCACCTCCTCTGTGCCTGAGGTCACCCAAGAAGAATCTGCATCCTGTCCTGCTGTAGCCAGACTCACATCGGCCTCCTGTCTTAGCCACACTGTTTAGGACAAGCCACCTTTTGTTGCAGGTGAAAGTTTATTTTTTGAATTTGTATGTCTGTATTTCAAGCTTTTGGAGCCTGCAAAGGAGAGGTCCTCTTTGTATCTCCCAGAGCTAAGTGCCCAGAAGACAAAGGATCCACAGCCACTGTGATTTATTGACACTTGGGGCCTGTGATGCTGGTGACAGGTGCCCTCCACCTTGATTTGTATTTTTTAAGTAAGTCTGTTATCTCCTACCACAAGCAGTGCTTGTAAAGTAAACTTACTTTACTCTTCATGTATGGGAAGCAAATGTCTCAGATCCTTTGCTTTTACTGTAAACTTGGTCTTACCCTGATTCTTCTAGTCTTGATGTTTGTGTTTAGTCTCCCTGATATGGAGGGCCTGCTTTCCCTTCAGGAATCTGGCTTCATCTTATGCATCTTGGGATAAGCTAGGTAGAAGTCATCCTACCCAGGATCTCACTGGAGGATCTTGATCCAGACCCCATATCCAGTCATCCACTAATCTTTCCACCCCAGGCTCTGGCTTACCACTGCCACTCAGATAAGGAATGCCAAACTTGACAGTGTTTGGGGCAGAGGTAGGTGATAGAGACCAGGGGGCAAGAATGATTGTTTATTTAGGTCGGAATTCTTCCATTTTCAAGTGAGAGAAGTCCAGTTCAACCAGTTTAAACACACTGGGCACCATTTTGGCTTAAATTTCTGAAAATCCAGGCATGGCTGGATTCTGGTGGCTGGATCCCAATACTTTTATCAGGGCCCCTCTACTTTCCTTCTTTATGATGATCTGCGGCCTTCTGTGTTTATTTGATTTTAAGTAAGCTCTTTTTACCTGGTGGCAATAAATGATGTCCAGCAGTTTTAAGTTTACCCAGTCCACTTTTGTGAACCCAGTGAGAGGAAAACCAAAAGCAAAACAAGAGAAAACAATTCCCCCATTCCAATAGCCATCTTTCCCCAGTATCTATAAAACAGATGTATTTGAGTCCTGGGCTTGAATTTTGGACCAATGATGGAAACAAGGGATGGGAAAAGGGAAGGAAAGAGGTTGGTGGGCGAATGAAACAATATGTAGTCCAGTGTAGTGAGCAAGACTAGAAGGATAATTATGTGGGGTCAGAAGGTGAGCAGACAAAGGATGCAGATAGGAGTTGGATGGGTCTTTGGTCACAGAAGCAGCGAAGCTGGTGATGAATGGTGGGGTGTTGGCCATTGTGGGAATGAGGGGAATACATACTCCTTTTTGCTCCAGATCTTCCTGAGACCACAATCTGGCAGGACGGTGCATCTAATCTCATCAGTAGAAACACATGATTTCCTGTGGTTCTTGCCTTCAAGGGCAGAGAGTACTGCACATTCGTTCTAGAAGAAATCCTCTGCTGTCTGAGTCAGCAAGCTCCCCAAGTCTGAGGAAGCAGATCACATGGCATCTCAGAAACATACCTGTGTATGTTAGCAGGAAAAGAGAGCAAAACAAGCCTCCACCACCAGGCTGGCAGGGAGTGCGG
Source organism: Glaucomys volans (assembly GCA_020662805.1). NCBI lineage: Eukaryota > Metazoa > Chordata > Mammalia > Rodentia > Sciuridae > Glaucomys > Glaucomys volans. Next base: position 122,248 of record JAJEJO010000542.1, read on the forward strand.
TCAGCTTCCTCTGAGCTCCAAGGAGGGGGGAAGCCAAGAGGAGAGGTCATTGGCTTTAACTAATGAAGAGGCCCAGAAACTGCTGATTTAAAGAAGAATAATAAAAAAGCACCCTGGGGGACATTTTATTACACTAAGAAAATGTCCAATTTCATCCTTCATATAAAAACGCAGGGGAAAAGAAAAAAAAGAGAAATGTTTTGATTTTCATAAAAGTCAATAGATTCATATAAAAAGAAAAAGTTCCCAGCCAAGAATGAAGCCACGGTCATGTCCATGCATCTGTCTGAGCTGACTCCTCCGGCCTCATGTGAGCGGCTGCATTTGGCGTGCAGATCCCTTGGTCTGTAAAAACTATTTCAGGAACACTTTGAAAGGGCTGCCCAGTGATGGCTGCCTCATTTGGGATTTATTATAATATCATTAGGAGGGGTTATATCACTTGGTATAATGTCAGACACATTGTAGCCTGTGGTTTTACGATGTGGACGAATATCACACTCAGGAATAAGAGGACTCTGAACAAATCAGTTCCATCTGGGTCCTACTGTAAATAGAGCCCTGGCCTTCTGCGGCAGGGGGACGGTTCCCACCCTCGCCCAGCCCCGTGACCCTCTATCCTGCAGAGTCTTTCTCTTCTGTACCTCCCTCCTCTTCAGCCCCTGGGGCTTCATGGGTGGGGAGGAAGAGATAAAGACAGAGACAGACAGAGAATTGTGTAAGACACAGAAACCTAATAGAAAAGGCAGCAAGGGGGATTCGCTTTCCTTGAGTGCCTGCCCTGGGCCTGAAGCCCCGCTAGGTATTTCCACCCGAGGTCTCTCACTTCATCCTCGCAGCAAGCCAACAGGGCAGGCAGATATCACATCGCTATTTTACAAAGAAGCACTGGGACTCGATGTGGGCAAACAGGATCTTGCCTAAAGTCTGGAAATTGATGGTGGAAGGAATGGCTTTTGAAGTTCACCTGTGTCCCCTCGTGGTACCCTGCTGTCCTTCTGTGTCTGTATGTCTGCACATGAACTGTGCCCAGGAGGGAGGGGACAGGAAATGATGGATGCCAGTTGTATTGAGTTAGAAAGTGACTTTTTTTGTTTTTGGTACTGGGGATTGAACTCAGGGGTCCTTTACCACTGAGCTACCTTTGCAGTCCTTTTTATTTTTTATTTTGAGATAGTGTCTTCCTAAGTTGCTTAGAGGCTTGCTAAGTTGTTGAGGTTGGCCTCTAACTGCTATCCTCTTGTCTCGGCCTCCTGAGTCTCTGGGATTACAGGGATGCACCACTGAGCCTGGCCATGAAAGTGATCACTTTCAAAGCAGATAGGGATGTGGAGATCTATTTGGCAGTCTCTAATAAATATCTGCCTACCCTATGACCCAGCGATGTCCTTCCCAAGAGTGAGTAAATTTGTCCATACAAAGACTTGAACAAGGACGTTCACTGCAGCTGCTTCAGAGTCATCAAAAACTGGAAGCAACCCAAATGCTCATCAGCAGGAAGATGGATAAACAAACTGTGGTATGTTCATATAATAGAACACTACATAGCCAGAAAAAATAAACAGTAAATTAATGTTTACTATTTACTGTAACACGCCACAGCCTGGATGAGTTTTTAAAACCCCATATTGAGTTAGAGAAATAAATGCACACAAAAACATACTGTAAGCTTCCAGTTGCAAGAATGAATTTCAAGAATGAGAAAAAATAAACAGAGGTGAAATAAGCCACATGATGTTTACTTCTGGGGCAGGAGGTGAACATTCCCAGAGATGTGCCTGAGAAAGTCTCCTGAGGCCACAGACTTGGGTAATCATTTACCCAAAAATGAATTTTTGGACAAAAATTCATTGAGCCATATATTAAGATTTTACTGTTTGTAGACTGTTTGTAGACTAAACTTCAATCAAAAAGCAGATAATAATGAAGAGTTTAATAGAAAAGATAGAATGAACGGGGTGCTGTGGCCCACACCTTTAATCCCAGTGACTTGGGAGGCTGAAGCAGGAAGATTACAAGTTCAAGGTCAGTCTCAGCAAATTAGTAAAACCCTGTCTCAAAATACAAAAGAAAAAGAGCTGAGATGTAGCTCAGTGGAAAGTCACCCCTGGTTTCCGGCCCCAAAACCCAAAAACAAAAAAAAAAAAAGAAGGAAGATTAAGTAGTTAAACTTGTTATTCCCAAGTTCTTTAAAAAATTGGCTTTCTTGTTACGTTCAACTCTTCTCATAAAAAAAAAGACAGTGTGGAAATGCAGGAAGATCCATGCAACATCAGATGTTGGACATTTGGAGAGAATAGCTAATGAATGGCTGATTGATTTATTTCTAGTCCTTCCTAATATAGAAAATGAAGCGTCACTCTCTTCCTTTGATAAATTGAAAAAAGCATCTCCCCCAGCCCCTGCCCATTTCCTCTCCCCTCTCTTCCTCTCTCTCCTGCCGTTGCTATCGCTAGCCGATGGGTATTTAACAGAGTGTAGTAGGTCAGGGGATTTGAGGTGAATAGAAAAAAAAATAAAAAAGAAAAACTGACCACTTTCATTTTAGTGTTAGTGTATAATGAAGTACTTTGTGTGGCTCTTATTTTATTATTTTCAGGAGGGATCTTGTAGGTCATCTCATAAATTGGCATGACAGTCTGTTTATTTCTGCCAAAGAAGCCAGTTAGAATGACATTGTTAATTTATTTGAACAGATATGTGTCAAAATCACTTATACAACGTCAGGATGTTAATATTGATGCTTGATCTCAAGGAACCCAAACTCAATTTTATGATTGTCCCTCTAAGGAGAGTACCTATATATTGGGATGGATTTCTACGAAATTTCTTGTACCCGTGTGGCTTACTTCCACGGTCTCAATAAAGCTGAAGGGAGAACAGTTCTCAGTGAAACTGAAGAGAACACAGCAACAGTTGAGGTTGTGTGCATAGATGTTCTGGGATGTTGAGATAGTTCGTGAAAGAGTTGTCACGTCTTGCGTGTCCTGGGTTATTTGGGGCAGAGAATTGGCTGCCCTGAATCTCCAAGGGGTTTCTCTTCCTTTGGGACAATTTCCAACTCTGCCTTTGGCCTCTCTGCTTATCTGTGGGAGTGAAACTAGTGACCCCAAGCCTAGCTAGTGGCATCTTCTTCCTCTGTGGTGATGGCTGCTCTGGATTCCCAGGAGAGAAGGGCCAATGGGTGAGGGTGACTGGAACTGCAGGGGCCGGAAGGTGGAAATGCAGACGAGTCTTGGATTCAACTCAATCTTCTAGTCCTTTTTCCTATGAAGCATGATTGCTTCCACTTCTGTAGTTGGAAAAAAATAAAAAGCGAGAGCACAGTTTATATCATTGCTGGTAGAGTGGAAGTGGTCTGGGCTGATACAAACAGCAGGCAGAAGAGCCAACTGCTGACCTCAGCGACACATGCCTAATTCCTGGTGCAAGGCTTGGCCTGGTAACAGGATCTTGGTCACAATTACTCATGAATGCTCATGGTGATCCAGACCAAGGCTCACACCCTCCCTGTACATGACGGGAGTCATATGCTGCTGAGAAATGGACAATTCATAAAATCCTTCCATGTACCTAAGTCTGTGATTGCTATTAATCTGTGAAACATGAGGTTAATAGGGCTAGTTTAAAAATTTAAACTCTCAGACTTTCATTTCACTCTGTTCCTTATAAAATAGTTGTTTTCTCAGCTGCATCCAGATGCTGGACATTTTAATCTGCTTATTTTAAACAATGTCTAGATGTTTCCTCTCCCATGTACTCTGGCCATTCTGTGCTTGCTAAGTGAATTCCACAAACATATGTTGAGTACCTACTGTGTGCCAGGCAGAGTTCTAGACAATAGGAACAAAGAAACAAAAGAGGTGGAGGAACTTCCTGATGATGCAGGGCTTACAGTCTAGAAGGGAGATAATCCACAATGGAATAAACAAATACACCATGCCTGGTGATGGGAGGTAGCATTAATGAGAAATAAAGCAGGGCTAGGGAGTGGAGGAGACAGGGTTAGGGAGTAGGAGGCATGGCTGTAGTTGGATCAGGAAGGGACTTTTCACCAGGAGATACTGGAGCAGAGATCTTAGTGAAATGAGGAAGTCACGTGATTACCTGAAGAAAGAGTCATGGTGGTTGGATGGTGGCCAACCCTCGTGGGGTGGGGAAAGGTGTAGAAATGATCAATGCCAGAGAGCAGGTGAATCTCCCAAGCTCAGTGGACCTCTAGGTCCTGGAGGTCGTTAATAAGACTTGGGAATCCCCATGGGCTAATATTTCCATGATCGTCTTGGACTCTGGACTCTGCTTCCAAAAGTGCAATTTCTGCCCTATGCCAAATCAACCCAGACACCGTCAGCTCCTCCTTTGACTGACTGCACCCCTGACCACACTCAAACACAGAAATAGCAAACATTTGCCCCAAGCGTTGGTAAGTGTGCTAGGTTTTAGCAATGGCATGGCAGTAGGGAACCAAGATGGCATTTACATCAGAGCATCACCAGATGTGTCAGAGCGAAAGTTGGATAACCTCGTCATGCAAGAAGTTCTTGGGCACCAGGGTCTCTAGAGAAGCCCCACTGACTGGTTCTCCAGCCAACACAACTCTCACTTTTTTGGATTTTTAATTTCTTTTCTTCTTCCTACCTCTGCCCCTCATTTTCTCTTTTGTGGATTGCTCCCAGAATCTCCAAAATCATCTGGTTTCATTTTTTGGCCTAACCCTAACCCTCCCCAGCTCCAACTTCATTTTTGACCCATATTTATATATCCAAACTCATCAATGTGCTTAGCAGAACATGAGTTCTTATTAAATAGTGTACCTTTCTTTTGAAGGCATCAGGGATTAGAGAGAGAAAATGCCAAGAACTAAGCACCCTGTGTTTGGACCTGTGGATGCTGAGGCAGTGCACGTGGCCGGGCTGGTCTAGCAGTTGAACATAGAGTTGCAAACTCAGGAAGGGAAAAGGAATGTTACAAAGGGAAAAGGCAAAGCAGAAGGTGGACCTTAACCCAGAGAGATCCCCTCTGTGAGCTTTGTTCTCTCCAGCTCAGGTATTCAGGAGGCGTTCAAGGACTTCAGGGAAAGAGGACTGCTTCACCTGGGAGGCAGAGTCCTGGGACTGTATGGGTTGATAAGCTGGAGAGGATCCCACAGGAGCCAGGTACAGCCAAAGAACCACAGCATTCCCATTCAATGACACCATGTGACAATTGTTTTGCTCCTGAAAGGGTTCAGTGAAGGGGCAACTCCCAGGAAATACAATGTACCCCAGCATTCTGTGGGTACATTCTCTTTGACCCAGAAATTCTACTAGAAATGGGATCTACACGTATACTTTTAAATGACATATATACAAGGGTCGTTCCTTGAATTAATGGTTGTGATGACAATCACTAGAAGCAGCCTCCAAGTACATAACTGGGAGCCGAGTAAACTTTAAAAATGATACACTTACCACTCCAATTGCAGCTATGGAGAAGACTGAAGACAGTGTTCCTGGTCTAGATATGCAATGGGATCCGAGGAAATGTTATCCAGTGGAAAAGGCAGAGGGCAGCAAAGTGTATACAGTAGGCTTTGTCGATTCAGTCTTTAAGGAATGTTTCCAGGGAGACGGAATTGTGTTTGGTGTTTACTCAAACCTTACCTCACCTGGGTGCCACCTCCTGACCTAGGGCTTTGGGTCTTCCAAGAACTTCCCTGCATGGTCCCTGGAACACAGCAGGTCTCCATCTTGGCTTGAGCTCCTCCAGGTTTGAGCCCTTTGCTTTCCCCTCTCTGGGCAGGTTTAATTTTCAGGGAAAGCTGACCTTGGGTCCTTAGCTGCCTCCTGTCTCCACCCCCAGCAAGGGATGGGGCGTAGCTCCGAGCAGGCCACTCCTGTTGATAGGGCCGGGTGGTTTGCTTGGATGCCTAGATTCTTCCAAAGCTAAGAACCTTCCACACTTTCCAGCAGGCTTTGCTCCAGGCGCAGGCTCAGCCCACCGGATGCTGCTGCTACCCTTGGCTTTCCAAGACCTCCGGGATCTGAAGCCTCTCCTGCACGGTGGGCGAGTTCTGCGTGGCTTTGTCCTCAGCCTCCTCCTGCAGTTCTGGCAAGTTCAGAGCAAGCTTCAGAAAATCGAATAGAAGTGAACCGAGTTTCTGGCCCTGGGAAACTGGGGAGAGGGGCCCCGATCTGGCTGCGCCCCCTCTGTGCGCACACCGTTTGCTGGATCAGAGTGCCACTACTTGGTAGCGAAGAGGTAAATGGAAGTAAGTTTCCCAGCAACTTATTAGTCTTTTCCCACTTAGGACTACTGATTTTCTCCTCTCTCAGCCTGGGATGGCACTGAATGGACGCATCTCTCTGGACCAGGGCCGCAGCAGGTGGGCGTGGCGCCTGAGTGAGTGCATGATACGCCAATCTCCAGGAGGTGACACGCCATCTCCAGGAGCCCGCGGCCACTCCGGGGTAGACTGATTATGTAAAAGCTGCGAGACGCCATAAAAACCTGGCCTGGTTTGCACATGGGAGGAGGAAGGCATTCCGCATACATTACACTGTCCTCATCACGCCACTTACTTTAATGAGATACAAAATTGTGCCAGTTTCACAATTATGATGTGTATCAGAGCTTAATTATATGTGCAGAATGGCATGTTCAATTGAGTACACGAAAATGGAACAGAGATTTGTGTTTTACATGTCTCTCCTACTTTCTCCCACCTGTTTTTCACATAAAGAAGTTTCTAGAACTTTTAGGCTTGTGATGCTGGTGGAGAATCAAACACTGGGTGCCAACATCTCTTGACTTTCAAAAATAACAAGAAAACACTGAAAACCCATGACTAGAGAGCTAAGGAGACTCAATAAATGAAAACAAACATAATAAAAATATAGTGGTGTTTGATAGTCCTTGCAAACAAGTCTGGCTTCAATTTGCAGGGATTTTCTCATTTGTTAAATGACACACCAAAAAAAGAGCTAATAAAAATTCTGTGGTTAAAGGTCTTTTAAAAAGTACTAGAAAAGCAAGTTCAGAGCTGTTGTTGCATTTGTTACTAATTATGGGCAAAACTGGGGAAAGATATTGACCCTTGTGACTTGGATCTGGATGTGCTGATGAAGCCATTGGGACTTGGGTATCTGTCACTTTCTGAGACTTGTGGAACTGGGGGCCTTAGCAGGAAAAGCTCCAGGCCAGACCACTTTCTTGAATGAATGGGTTTGTGAGGGGTCCTTGTGGGACTCCAGGATCCTTTTCAGGAAATTTCTCCAGTAGGAGGTAGTCCATGGGAGGAAGGAAGAGAAGGCAAGTTGGACCATCGACCATGTCCTTGACCTTGCCCTCAGTATCGGGCAGCAGGTGAAGGCGACCACATTCGCCAGGAAGGCAGGTGATTTTAGGGATGCTCTTTTTCCACCCAGAAGTACCTGATGGCTCCCAGGAAAGTCCCTGGAGCCTGGTAGTGGTGGGCTGGTGGCTGCTTTGGATCACTCACTGGTAGAAATGCTAACTCTAGGGGCTGAGCAACCTGCTAGAAGAAGGTCTCCTACCAAGTCATTCATTCATTCTTTCCTTGAACTTCCCATACGAACCTGCCCACATGCTGAGGGCCCATCAATACAAAAGGAACAAGACCCAATCCTGAGACCTGAAACACGGCAGCCCAGTGGGGAAGGCACACAAGAAAAAATAATACCTCTGGTGGCTCCTGTCCTGGAAGAGGTTCCCCACTTCCTTGGGTGGGAATGATTCTGCAAAGGAGATTGTGGTTGAGGTATCAAGAGAAAGCCATCAGGTGGGTACGTCTGAGAGTTTATTCCTGGTCGTGGGGTCTGGAAGGCAAAAGGCAAAGAAGTCTGAAAGAGCTGAGGGTTTTGAGGGCTCTTCAGGCTTCTTTGCCATTTGGAAACAGGTCGCTAATGAAGCACCTGGATCATTCTGTTGAATCCAAGCCAATTCAGTAAATTCCTTTTGATTCACATCCAGGGCTCTGTCCAGTGTCTGGTGTCCTTCATGCTGATGGGAGGGAATGGAGAGTGACATACAAGACTTGGTTTTTGTGCAGATGGAGTCTGGAGTCTAGGAGAGGTAAAGGTGTGCTGGAGGCTGTTTAAGGCATGCAGTTGTCACTGCAATCAAAAAGCACCAGGGGTATCGTAGGAACCGTGGGAGCCCATCTGATAGATAAGCAGTCCGAGGAGACCGCCTGCAGGAGGTGGAATTGAAGCATTCTGGTAGACAGAGAGGGATGCATGAACAAAGGCATGAGAAGCAGACTATGTGAGGTGATTTCTACTACTGAATGCCAGTATACTTCCCCAAACAGGCTACAAATCAAATTATGCATCAGAATCCCCCTGGTGGAGGGGTAGGCATTAAATAGAAATATCTGGGACCCACTCCTGGAAATTCAGATTTCTTGTGACTGCACATTTCAATAAACTCCTCTAAGAACTCTGGTGCTCAGCACACAGGTGGGATTCCACATGACCGGGGAGCAAGGACAGGTTTCAGACATGCAGAGACATGGGCTTGAATCATGCACTTGCCTCCTGATTGTCTGTCACTTGACACAATATGCTTAGTTGCTCTCAGCTTTACATTATTTGTTTCCAGAAGGTGACAATAACAACTCAGAAGGGGGTTGTGAAAATAAATGAGATGATATCTGTCACACAGCTAAGGTCATTTTTGGCTAGAAGGAGGTGGGGAATCCGCTCAGTTTTCTTCTTCTCCTTGGTTCAGAAAGTCAAAAAGCCTGAGAGGCACAATTCCTGGTCTGGAAAAAGCAGTGGTCACAGGCAGGGAGGATGTGTGCCCTTCTGGAGCGCAGTGTGCAGCATGAGGGTGACTCTTGGCCCCCAGGCTCTATTTTCTTGCATCAGACAGTGCCCAGAATTCTCCAAAATTGCCCTTTAAAACTGGGCCATGAGCTGGGTGCAGTGACACACGCCTGTAATCCCAGTGACTCGGGAAGCTGAGGCAGGAGGATCGCGAGTTCAAAGCCAGCCTCTGCAACTTAGCGAGGCCCTAAGCAACTCAGTGAGACTCTGTCTCTAAATAAAATACAAAATAGGGCTGGGGATGTGGCTCAATGGTGGAGTGTCCCTGAGTTCATTCCCCAGTACAAAAAAAAAAAAAACCCCAAAAAACAAAAAAACAAAACAAAAGAACTGGGCCATGAGAAATTTCCATGTCCAGTAAAAATCTCGATGCCTCCAAGGAGTGTGAGTGGATTACGCTGTCCTGAACTGTAACTTTAGTTCAGGGTTAGTGAAGTACTGCTGAATGCTAACATGATAGAAGAGTGTCCACGCCAAGCTAAAAATCATTATCCACTCTGGTGGTCTTAGAATTCTGCTCCGGAAGCTCTTGGAGCAGGGCCTAGGACCACTTAGTTGTGCCTAGGACCACTCTAGGGGGAGCTGTCTCATAGTCCATGATATGAAATGAGGCCCCTAAGGTTATGCAGTGCACAACCTGCACAACCATCTATGGTGGTTTCATGCAAGGGTCTCAGCAGAGTTGATTTAGGAAGGAGGGTTAGGGATGCTGGTGAGCAGATGTGACTATAGGTCCCCATATGCTTTCAGAAAAGCCCTGTGGTATAAAGTGGGGTTTGGGGGAAGATTTTCTTTATAGCTCTGTCCTATTTGACCTCCCCATTTTGCAACGGGGGCACTACTATTGCCCTCTGAATGTGACAGAAGTGGCATGATGCCCCAGGCTCCATTGGCCTGGGTAGTTCAGGCAGGGAGTGCCCCTTCCTGCAGTAGGCCAGCGAGGAAGAAGTGACGGTGCTGGTGCCATCCCCCTGAAAGGCCACTCGTGAAGGGTTCAGTGCCCTGCCAGGTGGACCCCCGCGCTGCCTGAAGACTAGCTCAGTGACTCGTGCTCAGCGGAGGCCCGGGTGCCGAGCATCTCAGGGCTGCGTCCTTCAGCCTGGGTGCTGCCCCCAGGCCTGCCGAGGCCCCAGGAGCTGGCCTGGGACTGTGGCTTGCTCACCCACCAGCCGGAGGCTTTGAAGGATCCACTTCCTCTTTTTACTGCCAAGTTATAAGAAATGGAGAGAGAGGAGGCCTTGCAGCCAGGAAGGTGGGTTGAGGCAACCCTGGGGGAAAAGGAAAGTGAGAGAAGGCAGGGTGGACAGTGGCGGCCCTCCCTCCACTGCTCCTACAGCTTCCTGCTGGGGGCGCCTCGCCTCTGGAGCCTGGCCTGCTCCTGGGCGGGACCCTGGGGAGCCTGCCAGGCTCAGGCACCTCTGGGCCTGCCTGTGGCTCTGCTTTCCTCACCCAGGCCTCCGCTGGGAAAGCAGAGGCCAGGCAGACCTGCCTGGAGCACTTTCGGGCAGCAATGACTTCAGTGCTTGTCCCCAAAATAAATGCACCACAGACAAGACACTGTGGTCAGGCGATGAGGAGTTACTGTAAATACCAGCGGCCCGGGCTTCCTATTTATGTTCCAATGGCTCCCTGGGGCAGGCGCTGGCCGGCCCCTTCCCAGTCCACTCTCTTCTCCCTGCCACAGCCAAGGGGAAGCCTGGGCCTGGACGCTCCTCCTTGGATTGTTCTGGGACCCTTCTGGGGTTTGCAGGAGGGAGTCCACTTCCCCGCCCAAACTGGACTCAGACAAGGGTCTGACTTTTTCCCCCGAGAAAGAGATGCCAACCCAGAGTGGGAGGTTCTATGCCGGTTCTATGCCATCTTAAAGGCTTTGCCTGGCTTTGCGTGGCTCATCCATATGGTCCTGTGACTCCCATGTCATAGGATGCTGCTCACACCCAGTTCATAAATGAGAAAAACAAGACAAGGACATAAAAGTGCTGCTGGCCCAGAGCCCCGTCAGCAGGACAGGAGTGAAACCCAGGCGACCTGAGTCTGACCTCCGTTCTCAGCCAGAGGCCACAGGGGTAGATGCATCTCATCTGCACATGGAGGGAAGAAGGTGCAAAAAGGTGTTCAAGGTCATGGGCTGGTGAGTGAGGGGTGGGAGTCAGCCAGACCTGGTGGGCTCCTCCCAGAGGCTGACAGCAGCACATCCTTGGAGCTTGGTTCTGACCCCTGGGTCGTAGCTGCTCCCCATCTTCTACACTTAGCCAGGGATAAGCCACATTCACATACCCCCTGGTGGAGCCTTCTGGATTGGGTGAGCTTGCTGGCCCTGCTAGTGGGAGGTTGCATGGTTGTGGCGTTTCCCGAGAGCTCCCAAGGTAGATCTCCCTCAGAGCCCTTGCAGTCTGGAAGAGCCATGCTGTTTTCATAAACTGACTCCTGCCAGGAAATCACATAGCATTCTCACAAGGTGTCTGGTCCACCCAAAAGATGAGCCTAATCTTATCCTACTCAGCACCTCAGTCATAGAAAGGAATCCTATGGAAGCCAGGCATTTTCCTACTAAGAAGTAGTGATAGTATTGCAGATAGGAAAAGAAGAGATGGTGGTCTGAGTTGACCACATAAAACAAAAGTTCAATGCTGTGTCATTTCTCTCAAGCAGTTCTGCTGAGGCCAAATGGGAGCCACATCTTCCTGCTCACCTGAGATATTCAATGAGCCACCAGGGTTGGGGAACAGCAGCTGCTTCTGCAGGTAATAAAATGGTGCTATCTCACCTGTTTTACCTCCTTGCCTTGGCTATTGAGACACGCATAACTCAAATTTACGTTTGATTGTTGTAACTCATCTTAAAAAGAAATTCTTAGAATATTTCTCCCCCCTTTATCCTCTGCATACTGGTTCCTGCCTTTTTGTAAGGGCAAGACTAAAATTTAAAAATTTATCTGAACTCTTATTATAAGTCACCTGGGATTCAGATTCAGATAAAATACGTTTAGTAAATAGTTATTTGTGACTAGTGTATTCCAAGTACCACACAGTTTAAGATCATAGTACCTATTCATTATGTTTATTTGTTTTTCAAAAGTTTGTCGAGAGCTGGGTGTGGTGGCGCACACCTGTAATTCCAGACGTGGGAGGCTGAGACAGGAGGATCACAAGTTCAAGGCCAGTCTCAGCAACTGAGTGAGACTCTAAACAATTTAAAAAGACCCTGTCTCAAAATAAAAAAATAAAAAAGTACTGGGGATGGTGCTCAGTGGTATAGTGCCCCTGGGTTCCATCCCCAGTTAAGACAGTTAAAAACAAAAAAATTGGTTGCATGCCTCCCAAATGCAAGGTGGCCTTCCTGGTGCTGTGGATGCTGAGGTGGACAAAGCAACTTTGTCCCTGCTCTTTTGGAGCTTAGCACGGAGGTGGCTTTATCTAAGGGTCTCAACAGAGTTGATTTAGGAAGGAGGGTTAGGGATGCTGGAAAGCAGAAGTGGCTGGGTGAGGGGCCGGTGGGGCAGCTCTTCCGTGGGGTCACTGGGTAAGCCCTCCTGACTGAGCCGACACAGGCAGTGTCTATGACCCCACCAACAGTTCCGGGAGGGTGCATTGACACCATTGGTGGCTTTGCAAAAGTTAAAGTTTCACCTGGAGGAGGTGAGTAAGATCCAGAGATTCTAAATGGTGTGAGGCCAGACTGGACTTTGGTGCAGGCAAGGGTAACTTCCGTTAGACAGCGGAGTCCCGTTGGTACATAAGGATTTTATATCTACTTGGCATTGCACATGGGCGCCCTTCTGCCTAACTCAGGTTCCCTGGGTGGACTTGAACAAGTGTAACCTCTCTGTTCCTTTGTTTCCCCATCTGTAAAATGGGGACAGGAGAGTTCCCACCTCCCTGGATGATTATGAGGGTGAAGCGATCGTCTCAGCATCTGTCACTGTCACACGTGCTATCTCTTCCATCCTTCAGTGGAGGAGAGGTATGGGCCCTGGTCAATCAGCAGGCCAGAGTGAAGTCTGATGGCTTGCTTGTGTGGGGTCATCCTTCGTGGGCTCGGGTAGAGATGTTCTGCAGCAGCCGTGAGCTCTGATGCGCTCAGCGGGCTAAGGACGTGGGGCAGAATCTCTGTGCCAATTTCGAGTCTGTTTGTCCCTGAGTTGCAATGAAGGGGCCCTGGGAGCCTGTCTGGATGTAGGGAGGATGTTTTTGCTTAAGATAAGTCATCTGTGGCTTCTTTTCCTGCTGAACCTGCGGCTCATGCTCAGATGTCACAGCTTTACTGTGAGATCCAAGGGTGATGGTGTAGCGATTCGGCCCTGCACCCTGGAGAGGTGCAGGAATCAGGTGCAGCTCCGAGCGAGGTTTGGCTGCAGCCCTCCAGTGCGGCACCTGCCCTGCCCAGTGACCCTTCCCTACAGCCTCCACCGTGCTCTCTAGCTCTCTGAAATGGCTCCTTTCCCTTTAGATGGAGGGAGCAACACTTCCTACTGTTGCTAGCCCCAGGGAGCCACACCAACTCTTTTGGGTCCCTTTAACCCTGCACACATCCCTGCCAACACTCCACTTAATAAATTGCCCTCAATGACCCCCCTTGAGCTCCCCAGCCACTTCCTCCCAGGACCCTGGCTGGTAAAATCCTGTGGTGCATCTGCCTTCCAGAACATGACGGTTCAGCTCTCCAGACAGGACTGTCACTGATTTTTTTAAGAAGAGATTTCTCACACTTATGTTAAAGGAACATCAAGTTCACTGTCATGCCAGAGAGGTGAGTTATTGTAAAATAGCAAGTCAACTACTGAGAAAGGTAAACGGCTAATAAACTGGAGAATTGCCTCAAGTGTCATAAAATAAGAGACAAGGAAACAAAAAATGAGATCTCGTTTTCACCCTCTTGATCCTTACTGTGGAGGTGTTAAGTGGGTTCCTTTGAGAAATGGATCAAGAACTTCAAATTTTTTTTTTATTTGTAGGAATCAAACAATTCTCTGTGAGGGGCATCCTCCCGAGGACACACTCAGGACCATAAAGATTTATAGAAAAAGTTGTTCATCACAGGATTATTCAAGTGACAAACGGGAGCAAAATAAACATTCCCCCCAAGACGGCTGGCTGAAGAAGCAAGGCGGTCAAGCACGTGGTCCCTGACATCAGCTCCATCTAGTCACCCATCACCTTGCAGGGCTCAGCCCTGGGTGTGAATGGTCCCATCCAGTCTTCACCCTGGGACACCCAGGGAGCACTCAGTGGACAAGGGCTTTTATAGATTAAAAACACATTTTCTGAAAACACTCGTATATCATTATTAAAAGGATGCTTCAACAGAACATTTGATGGTATGTAAAAGTATTCATGGTATAAAATAAAAAGCAAGGCTGACTTCATCACTGGTCACGATAGCAGCTGCCACGAAAACAAACAATAATAGAAGCTGGAGAGGATGTGGGGGAAAAGAAAAACTTTGACACTGTTGGTGGAATTATACATTAATACAACCACCATGGAAGTGAATATGGAGTTTCCTGGGCTACTAGGCGTGCAAGCACCACGTGACCCGGCCGTACCCCTCCTCAGTATTTATCCTGAAGAATTAAAGTCAGCATGCTCTAATGATCCATGCTTACCCATGTGGATGGCAGCACAATTCAAATTATGGAACCAGCCTAGGAGTCCATCAATGGATGAATGGATTAAAAAAAATGTGGTAGGTATATATGCAATGGAGTTTTATTCAGCTATAAAAGAGAATGAAATTATGTCATTTGCAGGAAAGTGGATGGAACTGGAGAGCATTATTTTAACTGAAATAAGCCAGACTCGAAGTCCAGGGCTGTGTGTTTTCTCCTATATGTGGAAGCTAGAGAGGAAAAAGGACAAGAAAGGTATGGAGGTTAGAGAGCTCAGGGAAATCAAAGAGAGATCAGTAGATAATGGGACCAGGGGGAGGGAGGCCAGGGGAGAAAGGAAAATACTGGGGAATGATATCGGCCAAATTACATTGCTATATTTTCTGCATGTACAAATATGTAGCAACAGATCCCACCATTGTGTCCAACTATAATGCAGCAATAAAAATTTTAACAGAGTTTAGAACTTGGATATGGAATAATCCTCATTATTTAAGCATGAAGGGTCATGCTAAAATAGCAAGAATGTCCATATCTGGTTAGTGTGATAAGTACTGATTTTAATTTTTTCTTTAGTTTTCCAATTATTTGAACTTGAACTTGCCTCCTTCTTTCCCTTTCTCTCTCAATACAGAGAAGTAGACAGATGACAACACAGTAAGACCAAAAAAAAAAAAAAAAAAAAAAAAAAAAGAAGCAGGCCGCAATCCCACATCCTACATCCTAGATGTCATTTTTGAAACACGAGCTTAGTTCTCAATCTAAAAGGTACAAAAACAAAACCAAAAGTCTCGCTTCGGTCTGTAATCCTCCGAAGTGAAACTGTTGACGATAAGTCCTTTGATTCATTGCAGAAGTGCATGCACGTACCAGCAGAGGTGAGTTCTTTTCAAATAAGCCCGCATTGATTTTATAATCAGAAGATTGTAGCACGCATGCATTTGAAGTGTGGGCAGTCTTATTGTTGGACCCTCCAGGGGTACGCTGGGTCACACGTCCTGTCCTGACTTGCCGGGGAAGATGGGATGCTCGGGCACCTCCACGGGGTGAGGGCAGGCTAGGGGCTCTTGTGGCCATGGGCCTGAGATGGGAGAGACAAGGATAGTCTCCTTGAACCTCGGGTTCTCCATGACAGCAGCGGTATGGATCCTGATACCACGCACCTTACCTGGGGATAATAACCCAGGTAAGACCCCCAGGTAAGACAACTCAAGTTGATCCCTAAGCTCCGTGGCACCTTTGTGAGCATCACTACCTGCCACTTGCCTTTGTCTCCTTTACAGGAAGACGCCGATCCTCAGTTCTTCCGTAGGACACCGACCCTTGTGACTCCCTCCAACCCCCGTCTCCTTCATCTCCTTCCAGCTTGCTCACCTTGTCTCCAAACAAAACCAAACAAATTTATTTTCGCTTACTTTTTCCTACCTTCCGCTTGCCCCACCCTGACTTCTTTAGAATTTAAGTCATTGATTGCACAAAAAACAGGGAACCATGGGGTTGAACCATCATATTGGGCAATATGTATAAACTTCATACCATTAACTGGAAGCTCAGTCTCTCGATGTAGTTCCCTACTCACTGAATTCATGTGACTTTTGGATAAATCACTCTTGAAGTTTCCATCCGTTCTGTGTGTGAGAAGAGGGCACTCTAATATCTTTGGTTCAAAGCAGTCCAGCATGTGCCAGTTCTAGAGACTGACATCCTTGAGTCCAGAAGAGAGCCATGATGGGGAGTTCACAGCAGCATTTGGAACCAGGAGTCACTGACTGGAGGGTTGAGGAACTTTCCTGGAGCACAGGCCATCAGGGGGTCAGGAGAAGCAGTTACAGCGACCTGTCCCATGGTCCCATTAGGACACAATGCCAAGATTTCATCCATCAACTCATGAGGTTCATGCTTTTATTTAGAGTGCATGTGTAGCATGGGTTCAAGGTCAGGGAGATCACGTGGGAGTTCTTGCTCTTTATTCACCTGCTAAATGACCTTAGAAAAATCCTCATCTTGTCAGCTCTCAGGGTACTCTTTTGTTCCAGGGATGAGAATGAGAAGATCTTTCTTTGTATCATTTATTTAACAAACATGAAACCTTCCTAGTCTTCATGATGTATCACATAGTCTTCTAAGGACTTGACACATATTAACACATTTAAAGTTTTCTAATCACACAATGAAAAAGATCCAACTGTTGCCCCTCTTTTACAGATGAGAAAACTGTGGCACAGAGAGTTAAGGTAACTTGCCCCAGGCCACCAGTAAGTGGCACAGCCAGGATTCGAACTCAGGCAGTCTGTCCGTAGGCCCATGCTCTTCACCATGACATCATGCTGTCCTCTTTGCTTGTAGTGTTCAGTATGATGAGTAAACAAGAGTCCTAGCACAAACTGGCACAAACTGAGAATCTTAGTCCTGCCCCTTACCTGTGTGGTCTTGGGAAGCTTCATTAACTTCTCTGAGCCTTGACTTCTTTATCCATAATGTGGGAATAAAAAAGCTCATGTCACATAAGTTTTGCAGAGGGTAACTTGACATACACTGCCTGGTAGGGACACTGGGAATGCACTGGGAAAGTGAGTCAGATTGGTGTGCAGGGCCTTACCTGAGCCCTGCCTCTGTCACTTACCTGGTTTCTGGTTGATTTCAGACTTTCCCACACTCTGTCCTTCTCGCTCCCAAGTGACCACCCATGCACACTGCATCTTCCAGAGAGTGAAGCACCCTGAAGCACCCTGCACACAACCGTTCTGACACTGGGGTGCCTGCCTTGCCCCTCAGGCGAGGAAGGTTCTTATTACATGTCCCAGCTTGCTCGACAATAGTTTTTCAGGCCCAAGAAGCCAGTTCTCAGGCTCCTGTTTCCTTTGGGCTCTGAACAGTCCACAGAGCCCCACACTCCCCTGTCCATTCCCAAAACCTTGCTAGTTAATTTTAGGGCTGGGGAGAGGCCCTGATGAGCGGCTGCCCACGCAGGGTTAAGGTTACCAGCGGCCTCTGTCTCTGGTCAGACCCGCTGGGAACAGCAGCAGTCACTTCCCGAAGCTCAGTGGGGGCAGGAGCTGGGCCAGGCCAGTGGGCAGTGGCTGGGCACACATTTCCAAGACGGTGGAGCCCCCCCTCAGCAGACCACGTTTTTACGAAAGAGGCATTGCCTTGTAGCTGGCAATTGTACCCTGATGCAATTTCATTTTTCATATTATTTTAACTCTAGAATTGGCCTGACATTTGCTACTGCAAATCCTGACTGTGGGTCTGCCTTACCAGAGACCCCTTTAAAGGATAAATGCTGACAGATTATCTTGCTAATAAGGAAAGAGGGCACAGTCATCGCTCTTTACTATCCACTGAAGATATGGAACCATGTATCGATTTATTTCAAGAAAAGGAATAGGAAGAAGCATGTACCAATTAAGAATAAAACTAACAGTTTATTACCCTCTGATCTTTAAGACAAATAGAGAGTAGAAAAACACTGCTTCACCCCCCATCCAATATTGAGACATAATAATTAGCCAACTATGTAAATAACCTAATATTAAAACCTAAGACAGGCTGTCATTTGCTCAGGTTTCTGCAGAGGATCATAAAGATTGGCTCCTGCTTCTGATCCTCGGAAGTTTGCAAATATTTCTTCTCTTTCCAGAAAGGCTAGTAGAAAAATTGTTTCTTTCTCCTCTCGTGGGCTTTGATCAGGGTCCTGATGAAGCTCGCCTTCTCCCCGTCTGCAGTCTGTTGAGAGAAGGTCCCCCAGGTCCTCAGTCACTTATGTATTCCACTGACCTGGGTGGATGGCATGTGTTGTTCTTTGTGTGAGCTGGTAAACAGCTGCAGAGGAGCAGAGGACAGAAGAGGGGCTTTCTGAAATGTAGTACTAAAACAGGGCCAAATTTTCTCCTGAAGATAGAAACTTAAAACAGGCAAAGTATTTCAGTATTGACCTGCTATGTACCTGTCTGGCCTGACCACTCCATCTGTGTGTGTGTGTGTGTGTGTGTGTGTGTGTGTGTGTCTATGATCCTGTCTCAATAAATAGATGTAGAAGACATAAGTAATTTTCTCTGTCCATCTGGAAAGCAAGATCTATCAGGGCAGGAATTTTGTGTTTTTTTTTTTTTTTTTTTTTCCCCCAAACTGGGATTGGGACCTGATACACCATAGGCCCTCAGTTAATACCTGTTGCATGATAAGCAGTTGTTTTTAGTTCCTGTGTTCATTTAACATTCCAAAAGTCCCCCCCAAATAACTGCTTTGTGGCAGGCACTGAACTAAATGCTGGAAACTCAGTCCCTTCTGACCTTTCAGACAGGGGCGGGAGAGGAAGTTTACTGAGCTAATGTAATACTGTGTGTAAGTGACAAGTTGAAGGGGCTTTGGGGTGCTGTCTTGGAGGATACAGTAGGTTGCCTCAGCCAGACCAGTGGAAGGTGTAGAAGGAAAGGACTGGGGATGGACTGGGGATGGACAGTTCAGTTCCAATGGATGAGAGAGGAGGTCTAACCATTGGGAAAGAGAGAAAGCAAGAAGGCAGAAAAGACTGAGGATGTCCTGTGTGGAGTGAGAAGCAGGGAGGGGTGGGAGGTGAAGCTGGAAGAGTAAGCCGAGTCCCATCTGTACAGTGTCATAAGGGTTTGGACAACATGATGGCATCATGGGTTCCCGGGGACCAACATGGGCCCATTTCTGTCTTAGAAAGGTCACTGTGGTTACTGTAAGAAGAGTGGATGTAATGGGGAGAGCCCAGGCCGGGAGGCAGACCTAGGAGGGTGTGCTGGAGATATGGCTGAGGGCTGGAAAAATTGGAGGGAATCCTGAGAGCTCTGGAAGTCAGGACTGATGGGGGTTAGGGTGGGTGAGAGAGGTAGCAGTGCCCACCGGTGACTCCAAGGTTTCTGGGTTGGTCAGTTGGGTAGATGGTTTGAAATAACTCAGATACAGTGTGGGGAAGAAACTTATCAAGAGGTCCATATGTATGTCTGGGGAGATGGAAAAGTTCATGGCCTCATTAAAATCATTTCTCAATTCACATTTTGAAGGCATGTAAGTGAGAAGCAAGAGGAAATGTGATTTTTCAAAATGATGTTGATCCAGGGGCTGGGGTTGTGGCTCAGTAGTAGAGCGCTTACTTAGCATGCATGAGGTACTGGGTTCGATCTTCAGCACCACATATAAATAAATGAATAAAATAAAGGTTCATCAGCATCTTAAAAAATTTTAAAAATTATGTTGACACAAATGTACATAAACAGCAGACACCCACAGATGAAGGGAATGGATTGGTGTCCTGGGTCGAGCAAACTGGTTGTCTACTTTGTTGAATTCAAGGACATTTATCCACCTTTTCATATGGTGCTGGAGGAATAATCTCTGCTATTTTCTTGGCTGATTCTTGATCTTATAATTATTAATCCTCTTCTGGTGGCTGAGAGTGAAATGGATGAGAAAGGAGTTGGGTAATCATATTTTCAAGTGCCCCAAAATTCTCCTTTCTTGATGGATCTTTAGATTTCAATACCTGGCATTTTCAAAGGGATTTATTTCCTTCCATTCTAGTAGTTTTGAAAATGTAACATAAAGTGCAATATCCATATCATCATGCCACACTTAGAACTCATCCATCCATCCACTGATCCACCTAACCATTAGTAAAGTAGTTTTCACCTATGGTTGAAATTTCCTATGCAATTCACCTTCCCTGGGGGCTTGGGTGTTGATAATGTATTAAACTCCCAAGTGATTCTACTGTGCAAAGGAGGCCCTGAGACTCAAAGTTCTCTGAGGGCAGGCACCGTGTCTCTTTCATTTGTGACATATTTCCAGTGCCTTGGGCAGTGTCTGTCACAGAAATGGTGCTCAATAAATGTTGGTAGTGTGTATTCTCTTAATTATACACTCATCAAATGTTTAATAAGCATTGCTAAGTTTGCTCCAATTGGTAATGAAGATTATCTTGTGGTGTCTTCCACAGATAACCATCGGGTACCATGTTCCAGGAAATTTAATTACTACTGAACCATGTACTGGAATAAGGCTGGGATATGTCTTTTTTTTATCCTTTCAAGCATTTTTTCTCCATTAAGTACTTTTTTCTATCTATTGCCACCTGAGGCCTTTGGACTCTCCATGACGGGAGACTGATGCTTGACATGGCAGGGGGGAGACAAAGTGCTCTCCAGTTGGGAGGTTGTCGGTAATTGAGCCAACACCTCCACACATCCTCCAGGTGCCACATCTGGTCCTCCATCATTTAGTACTGCAGTATGGGCACTGGCCTGAGTTTCTGATCTGGAGGTGGCAGACATGTGTCTCTGCCTTGCCCCAGCTCACCCTTCTGCCTCTGCAGTGGCTGCCCCTGCTTTGTCTATTTCCAACTCCCACTTCCTCCCAGGTCTCTGTTGCTGTGAACCCGGAACACTAGAGGCCCACCCTTCCCACATTATGGGCATGGCTGCTGCAGTTCTCTTGACCCATAAGATGGTCTAGCTGATGCAGCAGGAGTTGATTTCACTTGACTCCAATTTAACTGTCCCGAGCCCCTTCCTTATATTGCCAAGAGACTTCCTAACAGATAGGTAACCCGGTGATTCAGGCAATTATTCACATATTCCCCACATCATTAGTTTTGTGGAACACTGCCAGGGGGCATATTTTTCTTTCCTAGGACTCTTGAGAATAAAGAAAATAGAACTCTTACCATGAAGTCATATTAAGGAGTTTATTCCTCAGAAAATACCCCATAGCACTTTTATAAAACCTTACATAGATAGGCTGCATTTAGGAAAGGAATTATTTTTATCCCCCCTGCTGCCATGGGAATCATTGTCCAGGCCTCCTTCCTTCCAGGGCATGGCTCTGAAAAAATTCTATAGTGTCTGCTGACCACAAAGGGGTGCCTGTGGTTACTACAGGGACCACACGGTTCATGTTGGATCATGTTGGGTTTAGCTAGGAGGACTATAATTAAGTCATCCAAACCAGAATGGATTTTGGGGGGAAAGGTGCTATTATTAATTATATTTGGATAATAGGTGTAATTCAGTGCTGTCCAGGCCCACTGGGACACAGGGTTACCCTAGGCCTAGTGCTCTAATTTCATCACTTACTGAAATTTCCCTAAATGAATATGGTTGATGGAGTGAAATCAGAAAAAATTCAGTCAAATTGGGCAAAATACCAGCATTATAACCCAAAGTAGTGATTATCTGAACTGAACTGGAGAGCAAAGGATAATGGGGTATATCGGTTCTTATTAAATAATGCTGCCTAACAAACCACTCCAAAATTCAGCGTCTTAAGGCAGCCATTGTTTGTCCTGGCTCATCTATCCATAGGCGGTCGATCTAGCTGGACTTGAATGCAAACTGCAGGTTGGGTCCAGCTCTGCTTTGCACGTCTTTCCCTCTCCATGGACCAGTTGTCCAAATGGGACTTGCTGCTCCCACGGCAATGACAGGAGCAGAGCAGACACATGAGAGAGGATCCACAGGTGCTTCCTGACTCCAGGGCTTGGGTCTGCTATGCTGTCACTTGGGCCCATATTCCTTTGGTCAAAGAAAATCCTCTGGAGAAGTCTAATCTCAGTGTGTCAGGGACTCATACTCAGACTTGGGTGGGAAGTAAGCCCCAGGCAGATGCAGAGGATTTAGATAGAGGAAGGGCCAAGACCTGAGGACAGAGTGCAATTTACCACAGGGAACATTAGGCCAAAAGGGCTTTGCCTCCCCGTTCTCCAGGTCCCTAGAGCACTGACTGGGTTTATTCAGCCATTTGTAGCTAAGATGGTAAAGGAAAGCAGTCACAGGTTGTTTGGTCTGATAGAGGCAGGGAACTGCCCCCATGGGCTCTCTGCATAGAGGGTGCAGAGCAGTGGGCTCACTTTGATGCAGACAATGATTGTCCAAAAGAGGAGCAAAAAGATGAGGAAGAGTCTTATAGAAACCCTCATGATTCAGAATAGTAACCTGGCCCTGGTCAGTAGGTATAACGAATGGAAAACTCCTTCCATGTGTCAATCAGATCTATCATTCAACTTCCCACAGGATGGGGGAGTCGGAATGCAGAGAAGAACTGCAAATGCTCAACTCATACTTCTTCTTTCTCAGGAGGGGAAACAGAAACCTTTTGCCTACAGGATTAAGAGGAAAAGTGTTCCGAACTCTCAGGCCTTTCCATAGATGTGCACAACCCCACAGGGCACCATGAGGTGGGTATCTCCAGGGCTGCTGGCGAGGGCTGACCTGCCAGTTTCTTTGTTCCTTCCATAGTTCCCTCTGGACAAGTGCTGCTGTGGACTTGGTGGCCCCTGTAATTCAGAATTCTTGCAATAGTCCCCTCCCTTGGCTGTGGGATCAGGTCCTGAGCCCTGCATGGCCTCCTCTCGGGTAGGAGAGAGTGGGTAGTGAGGGCTTGTTAATCAGACACACCAATCATGCTGATTATGCCTCCTTCAACAGTGGACCACCCCTCCCTGGGAATCACCATTTAATGTTTAAAACAATTAAAAGGCTCTGAGGGAACAACTTGGTTGGGAGTTCAGGATCAGAGTGAGGCAGGCTAAAGAGAGGCACTGGGGGAAGGAAGTTTCAGAGCCAAACACATCTTACCCCACAGACAAGCAGGGGTTCTTCCTATGTCCCAGGATGGCTGAGACCTTGGGGCATGGTGTTGATCACAAAGAGTGCTCAGAGTCCACAGAGGAACAGGAGGGGTGGGTCATGGTCACCAGACCCAGTAGATTCATGCCATCTGCTGTAGTTTGGAGCTGGAATGTCCTCCAAAGTCCTATGTGTTGAAGGCTTGGTATCCAGCATGGCAATGTTGGGAGGTGGTGGAAGCTTTAAAGGCTGAGCCCCAGAAGAAGGTCTTTAGGTCCCTGGAGGTAAGCTCTTCCTCTTCTCTTGTTTGCTTCCTGGCCTTGAGGTAAGCAGCTCTGTTCCATTAGGCAACTTAAAACATGATGTGCTGTGCCACCAGGCCCAAAGCAATGGGGCCAGTTGGACCATGGACTGAAATCTCCAAAATTGTGAGTGAGAATAAACCTTTTCTTTAATAAGTTGATTGTCTCAGATACTTGTTACAGTGGCGGAAAGCTGACTAACACACCGTCCCTGTCCATTTCTCTCCTCCCTTGCTGCCATTCTTCTAGTTTGGGCCTCATGTTCTCTAACCTGGGCTCTTGCAAGGACCTAGCTGGCCAGCTTGACTCCCATTTCTAGTCCCTCTATGGCACAGCTTGAGTTGTCTTCTCTATTTTTTATTGTTTATATAATTAGAAAAAAGGTTTAAAAAGTACAAAGTATAGAGATATTATAGCTAACTCATACATCAATGAATGCTAACTTTTTACCGTATTTTATCTATCTATGTATCTATCTACCTATCTATCATCTATCTATCTCTCCTTTATTGCAACAGAATACATATGAAAATGTATCATAATTGTACTGGTGTTGATTTTCTGAAAAAGGAAGTAGCCACATAATCAGCATTACAAAAAGGAAAAGAACCTTCCCATCCTCCCCTTCTGCCCGCTTCTTGTATCTGCCACCCTGCCCCCATGCAGGTAACCACTATCCTGAATCCAACAGTCCAGATAGATTTGCCTATTTGTGAACACCTTGCAAACACAGTTGTTCAGTATGTGCTCTTTGGGTGTTGTATTTATTTTGAACTTTCTTTTTAAGAAAGACATTTTAAAAGACAAAGACTCCTGTGTTCTAATTCTTTGAATATTTTTTTCCTTTGACAAGCACATCATAAATGTGATAATGTATGCAGCCATGTCACTACAAGCTTGCATATGTGGATGGCATTGTTCTGGAGGTGTTACTTGTCTGTACAAAAGTGAAGGGTTTTATGATACAAGGAAGTTCTATCACTTGCTTATTTCACACAATGAGCTTTCTAAATTACACAGGGTGATGTGACTTGCTTTCCTTTCTGAACACGTACCTCCACCCTTTCCAAACAGTCCATTCCTGGAAGTTAGAGCAATTTTTTATTGCCTCTTTGCATCCTGTGAGTCTAACTCTGTGACTGATGCTTTATAAGGATATTTAGGGAATAGATGTGTCAAAGAACCCATGAACAAAGTCTCTTATTTCATGGAGAACCATATTCCTTCCTTTGCTGGTCCCTTTTTGGAGAATGACATCTCCTTATTCTTTTCTCTTTTCCTTTCTTCTTTGTTGTTTGCTTTTTTACTGATGTCTGCCTAGTAAAATCTCCAAAGACTTAAGTCCATCTGCAAATCCAGCGTAGAAATTTGACTTCATAAAATGTTCCTTCAGGAGAGATAGGCATTTCAGAGCTGGGTATGAACTTTGCAGTTTGTGCCTTACCTGTTTCTCTAGAATGGGGGACAGTAGTGTTCTTTCTAAGAATTTTCTCACTATAAACAGAATTATCATAGAAATCTAAGGCAGTCACAACATTCAATTCACATCTGAAGAAACTGGCAAAGCATCACTCATGTTCCAAGTTAACCTGCCCTGGTGTTCTGTTGAATTCTCTTGGTTCTTCTAGGCTTCCTGGAGGTGAGACCACACAGAGGGAGATGGGTCACCGTTGACATTCTGAGACTTCTCAAGACTGTGTCAGGTGAAGGAAAATGGTCCTGTCAAGGCTTGTTATCACTGAGAACACCAAGACTCTGGAACTTCATCCTTCTTTGGGACTTAGATTCCTATGGTCCTTCCTATCACCAACCCTCCCACAGAGCTGTCTTTGTACTTACTAATGCAGGATAATGGAAATAATTCCATTTTAGTTTGTGATGGGAACCATGGTGTGTCTTCAACCATCTGGATGACCAGGAAGAGTCTGTGAGTGCTATGATCCCTAGTGTCCTTAACATTGCTGTGGACATAATATTACTTATTTCATGGATTTGTTGGGAGAATGAAACTATGAGTGATAGAGATGTGAAAAGATCCTCAAGTTATTTTTCTGCTATGCACAGGTAGACAAAAGACTAGAAAGAAACAGATGTGTTAAAATATATACATGCCCACTGAGTTTTTAGTGTCTGACTTTTATTTATTTACATTTTAAATTTTACTTTTGTAGTGGGGATTGAACCCATGGATGCTCTACCACTGAGCTATACACCTCCTGTTTTTTTAATCTTTTATGTTGAGTCAGGGTTGCCCAAGTTGACCTCAAACTTGCAATCCTCCTGCCTCAGCCTCCTGAGTGACTGGGATTATAGGTATGTACCATTGTACCTGGCATGCCTGCCTTTCTTTCTAAATAGTTTCTCAAGTGCATTTTTCTATCTCATTATGAACATCACTTTGCATTGCTTTTGGAAGCTGCATAATGTTCTAACATCTGGTTGCACCTAACTGCTCCCACATTGTGAGCCATTTATTTATTTTCAGTTTTTTCATCAAGGAGAGTTCGGAGGTCAGTTGAGCCTAATTTTTTTTTCTCTTTTTAATCTTTTGCTTTGCTTTGTTTTGCTTTCTGCCTGAAATACTTATAATTCATTTTTATCTTGCTGTCAAGTTGTGGGGTTCTTTATTTTTAACCAATTATGCCTGGTGTACCGTATACCATTTGGTTTTATGAGTATTTTAGAGTTTCTTTTTTTTTTCCAGAATGTTCTACTCTAGATTTGATTGGTGTTTTAGTGTTGTTACATTTTTTGGAGACTTTTAAGGAACACTAAACTTTTTCTTTTTATAAATTGTATCATTTTTCTCCATCATAATGCTATCTTCTCAGTATTTGCAACTCTAGATTCTAAAAGATACTTTTTAAATTTATTATTTCTTCGAAAAGGTTTTTTTTACAGTATAAATTCTGCTCTTTAATGTTTCCAATGTACACTGTAGTTCTTAGGGACTGTGTTCATTGTTTATCTGCCTTCTTTAGTTTCCACCCAGATGTTTTCCACCCAGTTTAGCCACTGGCTTGCTTTGAGTCTTGTCTCCGTTTCACATCTCCTTCTCCCTCTCTAGAAGCCATTCCTCCACCAGGAGCGTATAGGACAGATAATTTTCCACCCGAGTTCTAGTATCTCAGTTCCACTAGGTAACTTCTGTTCTTTATAGGCATGACACTTCATTAAATGAAAAAGAAAACAATAAAAGCAATCCCCACTTCAGATGTCTTAAAAAATGCTTCCTGTAATTTATTGATATATATGCCAAACATACAACATGCTGCTGTTTCATTTAATAATTTGTAAACTCAGCAAAGGGGTATGTTCTGAGAAATGTGACATCAGTGGCTTCATCATTATACAGACATCATAGGATGCATTTGCACGAGGCAATATAATCTTAGGGAACCGTCATCATTTGTGTGGCCTGTCATTGACCCAAACATCATTACAAAGTACATGATGATATATATAACACTTTATTCTATATTTTAAAGAAAATGAATTCAAAGGCATGTTTTTTCTTTGCATCTTTAGGCAAACTACAGTCAAATCTGATCCATTCACTCTTTTTGTAAATAAAGTTTTATTGGAACAGGGAAGCCCTCTTTCACACACATATTGTCTGTGATTCCTTGCTTCGTACTACAGTATAATTACAATGGTATGATCCACAAATCTAAAATATTATTAGCTGATCCTTTATGGAACACCTTCACTTATCCCTGTGCTATTTTCTGTTTAATTGTTCCTAAATGAAAGAAGATATTTCTAAATCCTTTGTTTGATTGCAGGATTATAGACTGCATGGTCCCCAAAGGTGTGGATCAAGTCACCCCCTCAGACTAAACTTAGATCAGGGGCATACTTATAAGGATACCCATGGGAAACAGATAATGCTTTCAAACTAGGTAATTGGTAAAATGTTTATTAAGGGATTATTTGAGAAAGTGCTGGAAAAGTGAAGGAACTCCAGAAAGCAGTGATGCAATGCCCAAGACCAGTGCCCATAAGGAATCTTCACCCACCCTCAGCCCAAAGGATCTGGGGGAAGAAGGAAGTGCCACCAGAACCCAGAGAGAACCTCTGCATGGAGAGCTGCCTGGTGAGAGCCATAGCTTTTGACAGAGGCACTCACCTAAGTCATAAGGACTTGCAGGGAGGAAGCCAGAGTAGCAAGTGTCCCACCTCAGTCTGCTGCCCTAGAGGGTTTTGCTGGTGTCTCTCGATTTCTGAAGTCAACCAGAACCAGGGGGCAAGCATTTCTCTACTGCACACCATACAAGTCTGCCTTCTGGGGCACAGCGGAGAGTGGGAATGGATGAATAAACCAAAGACAACAACCAACACTTGGAGTTTAATTCACGGGCTCTAGATCAGAGCTGTCTAACAGAACTTTCCATGCTAAGATATTTGCTATTTATCTATACTGTCTAACATGCCAGTCATGAGCCACATGTGCCTATTGTTTCCGGGGAATGTGACTGCAAACTTAGGAACTGAATCCTTACTTTCATTTAATTTTAAATTCAAACACCCACATAGAGGTAGTGCCTACCATTTTGGAAGCATAGCTGAGGATGGATTTCTATTTTCCTTCGTGCATTGACCACAGTGCACTTTGCTGAATGGGCATGGAATCTCTTGATTCCTGCTTCATTGAATGTAAAACGTAGATTCATTTCTGGAAGTCTGAGATAGTATCTTTCTTTCTCTAATGGTAGAAATAATATCTGAAACTTAGAACCTCCAAGAAGCATAGCTTCCAGGCTTCTTTTTATGACGGTCTGCCTAATGACAACTTCATATCCCACCTTGGATCTCTTCCACTTCCCTCCACTGTGAACTTGAAGTCAGATGTCTCTAAGTTGAAGTAGAAAGCCATTCCTTTAGGATTTTAGGGAGGATGGCTTTAGAAAGCTCTTGGAGCACACAAGAGGGTCTCTATTGTTATAATCAGTGAAGATCTGGGGTCTCTGCTTGGGAGTTGGGGTTCAACAGTGCCTGCCAGCCTTGACACTAGGCTTCTGTCTGCCACCAAGAATGATTATTTTTATCCATTCTCTTCCATGCTATAGTCAGTAAAACTTTGGCTCAGAATTTGGAACTCGTTTGACTGTGATTCTAGCTCCAGAGCATTTGTGTGTGTTTTGGTGGGAAGCTGGGGGAGGTCACATCAGGCCAGTTCTGTGGATTCTGTTAACCTCAGAGCCTCCTTTTGTCATTTTTTTCTTTACCATTGTCACTGTTGCTTCTGAAAACAGGTCATGATTTTGAACGTGCATAATCTCAGGTCTGATGCAGAATTAATACCTATTGCTTGATTTTCACACTGAGACATTAATTACTATTTGTTTTGCATTTGCATTCACAGGTATCTGTGGAGGGAAATTAGCATACTTTGTTGTTAGACCATTATTAAAATGACAGTTGGGAAAATATTTGAAAAATATTGTCTGTCTTTCTGTTTTCCTCTCTGGCATTGCTATTACTACTTTTTATCTTCTCTGTAACTTATATTTGTTGCACAGTTTGAAATTCTGGATAAGAAATGGAGACCATTTTGGAACATTGGTACTTAGAACAAAATCCAAGGTGTTGGAACTGGGGCTTTATAATGGCTTTTGCATTTGTGTATAAACAAGCCAAACCGGTCCAGCCATTCAAAGTCGGTGACTCAGAGGTGCTACCACATGTGAAATAATCCTTTGTTGCTTCATCCCTTGGAGGGGTACATCTAACACATTTCACTGGGGGCTTTCTGCAGTCAGAAGCTGCCTGTGGTTGGGCTGAGAAGAGCAAACAGAGGAAAATTATGGTTGTTTTATTACTGTGTTAGCAAAGAATCCTGAAAGTGGAGTTAGACAACCAGGATTCATGGCCCAATGATGCCACAAAGTACCTGAAGAAACTTGAACAGGCCACTTTATCTCTTTATCTATGGAAATTGTACTTACCCTGTTGTGTTGTGGCTCTAACAAGTGAAGCACCTTGACAACTCCGGGAACCATATGCATTTGACAGGTGGTTGCAGCTGCAATATCCAGCTTTGTTTCTTATCCAGTCTCCCACCAGGAGGGCGTGATTGGGCCATGCCTTCCTGTGCATCCTTACTCCCATGGACAGATCACTGATGGCCAGCGGACCTTAGCCTGCATTGGCAGCAGAGCTTTGCCAAGAGGCTTCCCTGCTCCTTGTGATTCCCCTGCAGCCATGAGCTCAGATAGGAACAGCAGTCTGCTACGAAAAGAGGAAACTTCTTTTTCATCAATATCAGTAAAAATTAATTAGTTCAAGTAATTTATCTAACATCTATTCTGCCAGGTGCCAGGTGTGCCTGGTTCCCATCCTTAGAGGGGTTACTTCTAAGAGTCATTTCATTGTTTGCCTATTGTCCTCAAAGTCGGAATAATCTGTGGGTTGATTAATGGATCAGATCATTCATTCATTCAGTAACTATTAGTTGCATCTTCTGTGTATGAGGCCCTATGCCAGGCATTGGTGATTTCAAAGTGAGCAGGATTAGATCTCAATATTTAGAGTTCCACAACTCTTCATGTGCTCTGTGTAGGAATCCTGAATGGGGTCTTTCACACATGCAGAGTTCAGGACACCCTCTCTCCTCCCCAAAGATTCTGATCAGGCATCTGGATTTTAACCTGCATTTTAAACAAGTCCCAGGCTGATGGAGAACAATCTGAAAACACTACTCTATGAAATCCAAATGCAGTGGGGGACACATACACATGCGTGCATGCGCGCGCACGCGCACACACACACACACACACAAATACACGCATATATATACACATATACCCACCAACACAGAAGCTCACAAACTCACATATACACAGGTACACATAGTCACACACACACACACACACACACACAAACACACAAACACAAACACATAAACATACCTCAGACTAAATCAGCATAGGACAACCAGAAAATGTTCCCAATAGAAGACATTAGCTGCTCAGGGGTGACAAACTCTCTAGTTCTGCCTCGCTTCTTGGGCTCTCCTGCATTCACTCAAGATTTTTCTGTCTTGAACCAGGAGATTTGGACATAGATAGTCTCTTTACAACTTTGAGGTTTCCATAAGAAAGCAAAGCCCACTCCCCATTATGAAAATGAGCATTTTATATGGACACATACACACAAACACATAAATGTACTTATGAATTTTATACCAAGCACTTCACCAGAAAAAATCCCTTTGGAAGAAACCACTTCAACTTGCTGCATAATTTCGTATTCTTTTGCACATCACTATTTGTGTAACCAATACATTATTTTTGGATTAGTTTTAGGGATGGTTATTTATCAGACCTTTACTGAGGGACCAGTACTGTGCAGAGCACTTGGTGTGCACGATCTCCTTTAGTCTTTGCAACAAGTTCATAAGGTAGATATTATTGTTTTCCCTCTTTACAGTGGATGTAGTTCAGGCTTAGATAGTGAAGTATCTAGTCCAAAGTACCACATTAAGTGCAGGCATTCCTAATTTCCACTCTTTTATTCCATTCTTTTAAATGGCACCAAAATGCCCATATATCTTGGGCTGTGTACTTATTTCCTTATAATGGACTCCTAAAAGGGGAATGCTCATGGGATTCTGGCCCCCATTCTGGAGAGTTCCTGTTTGCCAACCTTTCCTCCTTTCTCAGTTGCTCTGGTTGCCACAAGACTCACGATTTCCAGTGTTCCATAGAGGCCCAGAGGTCCCCTGCCTGCTTTTCTGGGATAGCCTTCCTGTTGCAGATATTGGGGAGCAAGTCTGGACTCAAGGGACCCCCCACCTACACCTTTTCAGTCATCAATGTCTCTTGATGTGTCTTTAGAGGCAGAAACATGTAAAGGCCAATAAGATCAGGTTGGGGTGATTCTGTGACAAGATGTCAGCACCTATGGCTGTACCTGGATTGTGACAAGCTCCTAGGCAAATGTTCACCGTGACCCCTGGGTGGTGACTGACAAACAGCATCAGTCACAGAAGAGTGGGGCCCACACCTGAAGGAAATGTTAAAGGCAGCTGTGAGAAAGCCCCCCAGGCATCCTGCGGCTTCGGGCCCCTGGGTACTGTCAGAGGGGAGACCTTCATAGGTGGAGGCAGCCAAGAGTGGGTTCGCCCTTGTGGAGTAATGCTAATTGCTCTCCCTCACTCTGGGGATGTGGCCTCTTGCACAACAGTTTGAGGATATTTGTAGGCTCTAAGGTCTCTGACTTTTGGAGGTGCGATCCTACATCATCAGAAACACTTTTCAAGGCATCGCTAAGCCTGCGTCATGTAGCATCATGGTCAGTAGCTGCCATTTGCATTATTTTGCAAACATTTAATGAATACATTCATTTCTCTTGTACCTTTTTTCCTAAGAATCTGTTGCAGCCACGTTTTTAAAAGTTCTAATATTTTTGGAGGACTTTGAATAAGCCCATAAGCACTGAATCTATAATGCCCGATGCGTAAAATGACCCTGCCCTCTCATGAGCCAGCAAGAAAGGGATCTGCAGTTGGCTTGTTTGTGACCCAAGTGCCAGCATTCACTACTCAGTTCCCTGATGCACCTTGCCAGCCCCACTCAGGGCTTCAATAGCACTCAGATTCCATTAGCATGTGGGGGGAATAAGACTTGGTTATTGTCAGAACTGCACCCAGCCCAATGGAACATGAGCTGGGATTTTCTCCCATGTTTGTGTCCTCAGTGACTCACAGGTGGTGTCAAGTGCTACATAGGAGGATCTCAACAAATGTTCATTAAATACATGAAAGAAAACATGAATGGTTCAAACTCATGAAGATGTCTCTAGATCACAAGTTCTCAAAGTGTGGTCCCTGGACCATAAACATCAACTAGCAACTTGCTTGAAATGCAAATTCTTGGCTCCTACACCTAAGGAGTCAGAAACACTGGAATGGAATCGCTTCTAGGTAATACAAATGCAATCTGAAAGTACAGAAACATTGGCTCAAGATCAGAGCTTCTCAAACTATAGTGTGCACACAAATCATCTAAGGATTTTATTAAAATGCAGATTCTGATTCAGTAGGTTCGGGGTGGGAGCTGAGATTCAGCATTTCTAACAAGCTTCCAGATGATGCCAATGCTGCTGCATAGACCACACTTGGAGTGGCAAGAATGTAGACTATTCCAGTTTATTCATCACCAAGCAGGAAGAAGGGAGCCTATGCTTGGCAAGCAATGTCAGTCCCCTGAGCCTCAGTTTCCTCATATGTCCCATGGAAGAATTATACTTCATGAGGTTGTGATCATGGATGCAGGAAATAATATACACAAAGCACAGGAGCATAATAAATGCATGGTAAGTGTTTTCTCCTCCCTCCACCCTCTCTGTTCAACTCCTCATCAATTTTTCTTCTCTCTTGTCCAGGTATTAAACCTCTTAATTCTAAAGTTAGTCACTGAAGGGGGTTAACTGAATGACTGATGTTAAGTAATGCTAAAAACCTTTAATATCTTCTCTAATTTTTCTTATAGTCATTTAGGATTTGACAAACAGGATTATAAAAGAAGAGGAAGGTTTGAATTCACAAGAGATAAGTTAGGAATTGAAGGAAAGATGTGATTTTAGTAAATCAGGGCTTAGGGGAGCAGAGCTGAGAGAACATTCTTGTGTTTTAGAGCCAATGGACATGGACTGAGTACTGACTGCATGCTACCGTGCCCAGCATTTGGGCACAGCCTCACGTGGGAGGAACGGATGGAGGAATGGAATGTGCAGGCCTCTGGAGCACTTCCCTAATTGTGATCATTTGTCTTCCTGCAAGTCACAGACCCTCATTTGGACTTGGCTGGGGATTGTGTGGGCAGAGAGAGAGATCTGGGTGTTGAGGGGGAGGAGGTTGGCATGAAATTAATTCTCTGCCTCTCCTCTCTGGAATGTCAATAATGTGCTGAGGACAGTGGGGAGTACAGTTGCCTGCCAGCCCCCTCCTCATCTTGGGCAAGGAACCTCTGTGCCTCCTGGAAGTTCTGGGACTTCTAGGTGCCCAGTATTCTAACACCTCCCTTCTTGGATATCACTCCCCTCTTGGAGAATCTGGTTTTCTTCCCTGCTTCTAGCACACACTAGGAGGAGGCCTGACCTGCAATCTACTAGGGTTTCTTTCATAAAGACTGTCACAGGTCATTGGATGGGGCAGCAGCTAGGGGTGACGAGGTCCAGCTGAGTCTACTCTAGATGGAAGCACTCAGCCAATCAGGGAGGACAGGAGCCCGGCCATCTTGCCCAAGGCTCACCACAGTCTCATACTGGCGGGCCATCTTGTTCTAGCCAACTTCCCTCCCTGTTTCCACAGCTAGCCACTGAAACTGGCAAGGTGGCTGGGCCTTGACATTACCATGCACTTGAATGCTTGGCAATTACAGTAAAATATTCACATTTAGATCTGCCACAGATTCAGGCGAGCTTATGTTTACACAGACTTAGGATAAGAAAAGAGCCTCAGCATGCCGCAGTCAAATGCCCTCATTTTAAGGGCGAGGCAACTGCAGTGCAGAGAGCTGGGTCACTTCCCTGAGATCACATAACCAACTGGTCAGGACGGAACCAGAACTGTCTCTCAGACCTGTGCATTTTCAGTTTCAGCATGGGTGAGGCACACTCAACTCCAACTTTCTGGAAAAGTCCATTTACCCATTTATCTGGGAATAAGCAGGCCAGGTTCTAATTCTAAAGACAAATGACTGTGGGCGATTCCCCACTGGGTTGATGCTTGTAGGAATAAAGGAAGGTACACATGTTCACCTTGAGAGGAAGAGTGTTCTAAACTGTTGGGTTTGGAAACCCTGAGCTGACACCTGAGTGAGGGAGGCGCTCACAGAGAGTCAGGGACACTCCTGGGGTGGTGGGAACCACAGGGCTTTGAGGATGTGGATGTCAAACTGGGAAAGAGGACCGTGATCATTCTGTCTGGTGTCTGGAGTTATCTAAAATTGAAATGGTGGGGCGGGAGTTGTGGCTCAGTGGTAGAGTGCTTGCCTAGCATGTGTGAGGCTCTGGGTTCGATTCTCAGCACTGCATATAAATAAATGAATAAAATAAAGGTCCATCAACAGCTAAAAAAATTTTTTTAAAAATTGTAATGGTGAGGGTACCTGCGAATTTACATGTATTAAATGCCAGAATGAATTTATCAATCATCTATGTAATTTTTCTATTATAAAAGTAATATGCTTGCAAAATGCAGTAGGTGGAAAAGAGATGCCTATGCTTTTGACACAGAGAGATGAACAAGCTTTAGGTGGGATCCCCTGGCTTTCTACAAACTGTCTCACCCAGTGGAGTTCATACTGTGCTATCCTTTTACATCTTGCTTTGCTTATCAAGTACATTTTCCTTGTTATTACAAATTCTTTATCAACTGCTCCCCTTTGGGGTGTGTGACAGTTCACTGTTGTTTCTTTAATCATTTGATGAGGATTGGACACGTTTGGATTGTTCCCAATTTTTTTTCACATGATAATATTGTAATAAAAATCAGTTTTGTACCCAAAGTTTTTATATATAAATCTCTAATAATAACAATAATTATATTTCAATAGCTATTATATTCACATAGTAATATTGTGTCTTTTTTTTTTTTCAGAAGAGATGGAGGGCAATTTGATCAAAGTTTGATCAAGTTTCTGATGTGCTGTCAAATTATTTTGAAAGAACGGCTCCAACTTCCCATCTACCAGCCCCGTCTGAGAGGCACGTGAAGGGACACCTGAGTAGCCAGCAGAGATGCAGTGAGCACAGCGTTCAGGAGGGCGAACTCATTGCTCAGACTCCCTCGGCTTGCATGGTGACACCTCCTGATCCCTTGTGAGCCTCAGGCAAGTCGTTGAGCCTCTTCGTGCCTCAGTTATCTCATTTTTAACGTGAAGATTTTGTAGCATCTCCCTCCTAGGCTTGCTTCAGGAATTAAGTGAGTTATTGGTGCACATATCACACACTCCACAATAACAACAACTAATAATAGTAACTCTCAGGGTCTCAAGGAGCCAAGTCCTTGGTTCATGCTCCTGACTGACACATGGAGGAAGGGCTGACCCTGTGCTCAGATGGAGTTAGAGCACATGCCCTCTCCTTGTACACCCTGCTGAACAAATTCTTATAATTTAATCATGACTTTTAATGTTTGAAATGGTGGCTTTTACATTTTACTGAAGCCTCACTGCCGGCTGCTCTGTGTTATACTCCCTGTTTATATTGCAATGCAAATTATTCCTGGTGGAGAGTTTACAAACTGCACTTCCATTATTAATAGGGTTATGATTTTCCCCATTCCACTCTTATCTCTATTGCTTGTGTAATACATAATTCATGCTCACTACCCTTTGCTGGTCTCAGTGCCAGGGCACAGCAGTGTCTGTCTCTCTCTCTCTCTCTCTCTCTCTCTCTCTCTTTTTCTTCTCGATGACAGTAATTGGTATTCAGTGAGAGTCAAATGACCATGTCTCTCGCTTCAGACTCTCTCTAAAGGTGTTCCCTGGAAAGGCGCACACACAGGGGTAATAGAAGCCCAGAGCCATTTACAGCCAAGACTTGAGTTCCAATTCTATTTCAGCCCTGAATCCTGGACAGATCCATGCAGGGCTTTCCAGAGCCCCCAGACAATTAGCTACTCAGAAGGAAAGCAGCACCTTGGTTATGGCTAGGACAGAGGAGTGCCTGGAGGATGGGGGAGCAGAAGGAGGGCTCAGCTCTGCCTGTGTCAGCGGGCTTCTCACTAGTGTGGCCTGAGTGTGCTTGGAGGGACTGCAGGGTCTCCATGCTCACTTCTTGCTGGATGTCCCTTTCAGCAGGTGGATGATACACAGCTTTTTAAAAACCCAGCTGGAAGTCTGAGCCCTGTTCTCGCCTCTCCACTGAAGACAGAGACTGAAATAAATCCTATCAGACAATCCTTGGGTGAATGGGGCCTCTGGACTTGGACACCAAAGGCCTGCTCCCTGCACAGGACTGCAGAGGATCTCTGGGGTCTGAATGGGTTTGCGTATGCCCACAGAGCCAGCCATATTCTTTGAGGTCAGTGACCCTTTCTGGAGGCCATGACTGTCCACTCTGTGAGTCTGCTTCCTCACCACATCCCTGCCAGGAACTCTCCAAGTCCTGCTCAGCACATACTCGCCATTTCCCTGGCAGGCTCTGGACCCCGCCCTCTCCTGGCTCAGGCCTTTTCCTCCTGGTCACTCTTCCCTCTCTTCTCCCAGCTCATCCCTCGAGCCTGCTCTGTTACTCAAGCACACTTACACAGACACACAAATGAAGGTACACCAGCCACACACACACACACACACACACACACACACACAGAGGAAATGCACTTGGAGGTAGGAATCCAGATCGGGTACATACACACACAAGCCCGCATGGGAGCACACCTACACACATGGACACACACAGATACCAGGGACACAGGCATAAACACACACAGGCCATGTGTGCTTCCAGGAAACCTGGCTTCTCCCCCGCGCTCTGGGGTGTGCGGAAAGCCACCGTGGACATTTTCTGACCCACTCACACCTCAAGGGCCCCCAGTTACTCACTGAATCATGAAGCACTTTCCTGTTAAAGTTTATTTTCTTCTGGCAGAAGGGAGCTACTTATTTCCAAGAAGTGGAGCCAGGGGAGTCTGCCGAACCCGCGCTGTGGCTGGGGACACATTTTGGCGTCCTGTCCTCCCACAGAGCTTTGTTTACACAGCTCCAGTTTCTCTGGACCTCAGGGCCCTAAGACACTGCCGCTGCACTCCACCAGAGTGAGTGGTGCAGAATAGAGCTGCAGTCTGCAAAGCTCCTGTTTATTGGTCATTTACCAGACCTTCTGGATCACCACCTGGGCTCTGGGGACAATTCTTGCCACCTTCTTTGTGTGTCTTAATTCCTAGATCCAGGAACTGAGAGTCTGGCCAAGTCTGTATGGGAAGAGTCTCCTTTGTACCTGGAGCATTTTCTTAGGTGACTTCCATGAATGAATCCACCTGGGGACAAGGTTTTGTGTTTGTGCTGTATATCACTGACTTCCTACCACTTGGAGAGGTTCCAGGCACACAGTAGGAGCTTCATGAATATTTGTTGTGTGGGAAATCAAGTCTGACACAACAACCCTTTGAGTTTGGTTCTACTTTTTTTCCCAGGTCACCAAGGCCCATGGGGAGTCCACCCCAGACCATGTGGTTGACAAATTGAGCAAGGAGTTGAGCCCAGGTTGCTGGCCCCACAGTGCAGGCTGTTAGCCACCATGTTGCACAGTTGGGAGAGTTTGAGCCTCCTGGCCTTAGGGCTCCTTTCCCTAGGAACATTTTAGTTTATGATTTATGCCACGGATCCTTTAAAGTGAATGGGAAGAACACTCCATTCCACTCACGGAAACTGAACCCCATAACCTGGGGTACTAGGTCACTCTTCCTCGGGTTGGTGCCCCTGGCTTTTGGATTTTCCTTGTTTTTTGGCCAAACCTAGCTCATCTCCACCCTGGCTAACCCGGGATCACCACTCCTCAGAGTGGCAAAAACATACCTGAGTCAAGCCCAGCTGTGGGTCGGCACCAAGCCCACCATTTAAGTCTCAGTAGTCATGTGACAATGGAGAACCATTCATTTGTTCATTCATTTATTCATTTTCACTCATTCATTTTTTCTTTAATTCAGCACATTTATTGGATACTTCCTGCCATAGGTACTATGTTGAACTGGATACTGTCACTGACCTCTGGGTCCTCAGAGACAGACACAAGTCAAAT
Source organism: Glaucomys volans (assembly GCA_020662805.1). Lineage (NCBI taxonomy): Eukaryota > Metazoa > Chordata > Mammalia > Rodentia > Sciuridae > Glaucomys > Glaucomys volans. The sequence goes on from JAJEJO010000542.1 coordinate 160,322, forward strand.
GAATACTGTGCAATGGGGTGGAAGCAGCAAGGAGGCTGGTGGTCTTTTGGTTCTCACCCAAAGACCACCAAACTATAGGGAGTTACCACATTGCCTTACAATACGGATTCCCAGATCCCAGGTACTCTCTTTCAGCAAGTCTGGGAAGGGGTCCAAGAACTACATACTTAACCATCTCCCCAGGTGATTCCAGAACCAGGGAGTGTGGAGTGAGAGAACAACTGAGAAAATCTGTACCAACAAGTCAGAGAAAATGTCCCAGGGAAAAGATTGTACCTGCAAGGGTGGGTCAGGCATTGCCAACAAGAAAGAGGATAAAAAAAAAACCCTTTATAGATTTTTAATGTCACTTAAAAATGTTTGTTGTGGAAATAATCAAATGACAAAGGAAATTAGTGAAATGGAATATTAAAAATAACTCACCCAGGGTAACCATGATACTTAGTTTAGTGTGGATGCTTTTGGACATCAGATATAGGATGGAAATTCCCAGGTATATAAATCAGTGGTATCTGTGGCTGCAGCTATAGCTAACTTCCTATGTATTCACAAATATGGCTCCTGGTGCCACCACCACCTTGGCCTCCTCTGATGCTGGCATGAATTCTGGGACCCCTGAGATGCTTACATGGACAAAAGCTTCCTCTACTTTTGTTATCCTGGGATCCAAAGGATCCTCCCATAGATCTTCACACTTATTTTGTCAATAATTTTTAGTAAGTATGGTAGGCAGAGGTGTGCAAATCCTAAGTACACAATGACTGCTGGTGGATTCTCTCAAGCCATATACAGACCATTCAATGTGGCCAGCATCCCATCCCTTCTCCTTCTGCACTCTTCTTTCCAGAACTCAGGTGGAAGAATTAGGAGTGGGACTAAGGATAAGTTTGAAGACATCAAACTATAGTCTAAATGAGTCCAGTCACCTTCCTTGGTTATCCCTTCTTTCCTTGAGAATTATTCCTATGCTTGCTTCTGGTGGGTGCTCTGGCCAGCTCCCACAAGCTGGAACAAAGCTTGCAAAGCTGAGCCTAAGCTCTAAGTGACGACCAGCTGGCAGGTGCTAGATCAGTGAGGCATCCTGAGAGGAGCCACGTGCTGTTCACCTGCTGATCTTAGTTGGTTCTTGTGGAGCGCTGTCCCAATCCTGCCCCTGGAAGGGCCTACCCTGAGGGCTTCACTGACCATGAGGTCTAAGTGTGAATGACTTCCCCTCCCCTCTTACCTCCACCCCTCCGGCACCACCTTCTTTCAGATCTGGGGGAACAGTCTTCCATGTTCTTTGAGGCTCCATTCTTCACAAACTATCACCAGCAATTGTCCCTGCTAACTCTTTGCCCTGAGGCCCTTTAAAAATTTCTATGAATTGTTTTTTACTGTGTATACACTATTTTAACCTTTCCTTCCTGCTATGCTTCCTACTCCCACTGCCCAGGGAGCTGCCATGAGCCCCGGTTTCTGTCTTGATTCCTTTCTGGGTTTATACCCCAACTGTGATCGTGTTATCCCACCTTCCAACTCTTTTGTTGTTGTTTGCCTTAAAAGTAGAGCATGTACCTCCTTAGACATCGGTCCACACGACTCTACTTCATTCATTTCAACAACTTAACAGAGTAATGCACAACCTCTTTCCCTCTCTAACCACTGGGTATTATTAATTTAAAAAAATGTACCAATTTACAAGTGGGAAAGAATATTCTACTTCATTTTGTGTTCCCCTTGGGACTGATAGGTCTTAGCATCTTTCCTCATGTTTTTATTTTAAGCATGAACCATCCTTTCCAAGAAGACTTCAGGGATGAGGTGTGGGCCTGACATGCTTGGGTAACAGGAGAATGTCCATGAATCTGGAACTCAGTATGCAGGTATGAAAAGATGGTGAATGGGTTGGTAGAGGTCAGATCATAAAAGGCTATGTGTGCTTGGTTAAGAAGTTGGGATTTTCCCTAAAAAGCAATGAGAACCACCTAGGGGTTGTAAGAAGGGAGGCAGAATAATCAGATTTGTATGTTAGCAGCCCTGTGGGGGACAGATTGCAAGGACTAAACTTGGAGATAGGGGATAGAAGTAATAGTTAGTTTGGGGACAAAACTAATAAATAAATACAGCCAAGTTTCTTGAGCTCTATCAATCAACTTTCTTGATCACACATTCTCCATGGTCGGTAGCAGAAGTTTATGCTGGAAGAAGATGGGGGAGATCTTCTGTGGGATTGCCTGAACCTTTCATAGCCTCCATTCGGTGAAGGTGGCATGAAGCCCATCACCATGAACAATGTCCTCTTCTGGGTCCAGTCACCGGGATGTTGGAAATCACACTACCTGGTCCCATGATTACCGTAGGGTAGGAGCTTGGGCTTTCTTCTTTCCTGCTAATGGCCAGGCTCATGCCATCCCTATTAGATTAGGGTTGGAGTTCAGATGACTGCTTCTCTTTTGAGATCCCTGCAGCTAAATCTGTGACAAGTCATCAACTCAGTCACGTGCCCATTTAGAGAGCTAGCCCTGTGGTCCTGGGGGTTTGAGAAGGTTGAACACTCAGTTTCTCCCTTGCAGAGTTTATAGTCCATAGGGAGAGGAAATGAGAGGTTCTGATTCCATAGCAACAGAAAGACAATGCCCACAAATCCTGGAGCAGAAGAGATGGTGGTCTGGGCCCAAGTGCAAATGAATTCACGTAGACAGACATTTCAAAGCCAACCAAGCAGTCTCTCCTGGGTGATTCCAGTTTGATGCCTCCTGTCTCTTAGATATCTATGACTTAGTTTGCTTAAGACCTAAGTTTTGATTCTTCCCCCATGACCTTGACCTAAATCTACCTAAGCCTCTTCCACTTGGGGTGGTGGGCCACCATCCACAACTCAGTCACTTGGCCTAGACAGAAAACTGATGGTCAGTATGTCTGGCTTACAGATCATGCTTCCTAAATAGAAATACAATCTCTCCACTCTTCCTATTTTTATCACCACCCCAATCTAAACTATTGCCATCTCACAACTAAAAAAACAAACAAAACAGTCTTCTGACTTGTCTCAGGGCTTCAATTCCCTACAATTCACTCCCCACACTGAGGATGTGAAATTAAAGAAAGAGAAAGACGGCATAGAATGTATCACGCCACTCACGTGCCTCAGTCCTTCAATGGCTTCCCATTTCAATGAGAAAAATAACTCCAACTTCTTGCCTAAGAGGCCCTGTTTGATCTGGCCCTTGATAACCTTTCCAAGCTCCTCTGGGAGGAGGTTGTGGGGCCAGTCCCCCTAGCTTGCTATTTTCACTTCCTCAAATAAGTCAGGCTCCTTCCCTGTCCTTGGACTGTGTTCTTCCTTGTGTCTGAACCCTCTTTCACGTGTCTGACTCCTGTGTGGGAGCTTCGTCCCTCTTAAGGTAGCAGTAGAGCACTTGCCTAGCATGTGCAAGGCCCTGGGTCCAGTCCCCAGTACTGCAAGACAAACAAACCAATAGGTAAAAAGTCATGTGCCTTTTAAACAGTGAATTCTCTTTCAGGAATTGATCTTACAGAGACAGTCTAACATATGTGTGAGGATAAGTATACAAGATATGAAAACATCACTGTTTAAAGCAAGAAAATATTAGAAACCCTCTATGTGGTGATGTATGGGAAGCAGGTGATAGAAGTACACTTAGTTTTCACAAAGGAATACTTTGGAAGCTGTTATAAAAAATTGTGTGCTCTTATGGCAAAATTTTCAAGCTATAGCAAATGGAAAAAGATACAGAATGAGACCTATGGAGTCCTCCCATCTGTGTGAAAGGATGTGTTTGTTTAGTTCTATGAGCCTATGGAGAGACCCTCTGGAAGGAAACCCAAGGGGTGTTGTAATGGCTGTCACCCCTAGGGAGGTCAATGAAGGTACCCATGGCCCAGGTGGCAGGGAGATGTTTCAGTTTTTTTCCTTCCATATGAATTTTTTTTTTTTTTTTTTGGTACCTGGAATTAAACTCAGAGGCATTTAACCACCGAGTTACATCCCCAGCCCTGTTCTGTATTTTATTTAGAGACAGGGTGTCACTGAATTGCTTAGCACCTCTCTGAGTTGCTGAGGCTGGCTTTGAACTCATGATCCTCCTGCCTCAGCCTCCCGAGCCTCTGGGATTACAGGTGTGCACCACCATGCCCAACTATACTTTCTTTTCAAAAATAGAGCTTTTGGTCTCTGAAGGAAACTGTGCTGTGGAAACAGGCTCCAACAGGCCAGGCCAGGCCAGGTCTGTGAGGATAACTTGGCCTACCTTGCTCTTCTGAGACATGGGTCTTCATAGGTCTGCTGGGAGAGAGCAGCTGCCCACCCTAGCAGTGGAAGCCAGGGGATATGCTGCTGGGCATTCAGGGAAACACAGGCTCCAACTTCCTCCCCCAGGGCTTGCTGTGTGGGGTGCCTACGCCTTCCTCCTAATTCACCTCCCCTCTTGTCTCCATGGAGGCTCGAAAAAGGGAGAGGATAACCAAGGAAGTGTCCTTTGTCAGGCTGTTGACATTTGTCAGTTTGCAATTTCCTTTTTTAATAGAGAGGTCAAAGCTACAGAACAAAAACTTGCTCCAACAGGCAGTCGACTGTGGCTCTCCACAGGCCTCAGTGATCTTAGCGAGGATCACAGGCTTGGGAATGAGCCAGAGATGGGTTTGAGTCATCACTCAACCCTTGAGCTTTGCATCCTTGGGCAAGTCAAGGGACTGCACTGTGTTGGTACGCTGGCATCAGAAGGCCTGCCACAAATCCTGAGACCCAGGAAAAGTGTCTCTTCCCCTGCTTCATGAAAGGGGAAGGGCCGTGTGGGTGGGTCATAGTGTTGCAGAATGTGTTAGTTTCCTAGGGCTGCCATAATGAATTACCACAAACTTGGCTGAAAATCTCAGCAATTTATTTTCTCACAGCTAAGAGGCTGGAAGTCTGAAGTTAAGCTGTGTGCAGGGCCACACACACTCTGAAGGCCCCAGAGAGGGCCCCTTCTTGCCTCTTCCGGCTCCTGGTGACTGTCTTGTTTCCTGGTGGGCAGCCTTGCTGCTATCAGCCCCTATTTCCACAAGGCCTTTTCTTCTTTCTGTCGCTTCTCTGGTGACTGTTGTCATTGGATTTAAAACTCCAGTGAATAATTCAAGATGATCTATCTCAAGATTCTTACCTTCCTTACATCTGAAAAAAAAAATTAAAAAAGAAAACTTTTTACAAATAAGGTCACGCACGTAGTTATGGGGGTTAGAATGTGACGAGGTCTTTTTGTGGGAACCATTCTACCCACTACAGAGAAGAAGCAAAGGAGAGGGGCACGGATGCCCCCGAACATGTGCCCCCACCTGCGTCCATGCTGTGGCAGTTCATGGCAGGCGCCAGTCACGTGTGGAACCACACAGTGCGGTTCCAATGCCACCTCAGAAATGACTCTGCTGTGACTCTGCTCTTCTCTCCTGTCCCCTCTCTGTCTTCGCTCTGCCTCTCAATCAAACCAACACCAACCTTCCTTCATGGGCCTGGTTGGTGGCACAGAACCCAGATGAGGGCCTCTAAATGCAAACCTTGTATTTCAAGCTTCTCACTCATTTGAACACTGGATAAGGACTTCAGCTAGTTCAGGGTGTTTTGCCAATGTCAGTCTTCGGGTTTTGACCTTGTGTGACAATTTTAAGATGTCACCATGGGAGGAAGATGGACAAAGGGAGGCGATTCTCTGTGCAATGATTGCAACTCCCAGTGGGTCTATAATCAATCCAAATTCAAAAAGTCCAAAAAAGCTCCCCATGAATAGTTGAAATTCAAGCAAGAACTGATAACCTCTGCAGATCTTTCTGAATTAGAAGGTAGACATCAACCTCTCGGTCTCAGCAGGATATAGGCTAATTCATCCTCCCAGGGTAACCTGACACTTCCCATTCCCATGGACTGTGGGAAGTGGCCTGTCCTTGGTCTAGCTCCATCCCCATCCCAGGCCTCCTGGGATCCTGTTCTAACCACCTCCCTGAAAAGGGAGTTCGGCCAGGCCCTCCCCAAGCCTCTGCAGGTCAGGGCTGGGCTGGGCCGGGTCAGCCTCACCTGGCCCTGCAGCCTGGGCTGAACCCTGCTGCGACTGCCACATGCCTAGGGCTCTGGGGCTTCTCCCTGTACTTCCCTGGCAGGCATATGGCCTCAGTCACCCCACCCTGTGTCAGAAGCTCTGAGCACCTAGGTGGGGCTGCTCTGGCTCGGGGCCAGCCCTCCCTGCTCTGACTTCGGCTGTCATCTGATGCATCCTCCTGCTCTCCTCCCTAGGGCAGGGCGCTCAGCTCCCCTCCTGTGGGAGACTCCAGCTTCCACCAGTCTGGGCAAGTCGAGGCACCCTCCCTGGCCCATTTGTCTAATTTTTTTCTCTCCTTCCTTCTCACCCACGTGTAGGCTGTGCATGAGTTCTGCACAGTGTGGCTTTGTGACTGGGTGTCCCAGGGGTTTTAAATTTGGAGTCCATGACATTAGGGGCTATCCTTGAAACCCTGTGAATTTACACATGAGAAGTAGAAACATTTTTCAGGGGGACACATTGATCCTCAGATAGGCCCATGACCCACATTGAGGAGTCCCTGAGGACAACCAGGGGATATAGCATAACATAATCATTTTGTCCGTAGCGTCTGCCTTCCTGGCCATAATATTGTTTCCACTGAGTTAGCTCATCTCTGTGCCTCAGTTTCCTCCCATGGAAAATTAATTAAATGATAACATCATACTGCATATCTCAATTATGTGGTGATGTGAGGAGCGAATGAGAAAGTCATCTAAAATTCTTGGCACAAGCCAGTGAGAACCCAATAGAGATTAGCTATTATTATCATTATCTACCCTGAGTGCAGATGAACTCAGTTCTTGTTTCCAGCAGCTGTGTGACCCCGGGAGTAGTGCCATCTTCTGAAAGATCTCATTTGACCAATGTCACAGACATTCAGATCTGGGATTTGAACCCACAGCCTCTTTCTTTCTGCTACTCTGTGTTGTCACTCACTGCAGAAAGAATGAGAAAAGAAAAGAGGCGATGGGGTCAGGAAATGTTGAATACCTTAAAACTCCTTCATGGGTTGTCTCGGGAACATCTTTTCTGTTTCGCCAACTGAGGTGTATGAGAAAGCACCATGCTTGCATGTGATGACTGGACTGAAGGAAAATTCTAGAAGGGCCTGGCTTCTGTGGAAAGATTGTGCCCATGCAGAAAACCCACCTGCCTTTGCAGATGCCATTCCTCCCTTAACCTGAGGTCCACCTGGTCATCTGTCAAAACCCACCTCACCTGCCACCTGCCCCAGACCCTATCCTTAACTGGTAGGTGCTGGCTGCATTTTGCATACTTTTATCATGCATTTATTAACTCCTTTGCAATTTCTTTGCTTATCTTCCATTCCTGTCTTTGTAACTAGGTAAGGCATGTGTCTAATGCAATTTTTTTTTCTCCCTGTGCTCAGCTTGGTTCTTAGAATATAATAAATGCCTGATGAGTAGGATGCCCTCTCTCCATTCCTTCTTCCTCCATCATTTCTTGCCCACTTGTGGAGTATGGAGATGAGCAATCCATGTCCTCCAGGCATCCAAGCCAGAGATGGGCGATAGCACCTCTCCTGTGAAGCTCAGCCAGGTTTGCACCTGTGGAAACCACCCAGCAGCCAGCAAGGCCTTTCCCCCGGAAGCCTATTTGGCATTAGAACTGAACTGAGGGGCAGGAGTATGAGGGTTGGGTTGATGGCCATTCCCCTGGGGACACTCTAGGTGACAGAAAGGAGGGTTTTAATAGTCCAGGACCTGCCTGATGCTTGGGAGCATCTGCCAGGCTGCCTGGCTGCCCTTTGGATTTATGATCTTTCTTCTCGAAGAGCATCAGAGAGCTGCCAGGCCCAGCCTTGTCAATCCCTCGCCCTTGCAGAAGCAGAGAAAGGCGTTTATTTGAAAGATGGAAAGACAAAACTCAGGATGATCACAGAAGAGCTGAAAGTGTCCTCAGACTGTGAGTCAGGACTCTGTGTTCTGGACCCCAGGAGTGCACACGGAAAAAGTGGTTGTTGACTAGGAGTGAAACCCAGAGAGATCTATTGAGGGCGAGGCAGTTCCAGATTCAGCTTTAGTTACTTTCTAACTGAAGTTTGTGCCTGAGGATTCATGTCCAGACTCCCACTCATGACTCTCAACACTATTACCAAAGCCTGGATTAACTCAGAAAATGGCTCCCCTTCCCCCCCCCCCCCCGAAACCAGAAGTCAGCCTGACCCTGCCTGTCCCTTATCATCCCAAATCAATCTGTCACCTAGATCTGTCATGTTTGTTTCTAAAACCTCCCTGAAATCCATCCCCTTATCCCTTCTCTCTGTTCCCATGGCCACCACTTGAGTCCCTCACCAACTTCTTCTCACTGAGTTATTTTCATGGTCCCCCCCATCAGTTTCTCTCATCCATCTCATCTCCCCAAACTCCTCAGACATTAGTTGGCCCAAAAGGAGGAAAAAAATCTTGAAAAACAAATGCAAATCTAGTCAAGTTACTCCTCCAGTTAAAAATGCTTTCATGTCTATTGAATATTACACCTAAATTGCTAGGTGTATTATTAAATGTAAAAGTACATGTGTACCATTAATTAAAAGTAAGTGACTACCATTTACTTATGAAATGCAATAGAAATTAAGTTGGTGAATAGATGGACAGAGGGATGGCTTGCTGGATAAGTTACAAACAAATATAGTTATGTTAATTATAGAATGCAGGTAATGGGTGGACAGGAATTCTTTCAACTTTCTTCTATTTGGAAAATTTTATAAGAACATATTGGGGATGGGGGCTGGTGTTGTGGCTCAGTGGTAGAGTGCTTGCCTTGCACGTGTGAGGCACTGGGTTTGATTCTCAACACCACAAAAAAATAAATAAAGGCATTGTGTCCATATACAACTAAAGAAAAAAAGAAGAATATATTGGGGAAATTTTCTCCACCAGCTGCCATTACATCAGGATTCAGTCCAAAGTCATTGCCAGGGTCTGACAACCCTGCCTGGTCTCCCTGACCTCTATATAGATGCAGCTATATTGATCCTTACTGCTTATGCTCCAGATGTAGGGCATGTCTTGCAGTTTTTAATGTGATATCCCTCTTGTTTCAGAGCATTTACCCCTCTAATCACATTTTAACACAGTTCATTGTGTGGCTACAGGTTGAACAATATGAATATCATTTCTATATTTGAGATACAGATTGGCATTTCCTATGATTCTGATAATAGTTGTTGGATGATCACTCACCCAAAAACCCCAAGCTCCGTGATACAGAGTGCCTATCAGAGTGCCTCACAAATGGTCATGCTCACTGTTACCTTTTGAAAATTAATTAAGTTGACCGACTAAGTGATGACGGTCACTCCTCTGTTTCCCATCAGATTCCTTAAATGTATAAAGTGTCCTGTGATGTGGAAGCATGCAGACCTTCACCCCTTCCCTTCACATCTGTGAACCCCACTTTCATTCACTCTAGTCACCACCAGACAAAAAGGCAGCTTCAGTTTTTAGAATGTGGGGAAGTCACAGGTTGGAGGTGCAGTAATGCAATTGACCTTGTCCCCTTTGCCCAGATGTCCTGATTCTTCAATTACTGTCAGGGAAACCAGTTAAGGGGGACTGGGCAGGCAGGGCATATCATTTCCAAAAGGGAAGATACTGTGCAGTACACTTTTTATTCTAAATGGATCGACACTGCACCAAGGAAAGCAAGCAACAGGACACACACACACACACACACACACACACACACACACACACACACTAGAGTCTCAAAGATGCAGATCAATTCTGTCCTTCAGTTTGAGCTCTTTCCTGATAGGCTACCCATTGACCTGAGTGTTCCAACAGCAAGTACAAAATTTATTCCACACAAAGATCTTGATAAATGCTTGTTCGAAGTATGAAGAAACAAACACAGAAATTCTTTGGTGATACAGATGGTACATTTATTGGACTAAAATTAGTGCCAGCTTCTCCAGAGTACATACTTTAGCTACTTGATACACTGTTAGACACTCAATCTAAAATTGGAATCTTTTGTTCTAAACACAAGCAGCCCCATCAATTGATTAGAGAAACAAATTCAAACAAAGCAAAAATAAATTGCACAAACTTTTCAATTTGTCAATGGAAGATAATGGCCTTGTTGGAGGACAATATGAAGCAGGGGCTCTCGAAACTGAGCATATGTACAAAGTACCTGGGGGAGATTATTGAATGTCTACCATGTCCAGGAACCACCCTACGAGAGTCAGATTTTGAAGACCTTGGGTGTGGCCTTTGAATCTCCATGCTTATTGATGTACCCTGGTGATTCAGATGGAAATAGCCCAGGGACCACAATTTGGGAGCCATTGTCTAAGTGGTTGCAATAGTCAGAATACTGATCCCTTAAACATGTTCACATGTTCACAGCCTTAATCCCAGGATCTGTGAAAATGTTAGCAAAGGGGAATTACGGTTGCAGATGCAATTAAGGTTGCTAATCAGCTGATGATTAAGATGAGGAGATCATCCTGGATTGTCTGGGTGGGACCAATGTGATCATAGCAGCACCCAAAAACAGAGACACTTTCTTGGCTGTGGTCAGAAAGAGGTGTGATGGTTGAAGAAAGGTGGGCGATGTAATGTGGCTGGAGTTGGAGTTGGAGGAGGAGGTTCATAAACCAAGTCATGTGGGAGGTCTTTAGAAGTTGGAAAAAAAGCAGGGATTGGTTTCTTCCATACTGTATCCAAAAATGAGTAGAGACCTGCTGAGACCTCAGTTTTAGCTTAGTGAGATCTGTATGGGACCCCTAACTAAAGGACCAGAAGATACTAATTTTGTGTTGTCACTGTTAACAACAAAAGAACATTAATATTGTGTTCCTCTAGTCAGTTTATTTTTCCTCTTTCCTTTTCCTTCCTCCTCCTCTTCCTTCTTCTCTTTCTACTTCTTCTGTTTTTGTTAGCTGTGCTCTGCTGAACTCCAGAGAGTGTCACACAATGTGGTGATTCTAATGTTGGTTCCTCAACAGAAGATGGACCAACGCTGTTTATTTGGGGTGGCTTTGTGGTTTATGCAAAGCTACAGGGAAGTCTCTCGTTATGGCTTCAGTTCTCACCCATCGATCAGTTCAAATGAGCTATTTTTTTTTTTTCTCCAATCAGCAGCTGGAAGGATGGGTGAGAACGGCCCCTATTGGTTCCATTACAAGGAGCAGACATGTCTGGCTTTGTCTATAGTCATTCCTTGTTGGTTGAAGTTATAATTGGAGAGTGTTTTGGGAGTTTTTTAGTCAGCTTTTCCACTACTGTGACTAAAGGACCTGACCAGAACAACTGTAGGGGAGGAAAAGTTTATTTGGGAGGCTCATGGTTTTGGAGGTGCTCAGTGCATGGACAGCTGGCTCCATTCCTCGGGGCTCAAGGTGAGGTAGGACATGATGGCAGAAGAGTTTGCCAAAGGGTAGCAGCTCACATGGTGATCAGAAAGCAGAGAGAGAGATTCCACTCTCCAGATACAAAATAAATACCCCATAGCCACACCCACAATTAACCATTTCCTCCAGCCACACCCCACCTGCCTCCAGTTATCACTCAGTTAATCCCATCAGGGAATCAATTTGCTCATTAGATGAAGACTCTCACAACCCAATCATTTCTCCTCTGAACCTTCTTGCATTGTCTCACATGTGAGCTTTTGGGGGACACCTCACATCCAAACCATAACAGGGAGTCAATATTGAAAATTATCCTTAGAAGAGTAAGGTGTAGAAGCACAAATTATATCTTTCCTGGGATTTCTGTTGAGACATCTCTGTTCTTTCTTTGGCCTGAAAACTGAACCCATTTCCTTGTTTACAAAAACTCAGTGTGGTAAGGTGAAGGGTCATGGAGACAAGATGGCTTAGTTTATGGGACCAAGTGGTAAGTCCTACGTATTTGAAATGGGTCTTGCATGCTGCCACTGTGATCTGCCTGGAGTGGATTTGGGACTAAGCTTTTCATCGTCACAACCCTTGAGGTAAAAACTATCATTTTTATTGTACAAATCAGGAATCAGGCTCAGAAAAGTTTAGGTAACTCACTTTATTACGTATACCCAATCAGTACTGGAGGTAAGTTTGGAGCCAAGTCTTTATGCTCAGAAAAACAGTGATGTCTTTTTTTTTTTTTTTCCATTTTGAACTTTCCTGAAGACAATAAACACCAATGCTCTTTATGCAATACATTTCTTTCTTGGCCACTAATCTATTAATGAATAAATAATGGATCTCTGCTTAGAGCCTGATTCGTAAGCTACACCCAGATGAATGTCCCATCGGCCTCAGTAGCAATTAGCTTCAATGAGAGGTTGGCCTGATTAATAATAATACCATCACCTGCTATTTATAGACAGTTGTTCTCCAAGGAGTCCAAAGTGCTTTGTAGACATTATCTAATCCAGTCTTACTCTGTTACTGTAAGTTTGGGTCTGGGCCTCATATCTTTGTCCTGTCAGAGAGAAACAGATCTTAGCACTCTTTGCATGAAGGGTTGACATCACCTACTGGTGGCCCATCAGTGACTTGTCCAGCCTCATGAGACTTTGCTGTCCATGGAAATCTGTCCTCAAGGATTCTTCCTTCCACTGGCTTTTGGCATTGCTCAGACCACAGGAGCTTAAGAGACTGCTTCATGGGAATTTTTGAGGATTATCTTCGAGGCAGAGACACTTATGAATTTCTTCTAGGGATACATCATCTTCATTGCCTCCTGCTCTTCTTCCTCTTCTTCTTCTTCTCATTCTCTTCCTCCATCATCAGCACCACTGCCATCACCATCACCTTCATCACCACCACTACCACAAACACTTGTTTGGTACTAGTTATGTCTCAGGGTTTTTATGACGTACTTTGCATGGGCTGTCTGACTTATCCCACCCAATATCCACCGGTGAATAGGTATCATTGCCAACCCTGTTTCACAGAGTAGAAAACTCAAGCTTGGAGTAGATGAATGATTTATTTCATTCTGATCTGTCTAACATGGACTGTCTTGGATCATCTTGAAAAACTCTGAGGTTTCACCAGTCAGAACAGAGTTAGATCTTCATGAGATACCATTGAGTAGATGTTTACTAGAATAATGGAATATCTATCCTTTATTAAATGCAAGAATATTATGTTATAATTTCTAATTCTCACAAAAATCCCAAGTTAGATATTTGTATTTCATCCCCATTTTACAGAAAATGAACCAAGACTCAGAAAAACAAATAATTTACTAAATCTACACAGTTCCATAAAATTTAATTACATGTATTTTAATCCCCACTCTTTCTGTTTCCAAAATCCCTACTTTTAATCTGTAAGGCCATTTGAAGCAATAAGGGATTTGACGGTGGATGGATGGATGGATGGATGGATGGATGGATGGATGGGTGGGTGGATGGGTGGATGGATGATTGGATGGATGGATGGATGGATGGATGAATGGATGGATGGGTGGATGAGAGTTGGAAGAGTGGATAGAGTCAGGACTCTCCTTATATGCCTGAGTGTGGCAGGAGGCTGCTAATAAAGACATGAATAACACAGGTCAAAACCTTCAGGGACTTATGTAAATCGACCGGGAGTTGCTCACCCAGAGAAATAGACTCTAAAATGGGCATTTTAGAGAGCTAAATAATCATTGGTTCAAGGAACTAAGATCCAAGCCTTTTGACCTTCTGGGTTTCAATAGGAGAACTGGGCCACTTGAAGAGACTTGAGTCCCTCAGATAACAGCCCTGGTGAACTCCCAGCACCACATCATCAGTCCTGTGAATGAATCAGCTTGGAAGTACATTCTGTGACCCCATTTGAACAATCTCAGCTGACAGCATGGTACAGAAAGAGGACCTACACATCTTTGGCTCAAGTACTAATGCAAAAGAGAAACAAAGACTTCCATTGTTTTAAGCCACAAACTTGGGTGTAGTTTGGAATGTGGCAAGAGATGACTGGAATAGCGGATATCCCTTTTTAAAGTGATGGATGGATGAAGGAAGGAGAGAAGGGAAAGAGAGAGGAAGAGAGAAAGGGAGAAAAGGAGGAAGTATCTGTCACTCCATTCCCTGGAAAGAGTGTACAAATAAGTAAAATTTTCTCACTGAGCAAATATGCCCTGGGCCTCTGTCAGCCCAGATGTTAGCCCAGATGTTGGTCCTGCATCAGTCTTCTCTGTACTGCTCCTTGTTATTAGCAAGACGAGAATGGCAAAAAGACTGTGCTTGCTGATGCAAACCTATGCTTGCTCAGGTAACTGCAAGAGCAATGTCTACAGGAGAGAGGCGGAGTTTTTATTTATGCGCTTCCCTGTGTATTTATTTATCCTGTCAAAGGCATTTTCAAACTCGTCATTTTAACCCTAAGGAGTTTTTCATCCATTTTGAATTTTAATCAGCATGTCTCTGAATGGTGAAGATGATGTAGGGGCAGCCCAGCTCCTTTGAGTAGCATAAATCACCTGGCCTTGGCCTCCAGGTAGGCTAGTCCCTGGTGACCTGCTGCCAAAAGCATTCAACCAAAGGAAGCTGGACCCTGACCATGAAGTGGCATTCTTGTGAAAGATGGTCATCTGAATGATGGCTTGCTTCTTGCCCTTGAATTGTGATTAAATCTTAATAAAACAGACCTCTTTTCAGGGTCTCTAACTTCTAAAGTGGCAAATGGAACCTAAGAGCCCATGTGGTCTTGACCACAGCCTGAGGAGTTAATAAATGTTCCAGGACAAATGGATGTCAGTCATTTGCCTGTTTTTTCTCAGATCCGTTTCCCATCCTTCCTCCGCCCAGCTCTGTGTGATCCAGGGCTGCAGCCTTCAAATCCCTCACAACTGGCTACTGTTGGGAGGGCGGGAAGAAGGAAGATACTAGAGTTTCTCTCTCCATTACAGGAAACTCCTGTATACCATTTGGACATATTTATCAGTTGCTTCCATTTTCCATTTTTCTCCTTTCATTATACATGTGTTTGTGTGGAAGCATTATAAATGCCTCTCTGTCTTTATACACATATACTTGTATTTCTTTATCTCTTGTATACAATCCCTCTGATATCAGAGTAAGTTTAGGAATGCCATGCCCCTTCATTAAATATTGAGTGTGTATTTCATAAGAACGGGCTCATCATCTGATGTAACCAGTGTGATTATCAAAACCTGGAAATTCAACATTGATGCGATTCTGTTATTTAATCCATGGCCCATACTCATCAATAATTATACTTCATAACGATTCATTTTTTTACCATCCAGGATTTAATCCTGAATCACTTACTCCCTCAGGTGTCATGACTCTGTGATCCTCATTTTTCTAGAACAGTTCATTGTCTTTCTTGGTGTTCTTAGACTTTGACGTTTCTGAAGGTACACGTCAGTTATGTTGTAGAGTGTTTCTCAAGTTGGGTTGTCTGAGGTTTATGATTAGATTCAAGCTATGTGCTTTTGGTAGAAAACCTGAACAAGTAATGTTCCCTTCTTGGGACAGAATACTAGAAGGCATATGATGGTAATTTATCCAGGTTTAAAGGTATTCACTTTGGTCACCTACTTCTGGGAGGGTCTGCCAGGAGTCCCCACCATAAAATTCCTCATTTTCCATTTCTACTCCCTTTGTAGATAAACACGTTGTGCAAAGTTTGATGTTTTTCATCAAACATTCAACCTCTTATTCTAGAATCCATCAATTATTTTCCAACTCTGTTATTTCTTATACATTTACAAGTCAGCAGTGTTCTGTGAGACCTTCTTCTTCTAGCCAACTCCTTCCTCTCTCCCTCCCTTCCTTCTTCCCTTCCTTATTTACATTATTGCAGACTCATGGATTCTTGTTTTACGTTTTAGATTATAATTCAGTCTTAAGGCTCAAATGATCCCAGATGTTGCTGAGTGGGAATCCCTTGGAGCTGACTCCCAGACCTTTGATATGTCCCTATCATATTTGAATGCTTTCTTCTTTTTGGTTCAAGATGGTGTTCAAGCTTATCTTCTAGTTTTTCTGCCCCATTCCTAGTATATGCCTATTTTTCAAGAAGTCTTCCTTCCTTTTATTGAAGAATGGTATTTAGAAGCCAAAATCTGAATGCTTTGGGTACATCATTCCTTCTGGGATCTCTTGGTATATACAACTACTCTTTCATTTCTTTATTTTTAAACTTCTTCAATGATGGTAAGAAATCTGGCTCCTGATATTCAGATATGTGTGAAAAAACTTTTTAAATGTAGTTTCCAAGTAAGTTTTAACATTTTATCTTTGCTTTTTACATTTTGTTTTTAAAAAATGCTCTGATCAAGTGTTTTATATGTTTTACCAAATGAAGCATTTACTTTTCCCTCTTTCATATGGAATTCTTCCCTATATGCTCAGAGTACGTATGTAAACATGTTACATATGTAATTATTAAAATATTTTTTTTTCTTAGTTTGTCATTGGACTTTGAATTTTTCATTCTCTGTTCATTTCCCATAGAGTAACCACCATTGTTTTTCTTTGTCTTTCAGGTTTCAGATGCAGAGAATTGACTAATTATGATCCTTGATTCTAACACATTCTTTTATTTTCCATGCATGACATCTGTCTTAGCTGGATTCTTCAGTAAAATGGCATCTCTTCAGATGCTCCATGACAGCATGAGGGTGCATCCCAATAAACCCTTTACAAGTTGAAAATGTCCTAAGTTGAAAATGCACTTAATACACATAACCAACTGAATGTTGTGGTGTGGTTTCTACTGAATGTGTGTCACTTTTACACCATTGTAAATTAAAAATAATTGTAAGTTGAATCATCATAAATAAAAATTCTCTGGTGCCTTTATTTCACACACACACACATATATATACACATATTTATATGTGCATACACATACATAAATAATGTTTAGCCAAATATCTGGGCACCCTATGGCCCAATCAAGTTGACACATTAAAGTTAATCATTAAAAAAAAATATTTAGTTGTTTTGTTTGTGTTTGTTACTTTTCTTTAGTTATTTTAATTATTCAATAGATATCTGTGAGCTATCTTTCAAAATTCATCTTGTCTTTTGACAAGAAGTTACATGTAAACCTTGTTAGTCCTCCTCCTTCAATCCTTCCCCACCTCCTGTCCTCTGACTCCATTTTTCTTTAGTTTCCTTAAATAAATGTGAAATTGTAGAATTAAAAGGTTGACTTCTACTATTTTGTGGTTTCTAACTTCACACAAAGTACACAATTCTTTTTAAAGCAATTATTATTGATTTATAATACAAATACAAAAATACACAAATATTAACTATAGAGTTTAATGACTTTTTACTTACATTAATGCCCATGTCACTATATCTCATATGAAGATATGGAAGTTCTTCTGTAGCCCAAAGGACCTGTACATAGTCTTTTGGCACTTGTCCCTCTTAATATCATTTTGCTAATGTTTATTCACATAAATTCACATTATTGCTTGTCTTGTCATTGTGCTGTATTATCTGTGACTGGTGGATGATATTCCATTGCTTAAATACACCGTTTTTATGAATCCATTTCCCATCAATGGGTGTTTGAATAGTTTCCATGCTTTGGCTATGACGAATAAAGTATCTGCATATTCCAACTTGCGTGTTCTCATACTATTACACCTGTGAGGAGAACTGCCAAATTGGAGACTCCATGAATGTTGAATATTAAAAGACGCTCCTTATCTATTTTCCAAGACACTGCTTATCTATTATCTATTCTATCTATTTCTCCTTATCTATTTTATGTTCCCTAGCAGTGTGTAAGGCATCTTCTCCAAAATTTAACATCACCAAACTTTTAATTTTTGCCATTTGAATGTGTGAAATAATAGGTCATAGTTGTTCTGATTTGTATTTTCCTGAATGTGAATACTGTTCAATATCTTTCCAAGAGTTTAATGTCACTCGTCCTTCTGGGAAATGCCTATTCAAGTCTTTTGCCCAATTCAAATTGGCAATGATGTCACGATTTCGTGATTTCACTTTGGATTTGTGGGATAGCTTTCGATGTCTTATAAATTCTGTTGATCTTTGTTTTTATGCTGTCTGCTTGTACTTTCTAATTTAGCAGTGTTTCCCAACCCTGCAACTATTTAAATATTCATCTGTACTTTTTCTTTCACAGCCTCCTGGTTTTCTCTCCTCTGTTTCCATCACTCTCAGGCCCCACCTAGTCTACATTCCTGAGCTGGCAGTCTGGGACGTGGGACTCCGCACTGCAGAGTCAGGTACCCAGGTTCTCTCCACCCAGGTTCCTTTTAGGCTCCACCCAAGCCTGGCTGTGGCCGGCCCAGGGAACTGCCTGGAGCTACCTGGTCTGTTTCCAGCAGATGTGAGTCATTTTCCTTTCCAAGAAACCAAGGAGTATAACATTTACAGGATTCTCTGGAAGATTCAGCTAAACTACTTCTACAAATGAATGTGCTGAGGTTCTGAGGGTGATGTAATTTGCCCAAGATTTCACAGCCAGAAGTTTGGGAAAAGCGTGGAGATATCAAATGTTCCCTTTAGAAAATGGATCCGTGTTTGAAAACTGTGTGGTGGCTTCAGTAGACACACAGAGTCCCAGAATATAGTAAAAGGAAGTCCACACAGAAATTCAGCTGTTCTCTTGCTCCTCGACCTGACTGCTCTAGCCTAACACTCTTCTTCATACAATAATCAGAAGAAAATGTTTTATTGAAGTCAGCTCATGTCTCTCTGTTGCTGCGAAGGCTTCAATTGTTCCCTTGGCACTTACATTCAAATCTAAGCTCCATCATGCGCATGCGCTCAGTGCCTGTCTGCCCTTCCTACCCTCCTGCTTGCTCCTCTAGCCAACCAGACCTCCTTTATGTTCTTTGAATGTGCTGAGTTCTGTTCCACCCTGAGGTCTTTGCCCCGGCCGCTTCTTTGCTGAGAATGCTTCCCCGCTGGCCCTTTGCATGATCATTTCCTTTTTGTCCTTTAGTTAATGCATTAGCTTAAGTGTCACCTTGGAGGAATCCTTCCCCACACTCATCAATACCTGCATTCTTCTCCCTTTGCAAGGCATCATGACACTTTGTTTCATTCCTGTCCAGAGCTTATTACTATGCACGATTATCTTGTTCATTTGTTTCTTATTATTTGTCTCTGCCCCATTCTTCCATGGGACTGAGCATTCTAAAATTTGCCTCATTCATTTGTATCCCCAGGGGCTTGGGTCAGTATCTGGTGCACCGTTCAGTCAATATCTGTTGAACCAGCGAATGAATCTAGTGGCTACTCAATAATTAGTGGTTTCCATTTTCTTCTCTCCTCTAAGCAGCCTTGCCGTACACTCTGACACACACCACCTGAAGGAACTTGAATGAGACAATGGAAATAACAGCTCAGTGTATATATCTGGTGTGTCTCAGAAAAGCCAGCAAAGCCAGTTGAGCTAGCTACTGTTTTCTGTTTTGTTTTGGTTAACTTCGTCAGGTTCCTTGGCCACTGATGCTTCTTTGGGCCTAAGTCTACCTATTCATGGTCAAGGAGAGATTATACAAATGATGCTATGATTCGGCACAGTGACTTAATGAGCATTATATCAATCACTACCAAAAGATGTCTAATAGGCTATAGGATCAAAATAGCTCTTGAAAGATTCCAATATAGTTTGAAAAAGTATGTAGGAACCAAATAGGTATTCTTTTCAATTTGTTTACGTTTATGAAGCCCCCTTTCAATACATGTTCCTTAAAAGAGTCATAGAAGGTGTAGAAAGGGAGCTGAATGAGGAAACACTTAAATGTATTAATCTCCAGGAAGTTTTCTAAGCAAAACTGGGATTTGTAATCCTAATTTGTATTCAGAGATGGCTTTTCAATAATAGTCTCATTCTGCCTTCCTGATCCAGTCTGACTGGAAGTTCAAAAGGTCAGGGGCAGCTTTTCAAAGCCTTTTCCTTCTTAGGAATGAGGAATGGGAGGTCTAATCTTTCTCTTGGTGATGGTTGAGAGCTTCATGCTCTGAGGAATGAGCTGGGGTAGACACTTAGGGATAATTCATCACTTTGATTACCTTACTCTCCTTCCCTTCCTCCTTCCCTCTCTTTCTCTTTCTCTCCCTCCCTTCAGTCCTCCCATCCGTCTTTCTCCTCTCCTTCCTTCCACCAACCATGGGCTAAAGTGCTGTGGTGTGCCTGAGAGATACTGGTGAAATGTCCTACTTCTTAAATATTTGCAACGTCATGGTGGGGAGAAACCAGTTCAACCTTAGAGGACAAGACCGATGTGCTAAGAAATGCTTGACAACTGGCCGTGCGTTGGGACGGGAACTGCATTATTTGTGAAGCTGTTCCCACGTGTGTTCTGGGCTCCCAGTTGTTCCAGCATGGTGTTAGTTCTTTCCATTGACCGCCCCATGCATTCAACCAGTACCTCATTGTGCCCTTGTGCAGGCGAGGAAAAGCCTGAGAGCGGAGAAGCCACTTGCTCAGGGCTCCTAGCTGGAAGCCACCCTGTCTGTGCTTTCTTCAGCTCCACGGTGCCATCTTGCCCATGATGGACTCCAGTCGCAGAGCCTCTAAAGACTCCTCCAGGTCCCCTGTTGTCTCTGGCCTCCGTGAGATCTCCCCTTCTCTATTTTTTACATACAGTCTGAGGGAACTGAGGCTTTCCTCCTGGCTCCCTTTACCTCTGCCCTGTGGGGGATGGAGAGGAGAGGGGGCTGCCATGATCTCACTCAGCCTCAGGCTTGGGCACACTCAGTTCACTCCAGGGTCCTAGGACTCACCTGCTTTCAGATTTTATTGCCTTGGAAAGAACAACTGAGGGCAACTGTTTATAGGCCTGGGAGGGGCAGTAAAAGTTTGTAAGCATCTCTGCCTCTTACTTAATAAACCTTCATATGCCCTTCACATACCCATTCACCTAAAAATCAAACAACAACAACAACAAAATTTAGAAAAAACACAGAAAAATGGAGTGAAGGAGGCGTGAGGTTCAAACGTTGTCATCAAGTCTAAAATCCCCTGAATTCCACATGAAACTAATGTGCATCTTTGAAATGGATGGAGAGTATTGTCGAGAGACCTCACTGTGTCTTCCTGAAGCCCAGGACCCTGCAGAGGGGCCTCCCAGGCTTGCTCAGGGCTCCAGTGGGTGCTGGTGTACTTTCCAACCCCCTGGGCTTGCTCAGAAAGTCCCCAAGTTCTCTGGGGTCTGGAAAGAAGGGGCCAAAATGGAGCAGGGAGAACCAACCATTCTCAGTCCACATGGCAGAGTGTGCCTAGGGAGGCAGGAAAGATGATGGAGCACTGGCTATGGGATTGAAGGAGAAAGGCCTTGGCTCTTGGCTTGAGAAGTTCAAATTTCAAGGAGATTTATAGGCCTGACAGAATACTGGTTACACTTACTGAGCAGTTCTCAACCCAGACATTATTCTAAACTACGTGTGTTCACAAACTCCCTTCAGAATAAGTACTGTTATTATTCCCAGCTTTCAGATGTGGAAAGAAGATGGTCAGAGAGGTGTAGTTGCTTACCCAAGGTCACACAGCTAGTAAGGAACAACTGGTATTCAAGTAGAAACAGTTGACATTCATTGCCTATGACATTGAGGGATGTAGGGTATAGAGTCTTCTGGTCAGAAACAAGCAGATGATTCCATGGCATTGACCTTGATTGGGGGGTACCAGGCATCAGGGAATTCCCTCACATCATCTATCCTTCTGGGAAGCTAAGGCAATCCAAATCTTTGAAGCTTCAAGGGCATATGAAATCAGATCAGTCTTTGACTCAGGTGGATTCTGATCCCTGACCCTGGAGAGCCCCAGTGCATGCCCTTTGAGGACTCCTGAGCAAGCCATGGTACCCATGCCTCTGACAACCACCACACTCCCTTCTCCTGCTTGAGGAACCATCGGGTTCAGAAACTTGAGCTTCCACACCACAAGGTGATGTGTATGCTTGTGTGACCTGCGCATTAGAGAATTGTCCTGAGTGAGGAGGAATTAGTCTTATTAACTTTCCCCGAGTTGTCAACTGGATTGAGAGAGTCTGAATAGAAACTTGAGCCACTGACTTGGAGAGCACCAGGGGTCATTTGTGTAGGATCCTAAGCCCAGAGAGGGCTGAAGCTGTTGGGGCAGTCAAGGCTTGTGTTTCAGGGGCAGGAGGGCCTGTGGGGATATCTGTTTTGCATCTCTCTGACCCTTGAACTTGGCAGCCTTCCTGGTGGTGGTAAGTTGTGTTCCTGTTATGGCTTTGAACTTGTGCTGAGTCCTAGAGGATGCATGCTAACATCTGCTCCCAGTAGTTATGAGGCATCAGTAGAATGTGTTCCAGGCTTCATGTCTTTGGGCAATAAAGGTATAAGGTCTGGACCATTTCTTTCTAGGAGGAAGTAGGAAACATAAGGGAGAAATTAAGGGGAAAATATTAATAAGTTGTTTTAGTTAGTTTTTTATGTCACCGTAACCAAAAGACTCAATAATGAAATCTTGGAGGAAGAAAAGTTCACTTGGGGCTCATAGTTTCAGAGATCTCAGTCCATAGACAGCCAGCTCCATAGCTCTGGGCCCAAGGTGAGGTAGCACATCATGGTGGAAGGGCCCAGTTGAGGAAAGCAGCTCAGGACATGGCAACCAAGAAGCAGAGAAATAGAGAGCTCCGTTCACCAGGGACAAAACATAATCCCCAAAGTCGTACCCACAGTGACCTACCTTCTCTTGCCAGACCCTACCTGCTTCTAGTTACTGCCCAGTTAATCCATTATCAGTGGATTAATCCACTGATTTTAAGTTAAGACTCTCATAATCCAGTCTTTTCACCAATGAAAAGTTTTTCATTGTCTGACACTTGAGCTTTTGAGGGACACCTCATGTCTAAACCATAACATAAGCTAAGCGTGTCTCTCCAAGAGACTCATGAATCTAAAAGCAAAGAAACCAATGTAAAAAGTGAGGCTCTTACATACCACTCAAGAAACTCACATAAAAATTGATGCTAGGGCACAAAAGAGACTTAGGTGAAGATGAACTGACTTGTACTTGGGTTTGTGGCACCTGTTTTCATAAGACAAATCAGAGTTTCCTTTCTTATTAGGGAAGTTTTTCTGACATGCATTTGTCTTTAGGAAAAAAATTAAGAGAAAGAATGCTAAAATGTGGGACAATCTACTGGTCATAGAATGCATGACCTTGGCCCTGTAAATAATAGAGCATCAGTTCTTGCCCTTTCTCCTATATTATTTAATGCAGCCCAGGAGTTGTCATCTTGTTTTCCATTCTGCTATTTCCATTTTGCATTTTTTCTAGTCTGTGATAAATGGAAAATTTAATCAGACTTGAAAAGTAAATCCAGAAGTGTCTCAGAGTTGCAATGTGGGGTAATAACAAAGAATACAGGTTTGGGAATCAGACTGACTGAATTTTGCCCCTTCTCTTTTTTGGTTACATGACATTGGGCAAGTGAGTTCTGAGCCTCAGTTTCCTCATATTTAAAATAAAGAAATAACTAGAAACTTCAGAGAAATATTTCCTAATGTAAAAATGCAGTGCCCCAACTTGCATACTTCATTATGGACGTAAGAGCCATCTGTTCTGTGGGAACTCTTGGATCTGTTGAAGATTAGAACTTGAACTTCAGAATCTCAGGCCTGGAAGTAACTGCAAGGGCATTAGATCCTGTTTTCTGTATTAGTGTGAACACAAAGACTCAGGTTCACCTGTATTTTTGAGGAGAAAGAGCCCAAGGCAAGACCTGAGGGTCTCATGCCTTCAGAATAAGGATGTGAAAAAGAGAAGATGAAGGTCCCTGTGAACCAACCAGAAGTACTGCCCTGTCTGACCAGGCCACTGCATAGGAAATACCTCTGTGGATAGGCTGCAGGAGATATGGGGTTGTCCACAGGAGGCAGGAAAGAGGAAAATTTGTCTGCTCTGCTCCCTGCTCTCTCCTTTTTCCCTCAGTCAAGATTCACTCCACAACAGTTCAATTCTGCAATTTCTAGGAAATGTCATCTGGTGCCTTTGTGGTTGCTCTGTTGGTCAGATGCCACCATGGGGGATGATGTTCCCTCTGAGTGTGGAAATGGAGGAAGAGACAGAAAAGCCAGGCATGTGGTTGGGTGGCCTACCAGGCAGGGGAACCCAAAGCCCTGCGCTCAGCATTTCCAAAGAAAGTGACAGTCCAGCCCAGCAGTGGCGGCACAATCTGGGAGGCAGGATCCACCAGGGTGGAACTCTGAGGAGGCATTTAAGATTCCTATCAGATGTTCTTGGAGACAGGAAGGGATTTGTCTCAGTTGTACAGCAAATCAGAATGCAGAATAGAACCCGAATTTCCTGATTTCAGTCTCAATCTTTTTCTCCTGCACCTCAGGGTCTTCTCAGGTGTGGTAGTTAAAAAATTTTCATGGCTTATTCTGATCCTATAGATTGTCTTTACATATAATAGAGTCACTGAGAGTCCCCAATATGCTCAACATGAAAGGAAGCAGAAGCTTCCCTGAGTAACATTTCTGAAAACCCCTTTACCTCTGCTCCTCATTTGGCATCTCCTGGCCATTCTGCAGGGCTGTTTGAATACCAGTCTCCTCCTTCCTCCCTTATTTTCATTCTTGGTTTTACTAGACTTAGTGACTTAAAACCATTTGGAGATTGCTTTGATTCCTCCCAGCCTCTGGGGGTGCTAGACTCCAGACATGTTCATCTTGTCGCAAGTGAAAAGCACCCAGACTTGTGATAGGTCAACTCGTTGATCAACACATGGCTCATCATATGCAAATAAACTTGAGACATCCAATGACCATCACTTTTAAAGTGCCAAGTAGAATCTGAACTTGAATTTCTTTCTGTGGCAACTTCCTCATCATGGCTCAAGAAAATTATATGCCTTCATTAAATGAATAGATCCTTGTTTCTAGTCATTTTGGAACAAGCAGTGTAGAAATGACACCATGTGCAGCAGCTCAATTAAAAGGTAACACCAGAAATTTGAAGCTTCTGATATTCTGTCTTTAGATTTAGGGTATATATTTGAGGCAATTGCTCATTTCCTGTAATAAGCACCTACGAGTCGCACAGCATGTCTCCTCAATTGTCTGTCTGGGATCATTCATTGGACCTCATGTTTAGCTGGTCTGGAACTGACTAGTGGGTCTGGTTAAGATGCTTAATACCTATTTCCCCTAGTGTAACACAGCCAATATTTTAAGCAAAACTATTCTAGACATTCCATTCATCCCCATATTTTATGCAACCAGTCATTATCATCTGATGCAATAATAAGAAGACAGAAGCTTCATTTTATTAAAATAGCCAAATATTTATTAAAAATGAAGCAAGATACTTCTTTTCTTATTTATACTTCCATGTGCACCTTGTCAACCTTTTACAATTTTCATGTATTTGTTTTTTCACCATGATAACTCATATACTTCTTGATGCAAGTGCATGGTGAATTTGGGTTAATGCCAAGCTTGCAAAATGAAGTTTCTGACTCATTGGTCCAATCTGTTTCAATACTCAAAAAATTACTATCTTTTAGATCATTTCTGTCAATTGATATTAGCCAAAGAGTCTCCTGAGATCTCGTAGACCAGAAGTCCAGGCTCAGGGATCAGAGGATTCCTAGATCTGTGATCTTGAGCCAATGTTATTTATCTTTGGAATTCTATTTCTGTGTTTAAAACATGGTGATCATAATTGTGTCTCTCTCAGAGAAATGTGAGGTTCAAATGAGACAAAAATTTTATGATTTACAGGATGCCTGGCCATGCTCCTCCACCTCCCTGCACTGCTGTCTTCTTCAAAAGAGAGGGAGAGAGAAAGAGAGAGAGATTGCAACATAAAATAATAAGACAGCCAAAGAGAGAGGGGACTGGAATGGATTAAGTTTAGGGACCAGCATGATTTTTATTTTTTTGTTCGAGGAGGGGAACTAAAATCTGCAAAGTTTCCATGCACTTAAAGTCTGGTTTATCACCAGAGAACATGTAAAGAGAGTTATTAGGAGTGACCCTCTTGATACTGCAGTGGGCAAGCTCTTCAAAAGATATATCTCTCAATACTTCAAGCATGCCTCACTGCTCGTGTCTCTGTACTTGTCTGAGTAATTCCTGGGAGTGGAGGAAGCCTTCAGATGTGCATATGTTTTCTATTGTTTTCATTTAGGAATGAGAGCCTTTATTGTCATTATTCTGTTCCTACTCCATGATTAAATATTGTCTGTGTGTGTGTGTGTGTGTGTGTGTGTGTGTGTGAGAGAGAGAGAGAGAGAGAGAGAGAGAGAGAGTCAGTTTACATACACAAGCAAGCATGTATGGGCATGTAGGTGGTGCTTGTTATGTCTTTTCGATCACTGTATCATCCCAGATCACATCTGACTCTGACAGCAGAAATCCTATGCATATTTGGCCTGAAAGCTATAACTGGTTGAGATGCCAGGGTGGTTTCTTAGCCTCATAGGCCACACTACTGTCAGGATGTATCCCTCACTATGTCTGATTTATGCCTCCCTGATCCCAAATTTCCTTGGGTTCCACAGTTCCTCAAGGCACAGTCTACAAATATACAGGGAAAGGGCTTCTAGTCCTTTTAACACCATGCCCGTGGCAGACATTACTAATCAATTCCACTGCCTATTAACTCACAAAATTCTTTTGTAGGACTTCTTGACATTATGACCAACTGTTTTTATCAATATGAGTCTGTGAGATAAAAATGAGGCTGAGATTGAGGTAGAGGGCCACAGCATGCCTTGCTAGTTACATTTCTGGCCACTCATAAGCAGTTAGCCATGTTGTACTCCTGACATTTTTGTGCATGAACATGTCATTGCTCTGTGCCTTTGCAAGGTGCCTCCACTGTCTAGAAGGCCTTCTTACTACCCTAAGTTCAAGGTTTTTTCCTTCCTTGAGTTCCAAACTCCAACATGAGGTCTTCTGTGAAGCTGTCCTCAGTTTTCCCATATTGGTTTAGTCCTGAACCTACAGCTCTTATTTCATTGGTTGTCATGGTTGTGGGGTCCTGTGTGATCTGTGAGAGCTGTTCTTACTCCTCAGTGTCCACCATGGCATCTGATGCTTCAGAGAGGTTTCCCTTAAAGGAGAGAAAAAGAATTAGATATTAGGTGGAAGGGAATTCAGAGTCCAGGAAGCACCACTATGGCCCACAGAAGCACTCACAGGTTAAAGGAGGGGGAAAGCCAGAGAACAGGATACACCATGCCTACAAAATAATGCAGGACACAGGGAGTTAGCATCGACTGGGGCTTCTTCTGCAGTATTCAGAGGGGAAAGAAGTCCATGGAACTCATGGCTGGCATAGTAGAGGAAAGATCATCACTGTCTGTCCTTCCTTTAAGTTCCAGGCTGCCAACTAATTGATTTTTCCTCATCAGAACCCCATAGTGTTAAGGACCCTAAATACAAATGGGACAGGAATGCTGGGTTGATAAGAGGGTCCTGGAGACAGGTAGTGATATTATTAATGATCTTGCCATCAATGTCATCTATAACATTGTAATTTTTTCAAAAAAGAAAGCCTTGAACTTTGCTTGTGCACGTGTCTGAGTCCATCTTGTGTGCCTTACAGAACTTGCTGATTCTGAAGATTTTTTTTTTCTTTCTTTGTGTTGCAATTTGAGTTCCTTTTGATGTTTGCCTCTTTGGATATTACTTAAATAATTAAAGTAGCCATTTTTTTAAAACCTACTTTACATTTAGAACATTTAATTTCTATCCTTGAATTAGAAAAGGATTTAATGTCACCTTATTAAATAGGCACTACTTCTTATTTAATATAGAGAGAGATAGATAGTGATTGATTCTGATTCTTTTGTGAAAATGTCATGAAATCTGATGGACTCACAACCCCCTTGTGATTCTCTGAAGCCTCCAGGTGCTGACTTCCCCTAACTTCAAAGGGAATTGAGGAGGAAGGAAGCAAGGTGCATTGGGAATACACCCCAGGCCTTTGCTACCTGGTGGGAAGTAGGTTGCAATGTCCATGTGGTTTATTTCTACTGAAGGACACTATGGAAAAGTTCATCTGTCAGGAAGAACTGTTCTATATGTCAAGAGTACGCATGACCCACAACTCCAGGCCCCTTGGAGTCTCAGTTCTATCACTGAGCACTTGTGGAATACTGGGCAAGTCACCTCATCTCGGAGCCTGTTTTCTGATTGAGAAGTTGGAGATAATAAAACTGAATTTCTGGAGCTACACAGAGCAGATCCCCGATAAGTGGAATTTAGCACACGATGGTGATTATGCATGAGCAGGAGTTCTCTTCTTTCCTACCTGCTTGACTGTGGTTCCAATGTCCCAGGCAAAACTGGTCTCCTTGAAGTGGGGGTGATCCCTCCTCACTAGTCTTACCTGTCTTGTACTAATTTTCAAAAATACGACCTATTTTACTCAACTCGCTTATTAGCTCCTTAGCCTTACACCATCACTGGAAGATGACTAAGACACAATTGTGCTGTGAACATCCTCCCTAACACCCAGAAGAGAACCCAGGAAGGTCCATCCCAGCTTTTGTGGTTGCAGGAGGGGATTCTCTGCCCTTTCAGGTAGGAGTAGCCTTTAATTATCACTCTCTGTTCTCAGGTCCTGCCTTGTCTGGTGGACTAGACATGCATCCTGAAGTCCTCTTCAGTTCTTCTCCCCAAATGTGACTCTAGGCAACTTGGCCTGGCTCCAAATGTGAGCATTAGACTCCCCACTTTTACACCTGTCTGTTAGGGTTTAGATGTGAGATGACCTCCAAAAGCTCATGTATGAAACAACCCAAGAGTTTTCAGGATTAATCCACTGACGTGGATTACTTGGGAGGTGAAGGTAGACAGGAAGGGTGTGGCTGCAGGAAGTCGGTTGCTAGAGTTGTACCTTTGGGGTTTATATTTTGTCCCCATGAGCAGAGCTCTCTCTCTCTGCTTCCTGGTTTCCATGTCCTGAGCAGTTTTCTTCGGCCACACCCTTCCACCATGATGTTCTGCCTCACCTCAGGCCCAGAGCTATGGAGTCTGCCGACCATGGACTGAACCTCTGAAACCATGAACCAAAATAAGCATTTTCTCCTCTAATTGTTCTTGTCAGGTCTTTGGTCACAGTGACAAAAGAAAAGAAGCTATTAAGGATATGTTCAATGCCGGGCACAATTCTAGGCTCTACAGGAATCAATTAAGAAAGGGAAATAATGAGAAAGACTATAAAAGACATCATCTCTACCCTCATGGGAGAGGCAGCCATAAATCAAATATATAATGTTATAATTATATTAATGTGCTGTGAAGAAGACATAAGTAATAAGAGGATGATTAAAGTAAATAATAAGGGGGCTTGACCTGATCCAGGATCTAAAGGAAGATTTGTCTAAGGCAACTATCTCTGGGCTTTGATTTGAAAGATGTGCACTTTAATTAGAAGAAATGAAGGCAGGGTGGAGGTGGGAGATTATTCCACATAGGGGAAGTACGTGTTTGAAGGCTCAAGACAAGAGGGTATCTGGCATGTGCGGTTGACTCCCCCAGAAAACAGGAAGACTCACAAGACATCTGGGTTATGTAAGAGATGAAGGATTCCAGTCTTCTGCCAGTGGTGGTGGGAAGCCACTGAAGTGATGTAACTTGTTGGAAGAGAACACGATCAAATTTGTTCTTTGAGAAAGATGTTATTGGGTCTTTTGCTAATTGGACATCAACTGTCTTTACAGATGTGCTTCCAAGACTAACCCTCCGCTGGCTCTGAGACAGGGCACCAGGAGGCATGAGTCAGGGGCTCCCTGCTGGATCTCGGCTGCCCTGTTGGGGTGGCTGGAGTGCACAGGATTTCATCACCTTCCTTATCCTTCCTTATCTTGTCTTCTGGCCAAGGAGTTTTAGCATATCCAGCTTGTCTCTGCCTAGAGGGCAAGAGAATCGCCATCCTCCCTGCCAGCATCCTCCTCTCCTCACAGGGGGATCAGAGTCCTGAGTTTTAGCCTCGTTAAAGTCAAGCTTATTGGTGAGTTAATCCCCATTAAAAACGTTGATTATTTAGGAGATTATTCTCCCTTATGTTCGTTGGCAATAAAACAGCTTTCTAAAACTTATCCATAAGGTTCATGAAAAACAGGGACCTCTTTATATGCTCTTCTGTTTTCAGCTTGCTGCCCAGTAGTTGCTCAGCAAATAGTTATTATATAAATAAACCATAAAAATTCATCAGAAAAGAATAATGGGAAAAAAACTGCTCATTTTCCCACTATTCTAAAATAACTTTTTTCCTATTTCTGTCTTTAGTTATACATACATATATGTTGAATAAATTTTTTACTATGTAATTCTAACTTACATACGATTAAATATTATTTTCAATATTTTCATATCATAATATGTGAATCTAACTCTTAGTTGACCACTAGAATATTTCTGAAGTGTATGCTGAAGGATGTAAGTTATACATGGAGCAAGGTATAGGTAGGGATGTAATGTCCAAAAATGAAACCCCCCCAAATGAACTGGGATAGCTTTTTTAAAATTTTTTTTTAGTTGTCAATAGACCTTTATTTTATTTATTTATTTGCCTATTTATTTATTCATTTATTTATTTATATGTGGTGCTGAGAATCAAACCCAGTGCCTCATACATGCCAGGCAAGCGCTCTACTACTGAGCCACAACCCCAACCTGGGATCTCCTTTATCCAGACAGAAACAGGGAAGATGGAACACACTTAAATGAAAGAAAGAAGGAAAGAATAAACTGAATTTTAGGAATCACAAATAAATAGAAGTTCAGATTTTTTAAATTATTTAAAGCTCTAAGATGACTTGAAAAAAAGAGAGAACATGTGGCATTTCAGCTTTGAGTTGATTTGATGTGATAAAGTATATATATCATCCTGGCAAATACCCGAGAGAAGCTCGGTCTTAGATAAAGATGGAGAAATCCCTATAAAGAAGGTCTTAGAATAATCAGTGAGGGGAGATGATTAGGAAAAAGATTTCAAACTCTTCAACTGCGACTATTAGTAACAAATATGTTTTGCATTATGGTATATACATGTGTATATGTCTGTGTATAGATAGATAAGTGGATGGGTTGATGGATGGGTAGGTAATAGGTAGACAGATAGATAGATTAACACAAAAGTATAAAAAAAACCCAAATGTACCTTTGGTATTTGCAAAATGTTCTCATATTTTTTATCCTCTTCTGTTTCATTCTTTTCAAATCCTCATGAGAGCACAATGAAAGTAGTATCCCACAATTTCTAAAACACTGAATTGAGGTTGCAATATGGCTGCATAGAACAGAGACCCTTAGAATCAGTGGCTGAAGCAAGATCACAGAGTGTCTCTGTCTCAGCTCAGGTCAGGTGTGAGCACCTCAGGTCTAGCACTACAAACTCAGAGGCTCTAGCATTTTCTGTCTACTTTCCTGTGGCCTTACTCTTGCTTTGATTTGGTGGTTGGGCAGTACCAACATTAATGTTGAATTTTAATCCCATTGTCTGATATGAACAGGAGTGACCAGGTGGGACTATTAAGAGGTGATTGAATTTTGAGGATTCACTCTCATATATGGATTGATCCTCGTATGGATTAATTCATCTTTCTGGGTCTTACCATGTGAGGCCCTCTGCTGTGTCATGACCTAGCACAAAGGCCCTCACCAGATGCCAAGCAGATGCTGGCACCATGCACTTGGACTTCAAGGACTATGAGTTAAATAACCTCCTTTTCTTTATAAAATTACCTGCTCTCTGGTACTCAGTTATAGCAACAGAAAACAGATTAAGGTAACACTGAAGGCACAACCTGGAAATTGTACACATTTGCCTTTATATCTCACTGGCCAGAATTCAGACATATACCTCACCTAGCTGGTAGAAAGGTGGGTAAACATTGTCTACTCTAGGTGCCAATGTGTTCAACTAAAAGCCATAAATCCTATTACTGTAGAAAAGGGAATTCATGGGATTTGGAAGGGAAGCAACAGGATTAACATGGCTGTCTGTGCAGTGATTATGGGCACAGATTTGGAGCCAGACTTACTGGGATCAAAGCCTAGTTCTGGTACTTAGTAGTCTCAGTCATGTCACTTAGCTTTTGTGTTTCTGGTCATAAAATGAGAATGATATTACCTACTCATGTCGTGAGCTTCAAGCAAGTTGATGTATATAAGGTGCTCAGAGCAGCGCTTGTCCCAGTAAAAGCTATGTCAGTGTGTTTAAAAATTTGAGGAAAGGTATTAGAAAAATATGAATCGAGTCAGTTAGCAGAGGAGATAACAAGAAGGGAAATGTAATGTTGATATTTTCTGTGAGAGAGAGGAAGGATTAGAGGAGGTGACATATTTCTGACTTGAGGTACCATGTATGTGGAAATAGAATAAGGAATATGGGAAGGAGTAAGGAAGGATCAACCATCTGGGAATGGGTGTGGTGTGAGGGAAGTGGTGGGCAATGAACTTGAATTTATGAAGTTAAAGGACATTCCATCCCCAACCCCTGGGTTCCAGGGGTCGCCCACATCAGGAAGATGTAGACTGAGAGGGTGAGATGGAGTTTAAGAGTAAGATAGGATCAGTTAGTGTTAGGGACCATCCTGAGAGGCCAGGCTGAGGTCCTAAGGTCTCTTATTTAAGAAAAAAACAGTTGTCTGTAATAGAGTCCAAGTCCATCAAACCAGAGGGGTTTCTGCGCTAATTATGGTATTGCTGACTTCCTGGATGGAGGAATCACAAAATTCCATTGCGTGACATAATAGAGATGGGGTTCTTATGTAAAGTTGAATTGGGGGCAGAAAGTGGGCTCAGGGATTGAGGAGCATGAGTTTCTGTGTCATGCAGTCTTGTGGGCATTAAACCTAGCCATCATCCTGGAGGAGGGAGGGAGCTCAGGGTGGTATGTGAGGTGCAGATGGACCTGGAAGTAGGTAGACCACGTCGATCCTGCCCACATTCCACACTGGTGACATGGTGGGTGGAAAGAGCTTGGGAACACTTGTCTCTGGCTGGGTAACCACTGCTCAGTTACAGTGATCAACATGGAAAGGAATAGAAAACTGGTGGATGATTGATACCCTTCAATCACAGCCAGCCTGTAGTGTGATGCAAACCCCCTCCAGGCTCAGAAATAAGAAAACCGTTCATCATCATTTATGGTCACATCAAGAAAAAGTTTGCATCCTGATGTCTCATTGGCCCATTTACAAACTGACTTCCCTGTAGCGCTATCTTTCCCTTAAGAATTGACCTTGGTGTTCATTCTCATCTGAGAGATAAGTTTGGGCAGGAAGTTATGCCAGAGGAAGTGAGGGGATGTATGATATTTCCAATATTTCATCTGGTCCTTTACCCCCTTGTCTCTTTAGGCTTAGTACAGGATTCAGAGATAATATAATGGTGATTAAACATATTGAATTTCCAGTCAGAAAAACTTCAGTTTAAATCTTGAGTGTGTATCTTCTTGTAAGTGTGTCTTTGGGCAACTATTGGAACCTTCTTGAGTTTTGATTTCCTCATTGATGAGATAAGGAAACATACCTATTTTTTTCTGAGACTGTCATGAGGATTAAATGAGATTATATACACAAGGTGCTTAGTGCAGTGCCTAACTCACTAATATGTAAGTATTGCCATTACTAATATCTCTATTGGCTGCTTGTCACCAAGGTATGTACTTCTATCATATAAGAAGACGTCAATAGGGCTGGGGTTGTAGCTCAGTGGTAAAGTGCTTGCCTAGCATGTGTGAGGTACCGGGTTCAATTCTCAGCATCACATATAAATAAGTGAATAAAATAACATCTAAAAAATATTTTTTAAAAAGAAAAGGTCAATAACAAGATGGCTGGAAAAGGTATTCACTTCCCAAATCCCTAATTTATCTCTAAACTGATTCCTGGGGTTAGAAAAAGTTACCTGGTCTGTGGCTGATCGACTCAAGTCAGGAGGGAAACCTGGTTCACCTGAGGAATCTACTTGCTTAGTGGGAACTACAGATAGAAATTAGGCTCCTCAGTCCTAGGATGCCCATGTCTCATGGGCATGAATGGAACACTGAGGTTATTTTTTATTTGGAAGCAAGGGACATTTCCTCTGTAAAGGGGTCTTGCTGGACCCTTCTAGTGGGGCTGGGCTCAGAGAGGCAGGTAGGTCATCCAAGACAAGACTTGAGCTTCTTTGCTTGATGTTTCTTTTAACCCATGGTTTTGTCTTCCCCTTACATACAGTCATTAGGATGGGAAGGGTAAGGGACCCTCAGTTGGTCCCAAAGCCAATACAATGGAAATGCATTGGCTAAGATGGATTAGGGTAAGTGTGCTTGGCAGATGTGGTGGTGAAGGATCCTGCCTCCAAAGACAGGTCCCACCTGCATAGCCTCTTTGGTCTGATGCAGTTCCCTCAGGCAGAACCTGTGAAAGACGAGGCTCTGAATTCCCACCAGACCTGGTCACCCTGGCCATTTGGCAAATGGCAGCCCTGCTGCTGGTGTTCACTCCGCAGCTGAAGGGTCAAAGGAAATCTGTTTCCTCCTCTAGGCAGCACTGCCTTTGGGCTGGGTGACGGAGGCGGCTCCCACTGTGCGCAATGGGCAGATGGCAGTGATGCTCATGCTCCAAGTCGTCCTCCAGTCGATGCATCAGCTTCAAGGCTGGGGGGTAGCAGGGGTCGGATGGCATGTAGCATGAGCTCTATCCTAGTCATGCAAAGTGACCTACGCATTGGTCCTTAGCAATTGGTAAGTTAAAAACAAATAAATAAATATTTTCTACATCATAAACACAGTTGAGAGACACTATTCCATAGGATATTAATTCAATACCTTGGGTCCTTCTAAAAAAGTAAAAAAATGATATTCCAATAATTACTAGTTTGGGAAAAAATTGAATTCCCACTCTATTTCCTGTCTCACACATTCATACCTCACCGCACACTGAAATTCTAAGATATTGCCTGCTAAAGAGGCTCCTTTTCTTTTGCTTTGTATCTGGTAGTGTTTCTCTTAACTGAGTTTAGCAGGAAATGGTTTCCCCCCCAAATGCATCCCCGTGTGTGAAGCATGGACAGGAAGTACTGGTTAACCAGGTGGGTGGCAGGCCACTCCCCACCTCCAAGAGTAGAACAAGTAGTTTTCCTAGCCGAATTTTGAAATCGCACCATCCCCTTTGGGCTTCTTCTGCCAGTCACTCCTTGGGGCCCCCAGATTGAGGAGCTGGAGGAGGCAAGAGGAAATAGCTCATCACCAGCAAGGTTTTCAGAGTTGCAAAGCAGACAGTGCCAAGTTCATATCAACTAGTGTCCAGCATGAGGCAGGCGGAGCTGCGAGAAGGGGATGAACCTGGCAGGCTGGCCGGGGGCGTCTGTCTCCTCCCTTCCATGGTAACTACTGGGCCCCTGAGAGGTAAAGGATGTAGTTCAAAATAAAATGCAGTCTATTTCTACTCTAATGTGCCTACCACCTAGTGTGGGCCACAGACAGGTACTCGAGTCATTTAAGCAACATGGATTACATGCATGAGTGTGGCAAAGGCTGGGGGAACCCACGCCATCTTTAAGGTCAGGGGAAGAGCCAAGAAGACTTTGAAAAGGAAGAGAGAGATTAGGTCTGTCTCAGACTGAAGAGGAATCAGATCAGCCAAGCGAAAGGAGGTGGAGAAGCCACCTCTGTTCACCTGTGACTTCCTTGAAAACTCTAGTGACACAATGACATGCTAATCTGAGGAGGTCCCTCTGACTCAGGGGTGGGGGCTGTTTTATGTTTCTTCCCTAGTTGCTTCTGAAAATCCAGTTTTGCTCCCTCAGCATCAGGTTTATTGAGTCCCTACAGCAAGTTTCCAGTTAGGACCCTGCTGGGAGAGGCAATGACCCTTTTAATGGGAATATGTCCAACATCTGGGCCTGAGGCTCCCTGCTCTTTTCTTGTGTATACTTAATTGAGCTCTAAGGTCAGGAGGTAATGGGTGGGGCTCATTAGAACAAATGATTTCTGTTTGAGTAAAATGAACTTTGGGGTCCTTCCAAGAGCTTACCTAAATTCAGGGATTCTGTGTGCCCCAGGGATCAAACCAATGGGACAGTGAAATAAGGATGCTCACAATGGAGGAACGGGTAGCAGGAGATCGGCTGAGCCTGGCTGGGGTTCTGGTTCACCTGGAGTTTTGCAGGAGGCTCATGCTTCTCTGGCTGGACTTCTTGGGGACTTGCTGTGTGTCCATTTTAGGGATCATCAGCTCAGCCATGTTTGTGTACAGAAGAGCTCAGTAAATGTCTGCGGTCATTATCCTCATCAGTGTAGTGGAAATTGCAGCTCTCTCTCCAGCAACTATTCTTATAAAAACCCTAATTTTTATTCAGATGAACACCTCACCTATTCAAACCTGTGTACCTTGTGGAAAGAAGACTGAATTCTTGGACATGGTGTAGAATTATTTTAATTAGTAAAATCACATTTCCTGGCCTTGGTGGTTGGTTTCAGGGCTGGGCGCATGGTCCCACTTGGACCAATGAAGTGTGAAGAGAGGTTTTCCAGGAGATTCTGGAATTGTATTTTTTTGTTTTTCTCAGAGAACTTTTTATAGTAACCCACTCCCATCTCTTGATGTGGTTCAAAGAAACATGGGCCTTGGATAGTTATTAGTAGTCATCTTACAAGGATGAATTGCATGCCTCGGTGTGAAATCAACATCACGGGGAAGAGAAGAGAGCTGGAAATGTTTACACTGGTGAGCAGCTGAGTCAAGCCACTGCCTCCCTACATCCAACTTCTTATTCCCCATATGTCATCCGGTAGTGAAAACCACTTTGGTTGATCTTTTTATTATTATTATTTACAACTCAAGATATCTCAAATGATAGATGATTTGGCACTAGAAAGTTGGACATTGTTAATAAGAAATCTGAAGTATGAACTTGGCTGAGGTGGTCTGAAGGACACTGCAGAGCACTCCAGTTGGCTAATCAGCTGTCCTTGTACCTTGGGAAAAAAAACAGCAAGGTCATAGCGTTAGTGGACTTGGTATAAAAAACAGTGGTATGGGTGAACAGATATGTAGTTCCTGTAAGAGAAACATGTAGGCCAGATGACCTTCCTGCATGCACATAGCAAGAGAAGAAAATACGACTTTGTGCTAAGAGACCATGTATGGAAAGCAGTGTCTCCCAATATAACTCAATTAGAGTTGGGTTTTATTTTCCTTGCAACAAATCACTTGCTAACCATAGCAATCATCAAAGTATCTTGTGCTTCCTGTTATCTGAGCACTTAAAAAAGCAAATATTTGCTTCTATTTCTGTTTACCCCAAATACCTTGCCACTAAAATATTGGTTTTTTGAAGGCAGGAACGGTGAATATGTATCTCAGCATTCCAGGCACCAGGATTATGCCTGCCACATGGCAGGTGTACATGTCTGCTTGCCAAATAAAGAACCTCCACTAGAAGATACTATAGCAGAGGTTAGTAGCAGAAATATGAGGATGGAGGATGGTTGATTCCTTCAACCAGTTAGTGAACATTTTTTAAGTGAAAAATTGTGAGGCAGATTATTCGCCATAGAACCCCCACTTTGATGCACTTATATTATATCTTCTTATCTTTATTTTTAATTTTTTGTAAGATCACACTTAAGAAGGGTAACAGAACTTCCTTCTACCATTCTCCCAATACTGGTTGGCACTAAAGTGAGAGAGACAGGCAGACCTCAAAGACAATTTATTGCAATGTCAGAATAGCCTCCAGTGCCTCTTGGGACAGACACTACAAAACACAACCGAGAGTCATTCACACAAAGTGCAGGTTCTCCTAGAACTGTAAAAGCTTTTGGAGAAGATTGTGCTGTGTGGACAGTCATGGGAGAGCTCCTTAGATTTCCTTTTAAGAAAGAACCTTTGGGAGGAGTGTGGGTAGTGACAGTTTGGGAAATTTGAGATCTACTCCTTCCTTGCTCTCTCTTCACAGGAGTCAGACCTGCACCCTGAGAGGGTTTCCTCCAATCCTTTTCTGCTTGCTCTTTCTTTCATCTTTTGCGGGTGGAGCTACTTGCTGCATGTCTCATTCCATCATGGTTCCTGCTTCTTAAAGAAGCTAAAGGATGCTCCCTGGTCTGGGCTCTTGAATGGCTGGTTTAGCAAACTGTGGGGTGTTATTGCAATGCTTCCCACTTTATTTCATGCTCATAGGAGCCAGGGCTCCCCTTTTCATGTTTAATCCAAGTGGAGGCATTTTCTTGAGCAAACAAAGGAAGGACGAGAACAACAAAGAGTTGTGGGCAGCAGTTGAAGAAGGCGAGGTGAGAGCACACAGGAGGATTCAGACTCCCTTCTTTGCAAGTAAGGTAAACATTTAAAGAGCTCACATGCTGTGCTTCTTAACAGGGGATGGATATGCTGGGAAATCTTTGAGAAAATAGCATCTTCGAGTTCCCTGGGCTTTGTTTCAGTACACATTCTTTATTAAGGACTCATCATCTCTTATTCTGCCTCCTCTCCCCTCCACTCTGCTCCCTACAATCACAGCTGGCTGTGTGCCACGTTGGAAGGAAGATCACATGTAGATAATACGGATCTGGATTTTCAATTGACTGTGGCTGTGTGACCTTAGGGAAATGACTTAATTTCTCTGAGTTTGTTTACTCATCCGGGTAAGTAGGATGAGAAGCCTGTCTTTCCAGTGTGGTTAAGAGGATAGAATAAAGCAGCCCAGGCATGCAGGTGTAGCCCAACTGTCCACAAGGGTTGGTGCTCGAGGATATTTCTCCATTGCTCATGGGGTGATGTTTTGGAGTGTGAGGAGCAGCAAGAAGCTCTCTGAGTGTCTCTGCTCTGCCATTCCAGAAGAATAATGACTTATTATTAAGTAATAAGAGAGTTAAAAGACTCTCCGTGGGTTCTGTGGCCACTGTTCTCTTCCCTTAGGTCTAAGAAGTTCTTTGGCCAGGATTTCTACCTTAAATTCTGTGTTTTTTCCTTATTTTAGGAGAATGATTATAGATATTTTTCACATACTTGGAATCTAACACAGGATGGGCTGAGGCTCTGGAGCTAAAGAGAATGCAGTCTAGAATGTTCCATGGAGCATCTAAGAAGAAGAAATTGAGGCACTGGCCTGGGAGTGGCTTAGCCACTGACTGAGCTGGGAGGACTGCTGGTTTCCTGCTCTCCAAGCTCTGTGGTGCTGCCTCACATGACCAGCGTCACTCAGGATTTGACTCTTTCCTTTGGAATGAGTTGAATCTGACTGGTTTGGATGAGAACCCTACTTTCCAGGTGCCCCATACCCTCCTTTGAGTCTTTGTGATTTTCTTTACAGCATGAATCGCTCTATCCTGTTTCATATGCCTCCACCACCTGACGTTGTGTCCTATTAAAGCCTCCAGTGCCTCTGTCTTTCCTTCTTCCCTTGGCTAAGGCCATGTTCCTTCCTGGAGCCACTCCCCAGTGCCTGGGACAGATTAGGATGCTACATGCCCATTTGTTGAATTTAATTTCTAGATTTTATAATCATGGGCAACAAGTACTTGGCAATAGGAATAAAAATGGGGCAAAGTAGAACATGCCACTTCACTTATTTTGAGAAAGACTTTCTTGTTGAAAGACTTTACCCAGGAGGTATGAGATGAAGGGATCATACCAGTCAACAATATGGACTTTGGAGTTAGTTTGCTAGAGTTTGAAACCTAATTCTATATACCAGCTGTGTGGCTTTGCATGGGTTACTTGATTTCTCTGAGTTCTTCCCAGGGAGAGGTTCCAGAACCACAGCTCAGGCAGCTAGGATGTGGGCAGATGTTCATGTCAATGTGCGTGTACATGCGTGTGTGCATGTAAACTTGCATACGTGTCTATAGCTATGCATTTATATTGAGGTTGGCACCTACAGCTCTCTCACATTGTCACTTCAAAAGTTGCTCAGTGAGTTTGGTGACATCGATCATTCATTCAATGAATAAACATGGAGTAAGCACCTAGAAGGTGGCAGACTCCATTAGAAGCTGGGGAAAGGGCTATGAATTAAACATGTTCCCTCACTTTAAGGTACACAGTCTATCACCAGTGAATAACTGTGATGCTGTGTGTTAAGGGCACGAACCAGTCCTTTGGAAGCACAGAGGAAGGAGTGAGCGATTCTCTAGGGAGAGCAGAGGGAGGGTGTGACAGGCAGGAGTCAGTTGTGTCTTTAAGACAGGAGCTGCGTCTAGGGAGCAGCCTGGGCGGATGCTCCTGGTAGGGAGGTCTGGGTGAGCAAAGACGAGTCCACTGAGAGGCAGTGACGCAGACAATTGGCTGATTCCTTGGGATTCGTGCGATTTAATTTTTTCTAATGGTGGTTAAGCTGTTAGGACATAAATACTAAGTTGTTTGAACCTAACGACTTCATAAAGGAAAAAGATTTTTCTTTTGGCTTAGGGTTGCCTTGAAATTATTAATGAGACTTTCTTCATGTCATAAACTGAAAAAAATATGGGAAACTCGTTTTTAGACACAAATATGAAGATGTTTCCCAGGTGTGTGTGTGTGTGTGTGTGTGTGTGTGCTGAAGGGTTGTTCTCAGCTATAACCAAATGTAGTATCAAGGCTGTAGCGATGTTACCTTTGACCAGAAAGACCCATCACAGGTGATCAAAGCTGCTCGCACATGTGTGTGCCCCTCCCCCCCATATTAATACATGTACACACACACACACACACACACACACACACACACACACAAGCATAGTGATTTGGCCATGATGATACCTTCAGAGGGTAATTAGCTTTGAGAAATGAAAATGATTAAAAATCAATTAAGATATAATTTCTAGAGAAATGGAGGGAATCAAGATGAGAAATTTGTAGGGAGGAATGATTTCCTCAGCAATGTGACCTCCTCTTGAGTAAAGAAGACCCCAGGCTCTCCCGTCCAGTGGGTGGATGGTGAGCACGTGCAAGAATCTCCTTGGAGCTGCACGTTTTTTTCAGGCTCCTCGCCTTTGCAGTCTCATTGCTTTCCCCAGTGGATCTGCAGTGTCTCTCCAGCATGAGAAGATATCATCCTAGCTTTGTGATGACTTCCACCTATTCTGATGACAGCCAGTATGTCCAGTCACCCTCTATTCTGTAAAACCACCTTGCGTCTCCTTAAAATTTTTAGCACAATGGTCCCCTTTGCTGTTCGTGTCTTGTGTCAAGCATCCGCAAAATGCTGCCATCTTTGCTGTCAGATTCTGGTTCTAGATGCTTCATTAAGTGGCCATCAAGGACCTCACATGGGGAAAGTATGGGTGTCAATGGCATGACCTGCTAGGATGTGTTCCCTCTGCTTTGGAGTGATGCATAACCTCACTTGCTCTCCTGGTCCACCCATTCTGAATTTATAGACCTGGGTGATCAATTCTTGAAGTGATGCCTTCACCAAGAATTTTACTTCTTATTCTGCAGCATTTCTTGATCCCAACCTCATTGGTGCTATAACTACAACTTACACATGATCCTTCCTTCAGGTTTGAAAGTAATTGCCCACCTCTACTTGAAACCCACTGTCTGATTTCTGGAATGCCCAACAGGCCTGTGTTTCCTGCTCTTTCTCTGACTGCTCCTCTGGGGCGCCAGTGACTCTCCTCTGCTCTCACCCCATACTTCCCAGCTCAGTGACCTGAACCACTGGACCATGGCCATCACAGAGGCGGATTCAGAGACTGCATCTCAAACTTCTGACTTTTCTCTTAAGTTTGGAACTCCCAGGGAGTCACACCATCATCTGCAGCCTCCAGCAGCACCCACAAGGTCTTGGTTCTTTTGCCCAAACCCACTCTTCTCTTGGTTTACTGTCTTTGTTCGTGGTGACTCTATCTTCCCAGTCTCAGAGCTTTAAAAATTCAGTGTTATCTCTCATTTCTTTCTTTATCTCATCCCTCATATCCAGTCCATTAACACACTCTGCCTGTAGGACTGATCCTCCTCTTCTGTCTCTCTCCCTCCCTCCTTTCAGGCTTTTGCAAATTCTCACTTATGCACTGGCCTTTAGCTGGACTTCTGACTCTACAAGCTATTTTCTTTTCTACTGCCAGATTATTACCCTAAAGCTCATTTTAGTATATTTTACTTCCCTACTCTTCACACTTTGAACATTTTGTAATTTCCCATTGAGGAATATGTCCTTCTGACTTCAAAGCTCTCTGTAATCGAATCTGTACCTGATAGCATTATAATGTGTCATCTTGGCTGGGTGTCATCTTGGCTGGGCTGGACTACATTTCCCAGAATTCTGCCTTTTACCTTTCTGCTTAGGGAGAGCCAGAAGGGAGATTCTTATGAGGTTAGGGAGGCACCCAGAAAGCGGTGCCATTTTAGCACACGCACACACACACACACACACACACACACACACACACGGGGATCTATTGATTCACCTCATCAGCATTAAGCAGCATCTGGGCTGGATCCTTCTTTAGCTTCCCTGTCTCCCAGACCAGGCATGTATGTTCAGATCCATGATAAAGAGATCCACATTCTGACCGATTCCCTGAAGGTCAGAAGCAACAGGAATGAATGAGGGTTTCAGTCCATCATTTTTTTTCAAAGAAGCTTATTGAGATATAATTCATATACCATACATGTTTCACATATTTAAAATGTACATTTGATGGGCTTCTAGTACATTCACAGAGGTGTGCGATCATCATCATGGACTCAAAAGGAAACTTCATGGCCATTAATGGTCACTCCCTATTCTTACTTCCACCCCCATCTCTACCTCACTCCCAGTCCCGGGGAACTTCTTTCCCTGTGGATTTGCTTATTCTGGACATTTCATGGAAATGGAATCACAGTATGTGGCCTTTAGCACCTGGTTATTTACCTTAGCCTCCTGTTTTCAAGGTTCGTCCATGTTGCAGTGAATACCAGTACCTGATTTCCTTTCATCACTGAATAGCATTCCATTGTATGAATAATACGGCACATTTTGTTTATCCTTTCACGGACATTGCTTCCACATTTTGACTTTCTTGAACAATGCTGCTATGAATCTCCGTGTATACATTTTTGTGTGACCATGTTTTTCATTTCTTTTACCTAGCAGAGGAATTGCTGCATCATATAATTCATTTTAAGGAACCACCAAACTGTTTTCAAGGTTACTGCAAATTTCCCATGCCCACCAGCAAGGAAAGAGGCTTCTCTTTGGCCAATTCGTAAATCTGGAAATGAGGACAAGGGGCTCAGATGATTCATGGATTTTATCCATTTTTCTCCTTTCTGTGGCTTAGGGATCCTTCTGGGACAACTTGTCCTTTTTGCTCTGGGTTCCAAATGCTAGGCACACCCTTTCTGTAAAGGCCTATATTTGCAAGATGATGGTACTGACTGCTTCCAGCCATAAAACATTTCCTTTTATCCCATCAAATGATTTGAGGGGGCCGGGGATTCAATAAATGGCAATGGATCTAATTAATAGCATTGGATCTAATTTATAGCAATGTCTCATGTCTGCATCATGCTTCAGCGTTTTCAAAGTGCTGCTTCTCCTTAGGTCCTCATGGAAGCTCTTGCTGGGAGATAGGCAGGGCAGTTGAGGACATTCTGCTGGTGATGACAGCAAGCCTCAGGTGGCTTAAGTGATGCAGCTAAAGGTCACTATGCATCATTAGAACTCATGGATTTTGACTCCCAGACTTGTGCCCTTTCTCTGTGCTTTCCCACAAGTGAAGTGAAAAGGAAGATTGGCTCCAGCTCTAGCGTGAAGCCCATGTGATCAACACTTACTAGTTAATCCTGAACCTGTCCCTGCTTGATCTCCAGGGGGGCGGTGGTGACTGCTGCCTTGCTTTGTCTTAACCCAGCCATCTCTGACCTGTCCTCTGTCACTCTGGAATCCACAATGTTGATCATATACGAAGCAGGCCATGTGTGATAGTGATTTTATTTTTATTGCCTAATGAACCACCTTAGAACTTAGTGATTTAAAACAACAATGACTCCCTTTTCTTCTGATTCTGGGGTTGGCTGATCAGTTCCTCTGCTGTGTTCACTCGGCCCACAAGAGTGGCTGCATTCATCTGGAGGGCCAGCTGGGTTGGCAGATGCAAGGTGGCTTTATGCTTAAGATGGAAGTCAGGGTCTGAGGTCCACATTTTGACCTGGTTTACCCCCATGGGAACTCTCACCTCTCGTGTGGGAGCTGGTGGTCTACAGTGATCTCAGGGCAGAGCCCCAAAATCGCAAAGCCAGGAAATGCAAGGCCTATTGATACTTGGGCTGGGATCACATACAACATCACTTCCACCAACTTTCTATTGGTCAAAGCTATCAAAAGGTCAGCCTAACTCAAGGGTGAGGGAGATGGATGCACTTCTTGATCAGAAGAACTTCCATTCATATTGCAAAGAGGAACTACGAATTGTTGGGGTCATCTTTGGAGACAATGGCACATGAAAGAATAGTTAATTATAGGAGTTGGAGGCAGTGGGCATGACTTTCTCACTTGTCTTACATCAGTAGTCTTGGTTGGGGTCCATCTGCACACCAGAAGAGGCTTGGTGTTCCTACCCCTATAGCCTTCTCTCCCTCTGCCTCTTACCTGGCAATCAGATG
This sequence comes from Glaucomys volans, assembly GCA_020662805.1. Taxonomy (NCBI): domain Eukaryota; kingdom Metazoa; phylum Chordata; class Mammalia; order Rodentia; family Sciuridae; genus Glaucomys; species Glaucomys volans. The sequence goes on from JAJEJO010000542.1 coordinate 204,849, forward strand.
AGACCACTGTGTCAATTCACTGTGGGAAATTCAACAGTAGGCATGAAGGACTGATGCACACTCTTTGGAATTCTCAGGTACATTAGTCATCTGTTGTTCTATCCCAGTGACATGTTTAGATGTGAAACCAGTTGGAGCTAATCATCCCCAAAATGAGTTCTCCATCTGAGTCAGCAGGGATGGCCATCCTCTGTTTTGTGGTTGGAGGTGAAGTCCCAGCTCCAAATATGTTTCTCACCTGCTGCTATGATCCAAGCACTTCCTTTCTCTAGTGACCCCAAAGGGGTAGATGGTTTGTTTTGTTAAGTATCCAAATTCTTTAAGGTTCCCTTGCCATGATATCACTGAAGAGCTCCCTGTTTCACCAGCATTTCAAATATCCCAACTTGGTTTTTAAATTAGTCATTTCTTATCTTTAAGTGCATATGCAATTATCTTTATTTTCTATAATTCATCTCTTGGTTCTGAACCACAGAATTTCTTTCGGTGAAAAATGTTAATTAAAGGTATATCATTCATTTAAAACCTAATCTCTCTGTGTTTCCTTTTTGGTTAATAACTTAGTTCTTCCTGCTCTTACAACCAGCGACCACTCTCACCTCCTTGTGAAGATCAGGATGACCACTCTCACCATCAGGATGCAGTGGGGCATTTAGGAATCCCCATGACATTGGGAGAGGTGACTCTGGCTTAGCCCTCTGTGTGTTTAAACTCCTGCCCACTTGGGATTACATTCCCCCAGGAGTGGGGAGGGTGCTGCCAGTTGTCAATCCCTTGCTCTTTACTTTTTGACTCCCTCAGCATGAGATGGTTTACCCCTTCCTATGTGGAGATATTTCCTATCCACCATATCCTTGCCTGTCCTTGTCCAAAAATTAGTAGATGGCAATTCCTTCCAAGCTTCCTTCCCATATGCAAGCATCTAGTTTGGAGAGGTCTAAGAAAAATCTTTTTTTTCTCTTGAAGTCCTAGCAGTCAAGACTATTTGATATGGACTTGGAAGTCTAGATGGAAACTCAGAGAGTTGTGAACACTCTCTCTCTCTCTCTCTCTCTCTCAGTGAAAGTCCTAAATCAGTTGATATTACTGTTCTACCACCTTTCCACCTTCTGCAGGTTTTGGGAATGATCATCTCAATGATTTCATTCAAATAACATCTTTTTCTGTAATGTGATTTTTCTCATTTCTGTTCATACATCGTGTTAATCTTGTTAATTATACACCTTTAGTTTTAATTATTTTATACAGGTACATTTTCACAAAAATCTAAAGATTTTTTTAGGAGATGTGAACTTAGCACTTTATCAAACACACTGAAGTCACTGAGTTAATGTCACAAGAAACTCCTGTGGGCCATTCAAAGCTATAGAGGGCAGGTATTTTGCTTGTGTTCTCTAGGGCCTAAGAGTGCTCCATACTTCTTTGTTATTGTTAATGTCTGATGATTGACAAACACATTCACAAAACTATGAGTCCTGTTTACAATCATTGCATGCATCCATGCCAAATTTTTTTGTGGGAACGTGAACTTCCAAGGGGCTCAATCAGGTAGCCTGACTGTGGGATATGGTCCCATTCCATGTTGGGCTTTCTCTCTTCCAGAAGTCTGGGTGCCTCCCTGCATATCTGCCTGATGGACTCAGCCTGTCTCAAGCCTCACTCTGGGGCCTGGGGGATTGCTTCCCACTTCATGTGCTCTCTTTGGGAGATTTCAATTGCTTTTGAATTAGTTATAGGCTCAAAAATGAGCGACGCCCATTATTACGATGCAGGTTTTTAAATTACTCCATTTCAAGTTGCTAGCGAGGCAGCATTAACCTGTCATCTGAGAATTCCTCATGGTCATGAAGAAGACAGACTTTTGAAAAAATAAAGCAGAAATGAATGAGTGAGATCAAGGAGTGAAGGAAATGGCCTTTGAAATGCCCTCCACTGATGAAAGCCAGGCCTCATCTGTTGTACCATCTATAAAATGGAGGCAAAACTTCTGATCTCCTTTTCAGAAGTAAATTGGGGTGTGGGGGGAGTTGGTAATCATGCTACACAGAACAATCTATTGAGCATCATACGCTGCCAGGTTCTACAGACTCATGAAAGTATGCTGACGTACATTTGGTAAAACTTTTGCATACACACGACACCCTTATTGCAAATACCAAAGGTCATGGCACAAATGACTTCTGAAAATTGTCCCGAGTGCATTCTCTCCCCACTTTTTGCCAATATAGTTAGGAAAAAGGCAAAGAAGAGAGAGCAGAAGACTAAAGAGAACTCTGCCAAACTGTTAGCTAGGGCTGGCTTTCAAGGAGATTTTTCTTTTTTCCTTGACTTTTCCTGTATGATCAAAATATCCTGGATTGAATGTTATCAAATCAAATGCTATCAATGAAAATACCCATCTAATTAAGGAAAAGCGCAAAGCACACAACTACAAAATCACAACAAAGACAGCAGTTGTCTTAGTTTGGCTATTTCAGAAATTGACTCAGACTAGGATTTGAATGCAAGTAGCTCATTTGGGAATTACTTATAGGTAGTGCTAATGGGGTTTTTTTGAGAGCCCCCAGCTAAATGGGGATTTCAGTGCCAGAGCAGCTTAGCAACCCTGTCCCAGTGGGAAACAAAGGGGAGTGGATGTTCGTGTTTTCGGGGTGCCTTTCATGAGATGCTTCTTTTGCCTGGTGCATGACCTAATGCCTCACTGTCTGACCCAGGAGACCTGTTTATATTGGCAGATGTCCTGATGGCTCTTGTCCCATACTTGTCCAGTTCATGCCTGTCTGACCATTGCTTTGGTGCTGGGTGTGCCCCATGTTCTGACAGCCTGGGGACAATGTGGCCTGGGAGCACTGGCTTCATCAGAAGGAAGGTATAAATCAGTACACTGCAGAACAGGGCGTGTTCGAAGACCGATCACTTACAGATCCTGAGCAGGGAAGGTCCAGGGAGTGAGAGCCCTCTCTGCTTGGGTCACAGACAGGAGCCCAGAGTCAGGCAGAGAGGCAGGAGCAACTAGCAGTATTCATAAGGCAATAAGGGTGGGTTGCTTTAAGTTCATAGGTAAATGGCTGAATGGTCTAGTGAGAAAGTGGGGAGTCCCATCCGATAGGTAGAAAAGTTGCCTCTAAGTTCTCTGGCCATCAGCTTGGGTTTTTGGGGTGTGGAGTTCTCTTTCTAATACCTAGGCAGCAACCTTCGATGTGTCATTCCTGTTACCTAGGGGAATAGAGGGAGAGAGGGAAGGGAAGTAAGATAATACAAGACAAATGGGAATGAACAGGGGACTTCTCTGGACAACAGGGATTTACTTCCACAGAAACACCTTAGAGCTGGTATAACATGCCGCAGGGTTATTCCACCCTAGAGCAAGGAAGATGGGGTCTTTGTCCACCAAACATACAGGGAAGGCACTTTTGGCTTTCTCTAAATGCATATCAAACATGCTCATGCAGCCGCCAGAAAAGTCCTGAGGCAAAAATTGTGGAGTTGCAGGTGTTTGTGGTATGAGGAACCTTGAGTACCAAGAGGAAGTAGACAAGTCATTGATATCTGATGGAAATGGTCAGGATCTAGGAGATGCAATTAACTATGAAGCTCTGACACTAACTTGAGAAAGCATGAGGAGCAAGTAGCACCTCCTCACCCATTGGCAACAGAGAAAATCTCCTGAATGAAATGGAGTAGTTTCTTTGGCCTTGACCTTCTGCTTGACTCCTGGCCCAGGAGGCTATACATGGTAAGTAGAGGACCATGTATGATAAACAGCATTGGCTCATGGATGGCTGTCAACAACTATTTGCTGACTAATGAATTTATTATCCAAATGTATAAAGTGTCGTACAGTGGAGACAGAAAGATCCATGGTGGACGACTAAGCTAGTTTTACTGTTTTCCCATTGGTTCAGAGTATTGAAGAATCGGGTAGTGGGGGTAGAAAAAGATCTCACTTAATCTAGAAGAGTCACAAGGTTTTGATGCTCATTAGGCTTTTAGAATCGGGCTACACCTGGACAAAGGAATGCATTTCTTCTACTGTAGAAACTAAGAGTATAATATTCCCACAACCAAAGAGATTTTGGGAGGGTCTGGAGCTGAGTTGTAACTGACTCTGTCAAATGTGATTGTGAATTTTTTCCCTCTCATTCAGTGATAATAAAGGATAAAAAAGCCAACCAAACAAACACAATTGAACAAATATATACTCATTATATGAAAAATGTGCTTAAAAATTTTGGAAAGTGATAGATCTTAGAAGATCGTTGGCTTTCTTCAATAGGATATAAAGACATATTGACCCTATT